>JAJJWW010003020.1:0-361954 GCA_023531295.1 Papaver armeniacum
AATTGGTAAGGAATTTGAAAACTCCATTTCACAAAAAGTTGTTCACCTACGTGTTTTCTACAGTGTCAAAATTTTACAGTGTTTCTGATAAACGGTCTGACAGATTATGGTCTCCTGGACTGAATCGACGTCAGTCTGAAATTTTCTTGACGAAAAGGTATTCGGCATAATTCTCTTCTAAGATAGATTACGGACTCAATGAAATTAAACATGGGGATGCAAATATGATATGAAAACAGTAAAAAATAAATAAACGAAATAAAAATAGCAATGCAAAGGATAAGAGATACAAAACCGGTGGGCCTCCCACTTAGCTGCTTGTTTTAAAGTCGACACTGACTATATCCTTGTAAGATTCATTCCCATACACCAATAACTCGAAGAGCTGAGGATCCATCCATAGAACCTGCTTTTGGAAACACTAGCTTACACAAATATTAGTAAATAAAGCAAAAGTGAAGCTATAGAACCGATAAAAGCTTCCCCACACTTACTCTTGTCCACACATGGAAGTGTAGCAGAATATAGAAGCTCGGGTACTTCCACGGTTTCTTGTTCCATAACCTGCATAGTATGAGAATCAAGTATCTCTAATGGCGAAAACGAAACAAAGTCATTCAACAATATTCTCAAGCAACATACATTCAAACCAAATAAGAGGTAAAGGAGAAGAAACAATAGGCAAAGGGTTAGATAAAACCTTGCACAATCTCTTGTATCACGGAATCCTTCATCCTTGAAAACTCAAGTGAATTAATTCACCTCTCTATATCATGGTCCTCTATCAAACCTTGCAACTATTCTTCGGTCTGTTTCTGCCTTTAACCAAAGTATCAACATAAACATCATCATTACAATCATTTGCAAGCTCAATTTGGTCTTCCACAATATTGGTCATAACGTCTCATTCTCACCATATTCCTCCTTTTGTTGTAAGGCACATACTCTTTTGTGGATCCAAATTTTATCATAAGAAACTTTTTAGAACACTAGTGCATCATCCTCAAGCTCCACCTTTGAATAGGCTCTTGATCATTATGAAGATCAATGCTTGAGTAATCACATGCTGTTACCTACATATTCCTCTTCATCTTCGTCTTGAGTCCCAAAAAGACTCCTCGGGGATGTCACACATGAGTTGTTTCAAGTAATATCTAGTCAATGTCACCGCTATACTGATCAACATAAGATTGTTCCTCGCTGAATTTGATGTTGCTAATCTCGAACTCATCCTTTTGAATAGGTGAACGATGAGTTATTATAGATCAAGAGTTGAGTTAACACACAATTATCAACTAAAGTGTTTGAGGATCGCTCTTTTCAACATTAGCATCAATCAAATATTCATCTACCAACCTATGCACATGAATTATCATACTTCCTTGCTATTGGTCAATGTCCTCTTATAAGATAGTCACTACTACTTAAGTTCTTGGAGTTGCTCGTTTGTAGTCTCTTTGCTTTTGAGATTCCTCTTGTAAAAAAAGGTGGAAACTTTATAATTACACTTTCTTACTACTCAAAATATAAATATAGCAAGGGCAAGAAAGGATCGATCCACAGAGAGGTCTAGGTTGTCAAATTGTTTCGGTTCCCTATAAATAACACCGGGGTTTTGTGGTTTTATAAACTAAAATAAAATAAAAGCAAAACAATAAAAAGTAAACACGCAAATCAAGGATAAGAAAGTATTGGTCATGGATTTCGTTTTCATTCACAAACATGTTTTCACACAATAACTAGAATTGATATGTTAATCTCAACTTTTATCAAAGACCCTAGAATACCTTGATCGCAAGAATATCCCGCAAATCTCCTCATGTCATCAACAAACACATTAAAAGATGCGAATATGAATTCTACCTAAAGGAACAACCTAACGTGTAAAAGCACTAATCAAGTTTAATTCCCTAGATGCATTAGGTTTCATGAAATCAGGCCAATCAAAGCAATCGAACGTGGAAAGCGCACTAATCCGATTTAACAAAGGTTAAAACTCACATATGATCATAAGAATATATCACTACAAACTATAATCATATTTATGCTACTTGCAATCCTAATTATCACTTTTGCGTATAATAACCCTAATCTAGCAATAGAGATGAAAACAAACTCAATCGACTCGCGACTCGACTAACAAGCATTCAAATCATGTAACAATATTCATGGTGAATCATAAACGATAATATGAGAGAAAACTAATTTATTGCACAAAAACTCATGTTTGGAAATTCAACTTATTCCATAACCAATAATAAAAACTCTAGCTCATATTCATGGAGTTCATAACAAGAAGAAAGAGAAAAGACTTCATGGTGTAAACCTAGAACACAAGTAGAGGCAAAAAGAATAATAATAAAATATCAAAGATAAAGATATCTTCAATTAGGTAAAAGTCCTCTCTTTTATATGTTTCTCTATTTCCATAAAGGATACTCCTTCCAATATTAGGTCTTCTCAAAACCCATCTCCAAGTGGTCCACCAAGCCCATGTGTGAGAAAAACCCATGTAGAAAATATGTCCAAAAACACGTCGCCGGAAAACCGGGATTGTGGCCGGAAATCGGCCGGAAAGTACCTCAGGTGACCGGCAAAGTCAAACCGGTCACAGGTCAACGGCTTTGATCGGTCGGGTCAACGGGTCACTCGGTCAAGGGAGGAATCACCGAGTCAACCGAGTTAAGGTGAGTCGGTGAGTCTTGAGTCGAACTACTATTGACGAGTCGGGCCCGCTCGGTCTCGAATCACTCTGGCTAGGCCATTGCACCGCAAGCTGACTTGTCAGCTTTGCACCATGATTGTGCATCAAAGCTTCTTCCACCAAGATGGTTGTGCTTCTCTTGCGAGTTCCATACCGGCTCATTCATCCTGCAAAGACCTTCATTCAAACACTTGACCTTTTCCCTGCACTAACCTCAAAAGCTCAAACCAAAGACTACTTTTGCATTCCACCATCAATTGAGCCTCAACTCTTCTTCCCTGTGACAAAAATACAAATCACCACCAACAGCTCTTGCCTGCAATGCAGCATCCATCCCTGGTTCAACCTTTTCACCTGCTATTATGGCAACAACTAAGAGCTCCATAGAGCCCATTAGGTCCCTGGCAATATCAACTCCTGCTCAGTTCAAACAACACACCAGCAACACCACCATCTTCATCTGCATCTTAACTAGCCTGCACTTAAACTGCCTTCTTAAGTTCCAGCTGCTTGTGATTGCAGCTGCACTCCAACTGCGGCTGAATCTTTGCTTCTCCTGCGACTTCAAATGCACAACATAACCAGACTTCCCATCAATCCAGCGAACATGCACATTACCAATTCCTGGCTCAATTTCTTCTTAACCATTACAACTTGAACTGCAACTCTTCACTTCCTTCTTATCATTCCCTGTACTCAATATCTCAGTTGACGGAAGCCACCAGAAACCCCTAACACTGAGTTGCACTGCAACAGTACCAATACCCATTTGTACTCCATCAACCGAAAATAGCTTCACAAGCTCAGCCATAACTCCACCTGCAATTGCGCATCAAGCTCAGCATCATTTCCTGTCTCAGAATTCCACGATACCCATCTTGCCATTCTTCTCATCACAAACTGCACTATCCATCGTCATGACCCATTGCCTTCTGCGGCAAAGATCGATCTCTTGTCACTCCCGCAATTGTAAACTCGTCTTGCACCCGCAATCGCATCACCAAGATCGCCTTTACTCGCACCTTGCTCAAATCAGCGGCATCTCCCATAACAAGCAGACATCTCACAATCATTCAACATTTCTCACTTGGCAAGAACTAACTTCGGTCATAGCACTTGCAATTTCATCTCAAGCAACCATTTCTCTTCTCAAGCACAAAGAACAACCAATTCAGCTCGCCCATCGACTTGCATCCGCCATTTCCGATTGTAGCTCAAGCACCTCCTTGCTCATCACCATGAATCTTAACTCCAACCCAAGCGACCATTAAAGCAACGACTCTACCAAATCAAATTTGAACTTCTTAATCCTCATTCCTTCCTTAATCTTCTCAAACTCGGCCAGAATCTTCCCTATACTCACATTGATTTCCTTTTAAACCTCATTTGAGAAAAACCCACTAATTTGAGATCTCCAATTCATCTATACATCTCAAGCACCGAGAAGCCATCAAACCCATCTCAAATTGAACCATACTCGTAATTTCACAAATCTCGCACCTCATCTTCCAGGGATATGTTCTTCATCGAACCCTAACTGCAGTTTAAATTCTCGACATCAATGATTCTTCATTCCCTGTGAAATTCGTCTCAATCATCAATTCGTGATAAACCCATCTCTGCTCTTCAACCAAAAACCCTTGTATCTTCATTTTCTTCAGTATACTCCCATGAATCGACAACAACCCCAAAATCGAAGAAAGCCCTAATTTCAATCTGATATCTCTTTCAGACGGCAGCCTGTTCTTCTCTGCATTTGAGGTGAGTGATAAGTTGTCTGAGAAACTCGACCTATCGGTCTGTAAGTTGAATTCCTCTGAATTCCAGGTATTGTGTAGGAATAAGAATTGCTATTGACACCCAACATAGGATAAGGGCCACATAATACTCCTTTTGTGCTGTCAGTCCTTGGGAACCGACAAGCTTAAATGTTGACTTTGCTCGTAACCCTCTCATACGGAACCGAGAATGGCCTCGTTCTTTCGCCGATAGCTCGCCTTTTCGCTCTCTCGCAAGATGACGAGAAGAAATCCTGGACTTGAGCGAGTTCCACTTCTTTTTGCCCCAATGACTCCAAAACACCTAACACACTCAAAAGGAAACATAAGATACATAATTTATAAGAAAACTCGCAAAGAAAGCGTAACTACTAGATAGTAAATTAGGTGTTTTAGACACCTATCGATTCCCCACACTTAGACTTTGCTAGTCCTCGAGCAAATCAAATAAAACAATTCTAAAAGATACATACAACTCCGTGTCGTCGAGGCTACGGTTAATTTTAGCATAAATAACAAGCCTTTAAACCCCTAGGTGTCCCTAGTGGACGAGTTATAGTCTCGTGATGGTTTACTAGAGATATACCTACAAAACCTATATTTCAAACTTCGTCTATTTGTGACAAATCAATGAACGAATCCAAATTGACTACGGAGGAGGTACCTTGCAAATTCAATTCATATATTAGTAAATAAACTCTAATTAGATAGTCGAAAAAGCCACAATACCGGAAACTAACAAACCACAATCACAATGAAAAGATTAAGAAGATGGATATAGATGTAGATGTTGGCGAATGTTCACAAGTGTTCGATGTTTCCCATATCCGTCGAAGGTCACCTGCTAAGATGAACCTAATCCTATTGGATTGAGCTACTTGGTTTGAATCCTACATCAACTCACCGGCATGTACAAGGGAACCAAGTGACTTTATTCAACCAATATAAAACTTTCTTTCTTTTTCTTTTCTTATATGATTGGATCAAACTTGGATCCAATTTCTCTTTTTTTAGACGGCATGATTAGATCTTTTGGATCCAAGCGCATGCTTCCTTGTCAACACGTATATGATAGTTGCCTTGGATCCTGCATTCCACGCTTGTTTAGGCGACGGAGACAGGGACTACGCTTCACACATACTGCTATTCCCAAGTGTCTTTTTATTCCGTTTTGGTCTAATTGGTCGGTCTTTTTTTTTTTTTTTTTTATATTTTTTCATTTTTTTTTTTTTTTTTCTCATTTTTTTTTTCTTTTTCTAGTAACTCAATCACTCTATTTCATCCTAGCAGTAATAACACGTCGATGTTTAGTGACCCACCAAAGCACTTAGAGAACAATAGATAAATATGGAAAAATAAAAATAGAATGTGATATGGTGATATTCCGAGATATGGTAACAACTATCATGTTAATTTGTGATTTCTGAGCTATATTCTTCCCTTTTAGTTAATTGGTTCCTCAACTCCTGCATTCAAAATGGTTCCATCCACTAATGGTGTCATCCTAAAGGCACAAGTTTCTAGATTTCGGAGTTCAAAAAGCACAAATTTTTCTATTTTTCTGATTTTTTTGTTTTAAAAGGCATAAATAAACTATACAAACATACACTTAAACTTCACATTGTCCTCAATGTGTAAAACCGAAAGTTCTGAATTCTGACGTAACAGCAGATAAAACGCAAAAACTGTACAAATTGGTAAGGAATTTGGAAAAACTCCATTTCACAAAAGTTGTTCATCTACGTGTTTTCTACACAGTGTCAAAATCTCACAGTGTTTCGATAAACGGTCTGACAGTTATGGTCTCTGGACTGAACTACGCGCAGTCTGAAATTTTCTGACGAAAAGGTATTCGTCATAATTCTCTTCTAAGATAGATTACGGACTCAATGAAATTAAACATAGGGATGCAAATATGATATGAAAACAGTAAAAAAATAAATAAATGAAACAAAAATAAAATGCAAAAGGATAAGAGATACAAAACCGGTGGGTTGCCTCCCACTTAGCGCTTGTTTTAAAGTCGACGGCCCGACTTAGCTTCTTGTAAAATTCATTCCCCATACACCAATAATCTGAAAAGTTGGGGATCCGTCCATAGAACCTGTTTTGCAAACACTAGCTTCACACAAATATTAGTAACATAAAGCAAAAGTGAAACTATGAACCGATAAAAGCTTCCCCCACACTCATTCTTGTCCACACTTGGAAGTGTATAAAGAATATAGAAGTCGGGTACTTCCACGATTTCTTGGTCCATAACCTGCATAGTATGAGAATCAAGTATCTCTAATGGCGGAAAACGAGAAACAAAGTCATTCAACAATATTCTCAAGCACATACATTCAAACCAATAAGAGGTAAAGGAGAAGAAACAATAGGCAACGGGTTAGACAAACCTTGCACAATCTCTTTTATCACGGAATCCTCTTCATCCTTGAAAAACTCAAGTGAATAATTCACCTCTTTTATATCATGGTCCTCTATCAAACCTTGCAACCATTCTTCGTCCGTTTCTGCCGTAACCATAGTCTCGACATAAACATCATCATTACAATCATTTGCAAGCTCAATTGGGTCTTCCACAATATTGGTCATAACCGTCTCATTCTCAACATATTCCTCCTTTTTGTTGTAAGGCACATACTCTTTTGCGGATCCAAATTTTATTATAAGAAACTTTTTTAGAACACTCGAAAATGCATCCTCCTCAAGCTCCGCCCTTTGAATAGGCTCTTGATCATTATTAAGATCAATGCTTGAGTAATCTACACAAGTGTCGACATATTCCTCTTCGTCTTCATCTTGATCCCAAAAAGACTCCTCGGAGATGTCACCATGAGTTGTTTCAAGCAATATATCATAATCACCGTCACTTTCATAGTCAACATAAGATTGGTCCTCGCTGAATTTAGTGTTGCTAATCTCTAACTCATCCTCTTGAATAGGTGAATGATCATTATTACGATCAAGAGTTGAGTTAACTACACAATTATCAACGAAAATGCCCAAGGATTGGCCTTTTTCCACATTAGCATCAATCAAATATTCATCACAAACCATATGCACATTAGAATTATCCATATCTTCCTTGCACTGATCAATGCCTCTTCGCAAGCTAGCAATACCTTCACGAAGTTCTTGGAGTTGCTCGTTTGTAGTCTCTTTAGCTTTTTGAAATTCCTCTTTTAAAAAGTTGGAAACGTTGTCTATAAAGTTAGAGACTTTTTGTTCTCGAGCATAAGAATCCTCCCATCCTTGTGGTTGTTCACACACATACCCGCCATAAGGTTGTTGAGGAAAACCATAAGGTTCCATGGAATATTGGTCATAACCAATGAATTGGTTTTGATTATTGATGAGTGCCAAATAGTGCATATTTATACACATTTTTATTGGCATTTTACTCATCTTTTGCGCTTAGAAATCAGATATTATCCCAGATTCTGCATTTTCTTTGTTTTCAAGAATAAATATTTGTTTTAATTAATTTTGTATTTTTAGGTACTAAATAAAGTCAGGAGAAAGTGCGGAGCCCAAAGAGCAAAGAATTGGAGTCGAGCATCTATGGAGCAGAGAGCCAAAGTCGCGCGCGCAATGAGTTGCAACCCAACAAGTAGCAACTCATATACAAGACATGGGCTTGAGCTAGACCCAACCCGCGATCCGGATCCGAGCCCGTTTCTTCTGAGACGTTGAGATTTCTTTCTCCCTCATCCAACGGTCGCTGCTTCCACGTGCATCGAAGATCGCCGCTCCGTGCTACACCGGATCACATCAAAACCGGCTACCTCTCTCGGTAGTTCAGATCGCAGCCGCCTCATCCAACGCTCGCTCGGCCTGTCCCATCGTCCGTTGCTGTACCTGCTCAACACCGAAGCATCCAACACCCTATACCCTAGTCGACTACCCATTTCTCTTCTTCCTCTTCTCTTTCCTCTGCAAAAACCCATCTTCTCTGTAAAAACCCATCCCCCTCTCCCGTCTCCATCAGAGCAGAGCCCTGCTCATCCTTCGCCCGACCAGCCACCTTCATCACCAACAACTCTATCTCTGCAGCCGCACCACCTCTTTAGTTCCTATTTTCTCTCTCTTAGCTTCTGCAACCCTAGAAGCTAACATAGAGAAGATAAGAACTAGGGTTAGCCAACCACCATGCATGGCGTTTCTGAGAGCCGCAGAAGAAGGGAACAGCGAGATTCAGAGTATGGGTATTGATTGATTTGTCATTTATTTGCTATTTTTAATCGAATTAGGGTTTGGAAATTATTGGACTTGCATGTATAAATAGAGGAGTAGAGAGTGAAATTAGACACGCCTGGATTAGCCAGTGCAGTCAATAGTTATATTTTGTGTTAATTTATGTTCTAGTTGGGTGCTAGGGTTTCAATGAAACCCTAAATCCATGTTGTGATGTTAACTGTTTTTGAACCATTCTTGTATGCTTAAACTTTAAAATAATTTCAATCCTAGCATCTAACATTCTTCTCTCACAATGCATGCCAACGCCATGGATGCATTGTAGTTAGGTTATACTTATGTTTAGTATCTTTGCTGACTCAATCCTTAGAGTTATAGGCTAATTCCTTTGATTAGTTATACTTAATTAGATAACTAATGCTCGGGTTAGCACCTTAGTTTGTGTATTGAAGTGTAACATGGAGAAACCCCTTAGATAGGTGGTGGGTTTGACACCTGCCCTTATCGGTCACGGGGCAAGAAAGCCTCAACTCGGTGAGCACACAAGAGGAGTTAGAGGTGAATTTGAATACCTTAGCAACCCCTTGTCACTACCTTTTACCTTAGTTTAGGTTTATTTCACTACAAAACAGTAGTATCGGCACAAAAATATCTGCAAAACCATCATGTTGTCACTTGTTATCACTTAGAACTCAGTTTAGCAAAGCCTTAGATCAATTAGAGCACCACAAGTCTCTGTGGTTCGACCCGTACTTGCCGCGTCTCCGATAGACGCCGTGCACTTGCGGTTTATCACCGTAGGCCATATAATTCATACACTTTCGAGGCCTACCAATTATACCCATGGAATTGGTAGTTATCATATTGTTGAGGTTGTTGAAAACCGTATCCATCCATGTAATATGCTCCTTCCATGAGAAACAAATACCTGAAATAAGATTCTCAAACCAAGGTTAAAAACCAGAAATAAGAAAAATAAAACAAAAACTAAAAACAAAACAAAAAAATAAGAAACCAAAAACAATTGACAACCATTGCCTCCCGACAACGGCATAAAATTTGACCGGTCGTCAACCGACACAAATATAAATTACACTTTCTTACTACTCAAAATATAAATATAGCAAGGGCAAGAAAGGATCGATCCACAAGAGAGAGGTCTAGGTTGTCAAATTGTTTGGTTCCCTATAAATAACATAGGGGTTTTGTGGTTTTATAAACTAAAATAAAATAAAAGCAAAACAATAAAAAGTAAACACGCAAATCAAGGATAAGAAAGTATTGGTCATGGATTTCGTTTTCATTCACAAACATGTTTTCACACAATAACTAGAATTGATATTTTAATCTCAACTTTTATCAAAGACCCTAGAATACCTTGATCGCAAGAATATCCCGCAAATCTCCTCATGTCATCAACAAACACATTAAAAGATGCGAATATGAATTCTACCTAAAGGAACAACCTAACGTGTAAAAGCACTAATCAAGTTTAATTCCCTAGATGCATTAGGTTCTATGAAATCAGGCCAATCAAAGCAATCGAACGTGGAAAGCGCACTAATCCGATTTAACAAAGGTTAAGACTCACATATGATCATAAGAATATATCACTACAAACTATAATCATATTTATGCTACTTGCAATCCGGAATTATCACTTTTGCGTATAATAACCCTAATCTAGCAATAGAGATGAAAACAAACTCAATCGACTCGCGACTCGACTAACAAGCATTCAAATCATGTAACAATATTCATAGTGAATCATAAACGATAATATGAGAGAAAACTAATTTATTGCACAAAAACTCATGTTTGGAAATTCAACTTATTCCATAACCAATAATAAAAACTCTAGCTCATATTCATGGAGTTCATAACAAGAAGAAAGAGAAAAGACTTCATGGTGTAAACCCTAGAACACAAGTAGAGGCAAAAAGAATAATAATAAAATATCAAAGATAAAGATATCTTCAATTAGGTAAAAGTCCTCTCTTTTATATGTTTCTCTATTTCCATAAAGGATACTCCTTCCAATATTAGGTCTTCTCAAAACCCATCTCCAAGTGGTCAACCAAGCCCATGTGTGAGAAAAACCCATGTAGAAAATATGTCCAAAAACACGTCGCCGGAAAATGGGATTGTGGCCGGAAATCGGCAGGAATAGTCGCCGGAAAGTACCTCAGGTGACCGGCAAAGTCAAACCGGTCACCGGTCAACGGGCCTGATCGGTCGGGTCAACGGGTCAACTCGGTCAAGGGAGGAATCACTGAGTCAGAACCGAGTTAAGGTGAGTCAGTGAGTCTAGAGTCAGAACTACTATTCAGACGAGTCGGTCCGGCTCGATCCGAATCACTCAAGCTAGGCCATTGCACCGGCTTTGATCGTGTCTTCCGCACCATGATTGTGCATCAAAGCTTCTTCCAGCCAAGATGGTTTGTGCTTCTCTTGCAGTTCCATACCAGCTCATTCATCCTGCAGCACCTTCATTCAAACACCAGCCTTTCCCCTGCACTAACCTCAAAAGCTCAAAACCAGCACCAGCTTGCATTCCACCATCAATTCAGAGCCTCAACTCTTCTTCCCTGTGACAAAAATACAAATCACCACCAACAGCTCTTGCCTGCAATGCAGCATCCATCCCTGGTTCAACCTTTTCACCTGCTATTATGGCAACAACTAAGAGCTCCATAGAGCCCATTAGGTCCCTAGCAATATCAACTCCTGCTCAGTTCAAACAACACACCAGCAACACCACCATCTTCATTTGCATCTTAACTAGCCTGCACTTAAACTGCCTTCTTAAGTTCCAGCTGCTTGTGATTGCAGCTGCACTCCAACTGCGGCTGAATCTTTGCTTCTCCTGCGACTTCAAATACACAACATAACCAGACTTCCCATCAATCCAGATAACATGCACATTACCAATTCCTGGCTCAATTTCTTCTTAACCATTACAACTTGAACCGCAACTCTTCACTTCCTTCATATCATTCCCTCGTACTCAATATCTCGATTGACGGAAGCCACCGAAACCCCTAACACCGAGTTGCACCGCAAATGATACCAATACCCATTTGTACTCCATCAACCGAAAATAGCTTCACAAGCTCAGCCATAACTCCACCTCGCAATTGCGCATCAAGCTCAAAGATCATTTCTGTCTCGAATTCCACGATACCCATCTTGCCATTCTTCTCATCACAACTGCACTATCCATCGTCACAGCCCATTGCCTGTCTGCGGCAGCATCGATCTCTTGCCACTCCTGCAATTGTAAACTCGTCTTGCACCTGCAACTGCATCACCAGCACTGCCTTTACCTGCACCTTGCTCAAATCAGCAGCATCTCCCATAACAGCAGCATCTCACAATCATTCAACATTTCTCACTTTGCAAGAACTAACTTCAGTCATAGCACTTGCAATTTCATCTCAAGCAACCATTTTCTTTTCTCAAGCACAGCAACAACCAATTCAGCTCTGCCCATCAGCTTGCATCTGCCATTTCCGATTGTAGCTCAAGCACCTCCTTGTTCATCACCATGAATCTTAACTCCAACCCAGCGACCATTAGAGCAAATGTACTCTACCAAATCAAATTTGAACTTCTTAATCCTCATTCCTTCCTTAATCTTCTCAGCTCAGCCAGAATCTTCCCTATACTCACATTGATTTCCTTTTAAACCTCATTTGAGAAAAACCCACTAATTTGAGATCTCCAATTCATCTATACATCTCAAGCACCAGAAGCCATCAAACCCATCTCAAATTGAACCATACTCGTAATTTCACAAATCTCGCACCTCATCTTCCAGGGATATGTTCTTCACTGAACCCTAACTGCAGTTTAAGTTCTCGACATCAATGATTCTTCATTCCCTGTGAAATTCGTCTCAATCATCAATTCGTGATAAACCCATCTCTGCTCTTCAACCAAAAACCATTGTATCTTCATTTTCTTCAGTATACTCCCATGAATCGACAACAACCCCAAAATCGAAGAAAGCCCTAATTTCTTCTCCTGATTCTTTCTCTCAACCTCATATAATTATCCAAAGAAGACAACATGCCACTGTTTCACCATTTCTCGATTTCAATCTGATATCTCTTTCGAGATGCTACACTGTTCTTCTCTCGAATTTGAGGTGAGTGATAAGTTGTCTGAGAAACTCGACCTATCGGTCTCGTAAGTTGAATTCCTCTCGAATTCCGGTATTGTGTAGGAATAAGAATTGCTATTGACACCCAACATAGGATAAGGGCCACATAGTACTCCTTTTTTTTGTCGGTCCTTGGGAACCGAAAAGCTTAAATGTTGACTTTGCTCGTAACCCTCTCATACGGAACCAGAATGGCCTCGTTCTTTCGCCGATAGCTCCGCCTTTTCGCTCTCTGCAAGATGACGAGAAGAAATCCTGGACTTGAGCGAGTTCCACTTCTTTTTGCCCCAATGACTCCAAAACACCTAACACACTCAAAAGCAAACATAAGATACATAATTTACAAGAAAACTCGCAAAGAAAGCGTAACTACTAGATAGTAAATTAGGTGTTTTAGACACCTATCAGTAACTGTCGTTGTCACTGTAGCAAATACGACTGCTCCTTGTGCGTCTTATGTTCTTCAAACAATGAACGATCGCCTCACGGTAGTCTTTTGTTCTTCGTGTTCTTCAGCAGCAGCAGAAAATAGTGTATCCTGCCACTTGATTTTCTCTACTCTGTGATGTTCTAAATTCTCCCTAACCTCTCCGTAACCCTCTACAACATCCCAGTAGCCTATTTATACATCTCAGCAACAATATATCTCGTATTGATTGCAAAAAAATTCTTCATTATTCTCCATGCAGGGTACGGATTTTTCTTCCTTTTTTTAGTCTCTGATTTTGATTTTCACACGCTATGAAGCTGTCAAATATCCTTATTTATCTTCTACACGCTCCAAATGGTGACTCAAATCTTCCAAGCACGTGTAGAACTCCCTGTAATTCACGCAATCCCGTGAATATCTCCATGCATGAGTGTAGTCCCCTGTTTTATTCTCACAGAAATTCCAGCCAAATTGGATCGGATTTAACACCTCTACCACCTCTGTCTAGCCCATAGAAACATACCCAATCAATTCCAGCCTTTTGATCTCCCCGCAACAAGCTCAAATCGTCAACCCTAAAACTGCCAGTTAAGAGTTTGTTTTTCCCGCCAATTCTAAAATTTGAATGGTGAAGATGGGTGCGATAGATGAATGGGCTATATATAGCCGTGGGTGCCCCTTAGCAAAAGTGAGGGTCCGTATAGCAATTGTCCTCCGGGGGTCCAAAAAGCACTTTTCGAGCAACTTTTTCCGCATAAGTGTAATTCTCCAATAAAACCTAAACAAACATAAAAACACCAAAATTAGTACAAAAATCGAGACTAACAATAGAGACACTGAGGACAAATCAGACACAAAAATGTGTCTATCAGCGTACCGGTATGTGTACTTGGTACACGGAATTTCACAACTACAAGTACGCATACGTGTATGCATACTTTATCTCCGGTCATGGATCACATACATGCAAGAATGCACGCTATGTTTATAATCCAATAGTTCTAAACTCTTATTTCAATCATTGAAACTTTCTTAAAGGATGACAATAGCCGTTTTCACACACTATTAGCATCAAATCAATTTTCAAGTTATTGAAATAATCATAATGAAACATTCCAAGTCTACACCAAATGATTGTATCACACAAACCATGTAAGATGTTACTCGACGATTTTCACATGATCATCTTTCGACTTTCGTCAAGAATATAAGATGAACTTGGTTGAAGCGAAAGCTTACCAACACATATTCCGAGAAATATGTAAGCGAGTTAATCTTAGCTCGAAATCTCAAATGTGTATAATCGACAACTATAAAGTAATACGACTTTTGTCTCAATGTAGGAGATAGAGTAGAAATAGACTTTCCAAGTGATAGATGAGTTTTAGTCTCCACATACCTTTCGTTGATGAAGTTCCACAAGCTCTCCTTAGTAGTTCTTCGTCTTCAATTGATGAACACCGTGAAGTATAATGCTCAACTACACAATATATCCTAGTCCGAAACATTACTATAAGTAGACTAGAAATCAAGACTTATAGTTTTTTTTTTTTTTGATGCAAAAAAGAAGTTTGTATTAAGTTAAAAGTGGTTCAACATCCAACATAATAAAAGACTTCAAAAAATCAGGAGATTGGTTAAGCCAACAACCAGACACGCCCTCTTTACGGGCATACTTAGCTAATTCATCTGCACACTTATTTGCTTTTCTATTTGTGTGCATACAGCTCCAGTTTCCTAAATGGCCTAATAAAACTTGAGTATCTTCCACAATGCCTCTAGCTTCCCACGGTACAGCTGACTCTTTGCCAAGGATGGTTGAAACTAGTGGCTGGTAATCTGTCTCCAACTCTATCTTCTTAAAACCAAGAGAAAGAGCCCACTCCACGGCGTCCATGACTGCTACACACTCCAGGAATTCCGAGCCTTGAGCGTTGCGAAAACTCCTGCATCTGGAAGCTAGGTGGGTACCTGCAGAATTCCTTATTATTAGACCATATCCACCATTTTTAATATAAGGGCAGTAAGAAGCATCACAATTTATCTTAACAAAATCATCCTTAGGGGGTCGCCACTTAGGAATAATAGAGGATGAGGAAGATCTGCTAGTATCCCTGGTAACGCTAGCAGAGTTTATTAGGAAATTGTTAATCTGTAAAGTGAGTTGTTGTATGGAAGTATTTTTGCTGCTGAAGACAAGGTCGCATCTGCACTTCCATAAGTGCCAGGCTATAACAGCCATCTTACTAACCATAGTATCACCAGCTTCGAACCAACTAAGAATCCACTCCTTAAGACTGTGAAATCTTCCTTCATTACATCTGTATCCAGCCATATTAAACCAGATGGATCTTGCAAATGGGCAATACAAGAGCATATGAAGGCTAGTTTCATCTGCACTTTTGCATCTGTTGCACTTTATATCTTGTTGTCTGAAATTTCTATTCATTCTTTCATGAGAAGGAAGAATATCTCTCACACACTTCCAGATGAAAAGCTTAATTCTTGGGATAGCATTGATTGACCAGATCTTCTTCCAATATGAATTCTGAGAATCTTGAGATGTGTTCACTCCTTGATGAAACTTATGGTTATAGAGAGCATAATAGGCAGTCTTCACCGAAAACAGACCATTTTTAGTAAGAGTCCAGACGAGCTTATCTTTGCTGCATTTAGGGATTCTCATATTGAGAATTAGAGAAGCAGTGCTGCTATCGAAGAGATCATTTATGAGATGAGTCTTCCAACACTTGTTAATAGGATCAATGAGCTCAGATACGCGAGAAACTTCTTGAGAATTAGTAATTTCAGAAGAAGGGACTGGAATAGCATCCAAGCCAACAACCCACTTATCTTTCCAGATTTGAATTTTTTCACCATTACCTAGAGACCAAAAACTATGCCTTTTTATGAATTCAAACTCAGAACTAATGCTCTTCCAACACCATGTAGAGTCTTTTTTCTTTGCGCAATGCAGGGGAGATGAGCTCTTGAAGTATTTAGCTTGCATTGAATTTGACCATATTGTATCTTCAATTGTACACAATCTCCAGGCAGTCTTGGCCAAAAGGGCGTGATTAAAACAATGAAGGTCTCTGAAGTTAAGGCCTCCATCTGTGTAAGTTTTGCATATGCTCTTAAAAGAGGTAAGGAAAACTCCTTTTTTTGGTGCTTTGTTCCACCAAAACCTCAACTGAATAGAGTTCATCTTCTTGATAGTTTCTTCCGGTAGCTTGAAGGAGCTCATTTGATGAAGAGGAATTGTATTTAAGACATGTTTTACCATAATGGATCTGCCTGCCTGAGATTGCATTTTGCCATTCCATTTTGACAATCTACGAAGCATATTGTCAATGAGATAACTAAAGGAAACTCTCTTTTTCTTACCAAGAAATAATGGAACACCAAGATACCTTTCATTTTGATTCATTGGTCTGACTTGAAGAATATTAATAATATCTTCACAAGCTCCTTGACTCAAGTTTTTACTGAAAGATATACTTGACTTCTGATAATTAAGTAACTGCCCTGAAGATGAAGAGAATACCTCTAAAATGTGTTGTAGATGACAAATATTTTCCAAGTTGGCATGAACAAAGATTAGACAGTCATCCGCAAACAGTAGATGACTTATTTGTGGTGCTCTCCTTGCTATTTTAATTCCTTTGATTTGTCCGGCACGTTCAGCAGCTGCCATTGCACGTGAGAAAGCCTCCATAGCTATGATAAATAAGTAAGGTGAGATGGGATCACCCTGACGAATTCCTCTTGATGGATGAAAAGAAGTGCACGGAGCTCCATTAAGAAGGACTGAAATTTCTGTAGTACTTATGCATTGGTGTATTAGTGAGCACCACTGCTCACTAAAGCCCATTTTCTTCATAACTGCCAGCAGAAAATCCCACTCAAGCCTGTCAAAGGCTTTTGACATATCCAACTTCAATGCGAGATGACTGGTACCTTTTTTCTTACGCTTCAATGTATGCATAATCTCATGAGCCAAAGAAATATTGTCAGAGATCAGACGACCCGGAACATAAGCTGACTGGAATGGAGAAATCACCTTGTTTAGTATTGTCTTCAATCTTCTGGCCATCAGCTTTGAGATTATTTTATAGGATGTATTACATAGGGCAATTGGTCTATAGTCCGATGGAGAAGAAGGTGTTTTAATCTTAGGCACAAGCATGATCCTAGTTTTGTTAATGCTTTTACTGATGTAACCTGAAGAGAAAAAATTTTGAACCATTTGCACAACCTCGCAATTAACCTGTCTCCCAAATGCTCGGTAGAATCCCGGTGGAAAACCATCGGGACACGGAGCTTTCCATGGTTCCATACTTTTAAGAGTATCGAAAATTTCTTTTTCTGAAGGTATTTCAACTAGACGATCATTATCTGCTCGTGTGATCACTTCTTGAACATTACTGATTAATTCTTCGCTAATGACTGGATTAGTTGTGGAGCTAATACTTTGGAAATGTTCAGTAAGTAGAGAAGAAAGTGAATCTCTGTCAGAAACCCATTGACCATCATTATTTTTCAAGGCATCAATTCTATTTCTCGATCTTCTCTTGTTTGCATTAACATGGTGAACTTTTGTGTTACAATCGACCTCCTTGAAGAAAGTATCTCTAGACTTCTGCAACCAGAACTCTTTGCGGATATCCTCCCATTTTTCAATTTCTGATTCAACTTGAATGATAGAAGAAGAATTATCAGCAGCAACAGAACTTTGATGGAGAGAGTCCAACTGAGAATGAAGTCTCTTGATGTTTGTATCAATGTTACCAAAGACCTCCTTATTCCATAAAGATAGCTTTTTCCGGGTAAAAATCAGCTTCTGATTAAGTTTGTAAGCAGCCGACCCTTTAACCTCTTTCTCCCAAGCTAACTCAATTTGTTCTTTACAAGAAGAATTTTGTAACCAACAAGCAAAAAATTTCCAGTTTCTACTAGAACAGAAGCTGTTAGAATACAAACTTAACATAATAGGGGTATGATCAGAACCATAATGGGTGAGATGAGATAACTTAGCGTCAGGAAAGGATAAAAACCAATCATCATTAGTTAGAGCTCTATCCAACCTAGATCTTATTTTACCGGTTCCATGTTTATTATTTGACCAGGTAAAGGATTTCCCATTATAACTCATATCAGTAAGACCAGCATCAAAGATATTTTGGATAACATAATGGGACTTAGAACTAGAGGCAGTTTTCCTAAAATCTCTATCCTCTTCAGTGAAAGTGACATTTAAATCACCTATCAGTACCCAAGGTATATTCACTTCCTGTCCTAAATCTTTAATAAACTCCCATTGATTTTTTTTCTCAGTTGGTTTACAAGACCCATACACACAAGAGAGTAGCCATTCTGATTTAGAGGGATCATTTTTGACTATGCAATGAAACATATTTTTTGAGGAATGCAAAAGTTCAAAATGGAAACCATCCTTCCAAAGAAGGAGAAGACCTCCAGACAGACCTATGGAATGTTCAAAGGCAGAATTAGGAAAATTTAGAGATTTTGAAAGTCTAAGAATTTTATCAGAACAAATCTTGGTCTCTTGTAAAAAGATGATATCAGGATTATGAATTCTATTGAGATTTCTAATGTGATCTCTAGTGTTTTTATCATTAAAACCTTGGCAATTCCAAGCAATAATCTTCATGTTAAAAGAAAAGACGTAAATCAAAGGATGGTTCAAGGGCTGAAAAAATAGTTCAGAAAGAATAAGAGGAAATACCTGAGCAGTCTCTCCATGGTCATCATTTATGGGCTCAGCTTGCATTGATTTTGGGTTATTGTTATCCATCTCGAATGCTGGATTATCGATCATACTAGTAGAAGTAGCATTTTCAAGGATTTTTGAAGGGTTAACATGAATATTATGTGGGTTCATGTTTGGTTCATCATTTAGAAACGAGTTTCTCATCCTCTTGGAATTCCTTGGAGCCTCAGTAGACTCATCTCCTTTAGCAACAATAGTTTCTTCTTCCTCCATTTCTTCCAGCATCGAATTAGATAGTCTGCGTTCATCATCTCCCTCGTGAACTACATCATTTTCTTCATAAATTTCACTTTCTTCTTGAAGAAAAGCTTGATATTCAGCAGAGTTCAAGCTATCCAGATATAAGAGATATTCCCAGTGAGCACACTTCTCTTGTTGATGATCAAGAACAAAACACCTATCACAGATTTTCTTTGGCTGCAACTCCCAGTGGTAGCGAATCCAAATCTCCTCTCCAGAAATAGTTTTCCACCAGCCTCCCCGATGAAGTGGCTTTTTGAGATCCATCTCAACTCTAGCTTTCACTGTATTACCATATCTTGGTCTACAATTCTCAGGATTTGTACTGATTTTCCTTCCCATAAAACCAATAGCTTCTTCGACTACTGTTTTATTGAGATGTTCAAGTCTAAGGTACTTAAAGTGGACAGTAAAGACTTGATGAGTAAAGTTATAATCTGATACATTAGTGCCAGCAGCAAACTTCTTCACAACAAATAAAGCTTCACCAATAATCCAAGGACCATTCTCGATGAGTTCATCTTGTTCTTCTTCACTATTTAACCTTACCAACATAAGATTATGACCCATGACACGGATCTGTTTGTTTCTATATTTTCTCCATAAGGAATTAATTTCTTCCTTAATAGTTCTCATATCAATCTTGTCTTTGTACATTAGTTTTCCAAGCAAAGCATATGACCATTCCTCAGCTGCAGCATTGGTCGATTGAACCGTACCAACTGTTCTTCGTTCTCTAGGAACCTCCAGAGAAGCATTCCTCAATTGTCTTGATAACTGATTGATTTTGTTTGGACGACTTTTTGAACTAGAAGCCATTGCAAGTGTTAAAGAACTCCAGCAGTAGAGAGTTTTAGGAAAATGAGAAATGATGTGAATATTGGAATGGTTTCTATGATAAAGAGGGAAGAATAAATATTGCCTTTCTGAGATTTTTGAAGATCCAAAATCCTTGATATTATACTGAAAATATTTGTTTTTTCCTAAGTAGGGAAAGAAATTTTTCATGTAGTGAACGTCTTCTGCATGGAGATTATGTGCATTTATGACCCAGGAATATTTCCAATTAATACTAAAATGAGTAGGGTTTTTAAGGAGAATATGATTTGTATTTTTTGGAAAAGGATGGTAATGATAAAAGTGGTAACGTAAAAGTTGACTCATTTGCATGAAGCTGACATCACGGACATACTTCTGCCGAATTATAGGAGGGCATTGATGAGTTTGGAAATCCCAATTTTTGTTAATGAGAATATTTTCTTGATGAACACGAAGAACTTCAGATTTGGATTTGCTGTTTAATCCTATGACATGAGATGTCACTGTACTACTAGTAAGAATCATCACAACAAGGATGATGTGCACCACTGCTTTCCACACCACTGCTTTTGATTCAGAACCAAGCATTCCGAACTCCACAACTGGATTACCCATAAATGATGAAGATGGAGATCTGCACAGAAGAGAGCTACCACTTCATAGATAGAGATAGTAAGAAATTTGTCAGTAAGAAAAACATCCTAAAAGATACGAAGGATAATTCCACAATATCCAGAAAATTTAGGAGACTGAAAGACAGGGGACTGAAAGACAAAACATCATAAGATTACCTTGATATCCAGAAAATTTAGGAGACAGAAAAATAAAACTTCATTAGATTTCCTAAATAAGATTAAAAGTTAGACAAGAATTAAAAGAAATCATGAAATCATGAAAGAATTAAAAGGAAATCATTAAAAATGAAGACACGATTGATTAAATGAGATACTGATGTTAATTGGGATTACCAATCTTGAATCCTAAGAGATTTTTTACACGTTGCAATCTCAAGCTTGAGATTCTATAGTTTTGATCACTAACAATGACAAACTAGCTTGAGATTGCAACGCTTGCGAGTTTGACCTAGCAGTTATCTAACAATCTCCCCCTTTGTCAATTTTAGTGACAAAACTATCAATACATATGGATTACAAAATAAATAAACTTTGTAGCTTCTCATCCAAATGCTTGATCTCATTGGTTCTTCAACATTACTCGAAATCTTCATCACTTTCAAGTACTCCAATGATTCCAAATGTGTTCAACTCAGCATCATAGTTGTTGAAGATCTGTAGCAATAACAATGAAAAAACAGTTGCTCTCAATCATTGTTATACAGTGTCATAGTATCATTACACAACATCAAATTTCAATTGTATCACAACTCTGACAATATTACTATGGTGATATGTATCACTCCCCTTAGTCAATACTTCATCTCACAATGAAAACCGCTCCCCCTTATATGTATTTGTAGTGTGAACTACACATTAGTTCACCCTCTTTTTGTCAACAAAAATTGGCAAAGGTGCGAAAATTTGTGGGATCCTCATGAAATTTCCATAGAGATGCTTCATGACCAAAAGAGAACAACAAATCAAGTTGTTTAGATGGCATCAAATAGCCGGAACTAAATGCATTCATCAAGGAGTTTATAAAGGTACAAGATAACCCATACAATATTCCACAACCGCACTCCCCACAAAGATTCGTCAATTAAGCACAAGTTCAAATAAGAACTCTCCCTCATAAAATGTCATTCCCTAAAGAACAACAAGAGCGACCTTACTTTTACAAGAAAAGAAGGATTTCTTTGGACATTAACAAATCACATAAGAATATGAATTTGTATCCAAAAATCTCAATTGAATCAACCACAAGGAAAATTAACAATTCAATTGGCCATGCTCAACGTAAGAGAACTTACGGAGCAACACAGTATATACACAAAGATGTGGATCAAGGAAAGACCAATACTGCGGAATAATCAAAGACTCATTCTTTTTTTAGTCACTATTTGCACAATGACATATAATAGACTTAATCTTTGTAAACAAAAGTTCATCCTTTCTTCCATCAATTAATAACATAAAAGGCTTAAATTTTGTATTTAAAAGCTCATTCTATCTTTTATCAATGCTTTCATACCGACATATAATAGAGATAACTTTTGAACAAGTATGTGACAAATATTTTGGGATAAAAACTGATTCTGCTGTTTTTGGTAAATTTGGGTGTGTTGATGAGAAACAAATTCAAACCCTAAACAAATGTACTGCACAGGAGTACTTTTAGATTCGAGATCAATCTGTAAGTCTCTGGCCTAAACCAAGAAATGGTTGTTCCAGATTCAATTCGGTCACAAAGTGAAGGAGAAGGGTTGATCTTAGGGGAGGGAAGCGAAGGTGTTTGAGATCAGAATGTTGAATTATGAAGGTGTGGTTGTTTTATGACTTGTATCAGAATGTGGAACTGGCTTGCAGAATGTAAGCTATCCGTTCTCGGTGTTTTCTGGATAATTGTGTTGATAACACTTATGTCCCCCCTTTTTTGTCGAAATAGGTTGAAAACCTATTTATACAAGTCATTGAGCGCACCCTGATCTCGTAGGAAGTGGAGGCAGTTAAGTAGTGGAGAAGTGGGGTTGTGCAAAAGGTGGTGATCATCATGTTTCCATTATGTGGGAAGACTGGTCACCCTTTCACCCACTACTCTCATTGCTGTTAATCGTCCGTCTTTTCCTGACACTTTCTCGTAATGGGCGCGTTGCACGCCGCACGCTGTAAGCCGCCAGACCAATACACTAGTGAGCATCCCCGGTTGTGACATGTTTGATGTCTTGAATAAATGGGTCAAGTCGTGAGACTTGCCGCTAAAAGCAGCACATAGTGCTTTTAGGTCAAATAACAAAATTATCTGTGGAATCAATATTGATAAAACATCGTTTATAATCGATGTATATAAAGCATCGCTTTTAAACAAGCAGCTGAAAATAATTGATGTTCATGAAACATCATTGTTTCGAGCTCGTCTAAGTTAGTTGCGGAGCTTAGTCTCTTAAAAGGAGCGTGATTGCCCACTTTCAGGGAGTCGGTAGGAGTTACACACGCATCACAAGGAGTCGCCGGGCGGTTCCTATGAGAGAGTGGTAGCTGGTAATCATTCTAACATTCTATCAGTCGGACCAAGTTAGATCTAAACCGATTGAATTGGCTAGCCGAGTTGAGTGGCTGAGATGATTTGCGGCAGTTGATGACTGCCGTGGGATTATGCAAACAGCACGACCAGCTTATTTTGGGTGATCGTTCGGAGGCCATATGAGCAAGTTGTGGCTTGGTCGATCGCTCCTCACGGAAGAGGGTTGTCCGGTGATCACAATATCAGCCCGTTGGCCATTTAGAATCCGATCTAAGTCGTTCGACTAAGCTGGCGAAGATGGACGGACGCGATTGATTTGCGATAGTTACATAACGTCGTTTATTCAATTTAGGGTTTTTAAAACAGCGATATCACCCTACTTTGGGTAATCGTTTCGATGCGCCTATGGATTTCCGTGTGAGGTTCGATCGGCTAAGGATAAAGGTGAGTTGTCGGTGAACACACACCGGCGCCTTTTGATCATCCGAAACACGATCTAAGCCATCCAACTTGGCTGGCTAAGTTGGAAGGTTGCGTTAGTTTTGAGACCGTTATGGTCGGTCTTAGCTCGTTTGAGCTCTTTTTTTCAATAAGCGCGATCACCCCGATTCGGATAACGTTCATGGGTGTTGCATGTGAACCAAAGGAATTCCGATCGACATGAATGCTAGTGGGCATGGAGTGGATATTATGGAGGTTGCCTAGTTCCGCTAGGAAGAGGCTAAGCTTGTTGAATTGTATGGCCAAATCGTGTGTCCGCGATTGCTCTTTAAGACCGACATGGACAGTCTAGATTTTCCTTAAGGAATTTAAGCGCGTCGATCATGCTAACTTTTAATTAAAAAGCGCGTTGACACGAAAATCTCTTTATCGTAGAGTGGTGCAGCTTGTGCAAGTGTTTTCATGCGGGTCTCAATACTGACACTTCAGGAGATTCGTGCTACTCCGCTGCGAGTGAACATTAATCGTCATGTCATGCCAATATTGAGAGTTCTGCTGGGGAACATAACATAGGAAAATACTAGGCAGGCCATGCACTAGTGAATAATGCTGGTGCGAGATAAAATTTATAGAATATTTGGGATTGTTGCTACATGCACCATTCTGAGTAAATTTTATATACACAAATATATTGAATTGCTCAATACATATATGAGCGAAGAGGCTTAGGCACTCATCCTTTTTAAATGGTTCCATTAGTGAATAATGCAACTAGGAGCTTAAATACTCATTAGGCTCCATACTAGCGTGAACAATTCATCTAGGAGCTTGAGTTTCAATATAATATGAAGAGCGGCATAGGCACTCATTAGATTTTGATATATTCTTCAAATTCCTTGCGGAATATAGACATATCAAGGTCTACTACTTCGATCTTTGGGTCGGGTAGGAAGATTTTACAGTTTTCGCCTAAACTAAAAACCACCATCAACATTAAGTCCCCCGCTTTAGCACGTAATGGTGACATTGTTGCGGGGTAAGCACTAGATGGTGATGACGAAAAACAAAACCAATAAGATGAAGTAGAGATGTTACCAGAGAGATATCGGTTGGTTTGAACTTCCGTGGCGATCATGACTGGTGAAGCAGACTTCCAATCGGGGTTGCTAACAAATTACCGCTCTTGCTCATCGGACATCAATGGTAGGAAAAAGAAAGTGGCATGTCCGGTCAAGGCCTTGGAGCTCAACCGGGTTCTCCTAATCCCGTTCATATGAGCGAGAGGAAGAAACCATTTCCGGATTTAAAAATTCGTCGGGTATAAAGGGAGCTTCCGCTCTCTCCTGTTTTGCATGAACATCAGGACCAACCCATATTCGTGTATGCCAACCAACAACAAGGTAAGTTCATCTCGTCTTCGTATTTTAAATGTGGGTGTAATATCCACATTTAACTCGATGTGAATGATTCTCTTTGTTAGCAGCGGTAAAGCGAGTATCATCAGCAACAAAGCAATCTCCAATGGTTATGATCAGCAGCAATGCGATCAAGGAGAACTCAAGGCAGGTGCTCTTTTCTCTTTTGCACATGTAGCCACCCAACAGTAACTAGGAGCGTAATTTATTTTAGTTGGATAAGATGTCACCTGGGGATATTTACGCTGCTAAGCCAAGAGGCATTGATGATTCCAAAGACAAGCCAAATATGGATGAAGACTTCTTCAAAGTGTCCTATACGACTGTTAGGACTCATCTTAATCACGTGACGATTCTTCTTTCTGGACCAGAGGGTGTAGAAGCTGTATCATTGATCTTCTCTGGAATGTGTAATAAGGTTCTGTCTCCATAATAATGAGTATCCAGCCTCTCCAGCAAATTTCAAAATTTGCCAAACTCCATTGTGCTCGATTGCAAGAGGCCTTGATTTTAAGTTGTTTGGCGGGAGGATGAGTGGTATCCTCTAGACAAGGTGGAGGCAGTCCCCAGGAGAAATAGGTTCTGTCAGGATTGCAGGTGGCACTCGAGCAGCTATAGTGATCTTCAATTCTTCGGATGTATGTGTATGTATATGTTTTGCTCCGTTTGACTGGCTGAATTATCTGGATAACTTTGAACTAATCTTGCTCAACTTCTTTCGTAGTTTTAACGCTTTGAGAAGATGAACGCCTTTGTTGGACTTGCGCTAGCTGCAGGTAGCCGGGATGACATTGCACGAAGGACCGAAAGATAATCCTGTGATGGAGGCGACCGACGATTCTAAGGATGTGACTGCGCCCTCGACTCTCAATTTGATGCTCCTCTTGTAAATCACGTGTTAATTTGGGGGTTCAGCGTGTCAGCGAAGTATGCTGGGTTGCACGCCCGAATATGGAAGAAATATGGACACATTGCCACGACCAAATATGTAGTATGATCAGGCATGTTGCTTCTGAATGAGTGATCAAATATCGGGAGTATCATCAAGACATGTGTGTAGACTTCGGATTTAATGTTTCCTGGTTATGTGAAGGGATTTCCAAAATCCGAAATTCGCAAACTGAAATGGATATAAATCGGAGATTGGGAAACTGTCTTAGGAGTTGAAGTTGAAGCAGGCTGCTCTTCGGGGTATGAAAAGGGTTTTCTCTAAAAAAGATGAATTGTAGCCGAACGATTTCCCTTGAATGCATTTATTTCCTTTCTAGGACTTTTCCCTTTAGGTGTTTTGGAAAGATGGGACGTTCCTTTGTGGTTTGATTTGGTTTTGAACAGGTAGGCGGTTGCTCTTGAAAGAATAGATATTTTTGTTTTGTGAAAGAAATAGTGTTTTACTGAAATCTTAATTATGAATGCAAATTGGTGCAAGCATGTTGGATGAATTGTAAAAATTGTATGAAAACAAGGGAAATACTAGGGAAATGACAATATAACGTTTCGAAAATCGGAGAGCTATCTAGTGTGTATTGCTACTCCTCCCAGCTTGTCTGTACTAGGGAGCTTGCAATAGTTACCTTGTATGATTACGGAAACTAGGTAAGGCTCCTGCTACTTAACCTCCAGACTTCTTATCCTCGATCGAGACTTCTTCTAAATATTTGATAAAATATTGACAGGGACCATCTTCTTCTTCACATTGCCTAGTCGCAGTTGGGTTGATGATCGGATCAAGTCCCAAGTTCTTGATGACATGAGGATTAACCGACTGTAAAAGAGGTTGTTTGATAAGACTTACTCGTGCGCTGAGCCTCTGGATGTATGATATGGCACTTCAGGACTTCCCTCGTAGTATATTTGGACAACGAGTAGCTCCTCGCCTACAACCTTTAGAGTATGGATGGTGACAACGTTGAGATCAGTTGCTGCGTCAATTAGCGCTTTTCCTAAATCGACATCTCTAAGATAAGCAGTGATTAAGAGTTCCTAGCCGCTTATGACAATCATGTCTTCCAGAAGAGATTTAGGCTTGGGGGCATCTTCATCGATCAAAGGTAGTCGTTTGCCCGATACAACACAATTTAGAGCGGCACAGATATCTTGGCATTGTGCCTTGGAGAAATAGAGAATTTCACACACATGTTCTATGGTTGACTGTACAGTTTTGTAGACGGAGTCCCCAGAAAGCATGCAACAACTTCTAAAAGGGGATGATCTTTGTATACTCCTTCGGTGCCTAGTTGAAGTTCCCCTGAGTCGATCTTCTCCTAGAAGATGTGCTTCAATTTGTGCATTCACTTGTATGATGGTTGACGAACCTATGGAAGTGGCAGTACTTAGGATCTTCCATTTCTTGTTTAGTTGGAGGACGTCTGACACGAGGTAGCCTGATGACATCATCTTATATCCAGACCTCCAAGAGCTCAATCACCTCTTCCACTGGAAAGGGAAAATCTGGGAATGGTGGGGTCTCATTTGACCTATGTGAAATGGGAGTCGGACGCTTAGATTGTTGATAGTTGTTCCCCAGATGCTTTATCTTTCCAACCTCACTAGTGATTAATTGGAGGTTGGATCTTTTATTGGAAGGACGCCTGCTTTCCTAAAAATATTTACGAGCTTCTTCATTCTTTTCATTGCAAGGACTCTGATGAAGACGTGAGAAATTCCACGAGTCTTCTTTCTGAGTTTGAGGAAACATCTCTTGATCCTCATGAGCAAAAAAGTTAGGTTTGTGGTTACCTTTGCGTTCAACACGAGCATAGACTTCATCTTCCTCACCAGGGATATGAATCTTGGAAGATGATACAGGTGTATCCGTACTCCTTTAGGGAACTTAGTTAACCTCAAGCTAAGTTGAGGGAAGAAACCTATTCTAGGAATGAATCTTTGTTTAGGCAGAATTCCTAGTTAGGGAAGAGTTTTGTTTTAGGCAATACTCTTAGTTTAGGAAATAGATTCCTAATAGAAGTCCTTGGTCGGCTGAGTACGATGAAGGCTATAAATAGAGGGCTTTGGCTATATCTAAGGACAGATACTAGGCACAGAAAACCTAGAGAAAGCTTACAACAATACTTGTGCAAGCTTAGCAAAAGTTTTAAGGTTAATCCTTGTTTAGAGAAGATTATGAGCGTAACAAAGAGAGAATTGTAATCGTTTTCTTGTTCATAATCTAAGAGAAGATATTTTCTTCAAATTACTACTTGTGTTCTATTTTCTAAGTTTCTCGTCTATTATTATTCTGAATTCCGCCTTTATAGTAATAGTTACCAAGGTATAGAGATCAATACGTATCAAGTTGGCATCACGAGCAGGTTAGTTTTTAGGGTAAATCCCTGTGGTTTATGGTTTTCACTAGATCTCTCTACATAAAGCTTGATGAGGTACTCGAGAAGTTGGAAGACGTTAAGAAAACAAGGGGATCAAGGATGACAAAGTCAGATGGTGATCCTAATGAAGACGAACCACAAACTATGGAAGAAAAGGTGGCTATGTTGCAAACAGACATGAAGTCTATTCAAGTTACCCTTCAGGAATTGAGTGAATGTATTCGTTCTCATACACCTAAGAAGAAGACAAAGAAAAAGGTTACACCTTCACCTGAAGCTTCGGAAAAAGATGATTCGAAGAAGACGATTCGAAGAAGAAGAAGAAGAGGAAGAAGATGAGGATAAAGAAAAGGACAAAGAGTTTCTTAAAAGCCCTACATCAACTAAACCTCATGGTAAGAATCGAAAATTGATTTTCGTGTTGATATTACACTTTACGATGGGAGTGTCGATGTAGAAAAATTAGATGATTGGATTGAACGTCTAGAGACGTATTTCTCTTTCTTTGAATATGGTTCAAAGGAAAAGATTACTTTCGCGGCATTGAAGCTACAAAAGCATGCTCTAACCTGGTGAAAAGATTATCAAAGACAAAACCTAGGTAAAAGAGTATTGTCGTGGAAAATATTCAAGGCGGTCGTAAGGAAACAGTTTTATCCGGTTGGCTACCTTGAGGAGAGATGGTTCAAGTGGTACAACTTGAAGCAGACTTACAACCAAACCGTACAAGAATATACTTCGGAATTTCAGAATCAAGCCATGATTTTGGACTTAGACTTGGGGGATTATGTTATCTACATGAAATATATTCCGGTTCCATGAGTATATACGAGAAGGAGTTGAAGATGTTTTCGGTGGATACTATCTCCGAAGTAAGTATAAAAGCTAATGCCATTGAGGGTAGGCTTAAGAAATCGATTCAAAGGGAAATACTAAGGTGAAACTGGAGGTACCTTTGTGAAAGGAGGTGAAAGGATCAAAGAAGAAGGGAAGTCTAGTGACAAGGAAGGTTTGTATTGCACCCATTGCAAGCAAACAGTCACATTGTCGACAAGTGTTGGGTTAAGAACCCTCATCTAAAGCCTAAAGGGTTGCGAGAGGAAAGAAGCCAAGAAGGCAAAGCACTAGTCGCTCAAACTCCAAAAGAAGTCCACGGACTAACGGAACCCAATTCAAAGCTTTCTCTTATGACAGGGGAAAAAGAAAGACCTTCAAAAGATGATCTTAGGGAGCAACTCTTCACAATGAAGATGCAAGTCAAAACTTCACTAGTTGATCTTTGTTATTGACCCGGGAAGTCAGAAGAATTTACTTTCAAATTCTTTGGTGCAGAAGTTAGGTTTGAGGACTTTCAAACATCCAAAACCATACCCTTTAGGATGGCTTCAAAAGGAAGGGGGCTTACAAGTTTCACAGCAGTGCACGTTCAAATTTGCTCTAGATGAGTCATATATTGACGAAGTTACATGCGACGTAGTTCCTTTGGATGTTTGTCAGGTGGTACTAGGTAGTCCTTACTTATGGGATAGAGATGCAACTCTACATAGAAGGGAACAAAAGTACACCTTTACCAAATATGGAGAAAGCTTTGTGATTCGGGCTATTGATTCTCCTCTTGAGGGAGCAAGTCTGATCACAGCCACTCAGGCTAAGCGGTTGGTGAATGCTAGCACGAAGTTCAATCTCCTTGTGATCCGTTCTCTTGAGGAGAAGCTAAGTAGAGTTTGTTTGGCAGCCTTGACTGCACAACAAGAAGATGACTTAGAAAGGTTGAAGTTGAAGTACAAGGATTTATTTTCAGATGTCACGGGATTACCGCCAAAGAGGAGTGTGGAGCATGAGATCATGTTGACCGGGGAGAGTTCTCTTCCTAATGTAGGTAAAATACCCATCCAATCCATCACCACCAGCGATCATCACTTCCCTGATTTATTATAAACTCGAGCTCCTCCAACTTCGCCGCCATGGCGGCACCAGGATATCACAGCAAAACTTTTCGAGATGAACTCCATTGTCATTGCCATCTTCATCCACATTCTCGAGCTTCCTCTTTGCTAACACTCCTCAGCTAAACTCGAGCTCCAGTTCTTCACAGCTCCAAGACTCTATCAACAGCAACATCGCCTTACAAATCTTCTCCATCCATCGCCAGCCATCGGCGATATCAGCCAATCTTCATTATAATGATGACCACCAACAGCCATCGTAGCTCCCTGTATATACTCGAGCTCATCTCTACTTCACCACCTCTAGCTATGCTCAAGCAGTCTTCATCACCAGCAACCACCGAACTCCAGCAGAAACCTCTTCATTCTATCATCTTTCATATTCCTTCCATTGATCAAAACAGCAACAGCTCCAAACACTCCATATTTTTCTCGAGCTTTCCTCCATCTCAGCACTGCCATCACCATTAGCCATCTGCATCATTACGTATAGGACAACCGTTCCTTGTTTTCAACAAAACCCCATTGAAATCCGCCAATGCTTAATATCCTCTCTGCCAAAATCTGTTTCATGCGGAAGTAAAATAAGCAGCTGCACTAGTCACGTGATGGGAGGAAGAAAATGGTGGCAGCCCTGAGTTGAACTGTCGGGTGCTTTTATAAATTCTATGTGTCAATATCTTTGACAACTTTGACTCCCTTCAAACGCTCGTAATTTTCTCATACGATGTCGGAATAACTCCATTCTTTCGCCATTAGTTTCGTCTTCTCGTCGTCTTCAAGGTGATAGCAAAAACTCCTAGAGTTGAATGAGCTCCACTTGGTCTTTGGCCTTTCTCCTCTTGTAACTAACTTCTTTCCTTGCACAATTAAGTGCAAATTGACTTCTTTTGGATGATTCACCTAGCAAAACATAAATAAAAGAAAACAAGAGTAAAATACAATAATTCGCAAGAATATATAGCAATTACTGGCATGGATTCGACACTAAATATATGCAAAATATGCACTTAACGAATTCCCCCACACTTGGCTTTTGCTAGTCCTCGAGCAAACTATCTAAATACAACAACTCCATGTCGTCGAGGATACGGTTGCACTTAGCATGTGCAACATGCCTTTAAACCCCTAGGTGTCCCTAGTGGACGAGTTATAGTCTCGTGAGGGTTACCAGAGATATACCCACAAAACCTGCTCCAACTTCAAAGCGTTCCAGCTTCCCAAGCATCAAAGAGCTATGAGGACATAAAATTTCTGCATGCTAGTAATAAGAAGTTAGAAATACCAAAGAACATATTCTCATTCTTAAATGTTGAGTGAGAAATAACCACACCATAATGAGAGAACGCGTGTTTGAGAGCGATCAATAAGCATTTCGCATCGACTTCTGCCTCACTTAAAAGGATTTTATAATAATTGCACTCAAAAAGACGGATTTTTTATGGGTCTCACATGTGTGCAGGTAGGAATGAAGAGAGAGATCCTACACACGTTGAATGCTGGGAAGGAAACCTTCCGAAATAATTTCTGGAGACTCCACAAAATCGTGGAAAATAAAAGAATTTTTCTGATGATCTCTAAGAAAGGAAATCAACCACTATTATCGAGGATGAGAGTACTTACCACCTTCACATCCGATTGCAATGATGATAACACCACTGTCACATCATCCAATAGAAACATCTTCGATCGGCTCGTCTACTTCATCTTCTTGGTCTCCGTCTTCGGTCTTCAACTGCTAATGATAAACTCTTGAACTTCGTAGAACTCTGACAATTTGTAACTCTTTCTCTTCAATTTCCTTGTTGCTTGAAACTTCCTTATAGATTTTTCTTCCCCATGGCCTTATTGAACAAATAACAACCTAAATGCAAATCTTTTTGTATTTGCTCTTTTTTTTTTATTTTTTTTTTCTTTTTTTCTTTTTGTCTTTTTGTCTTTTTTTTTTCTTTTTGATAAAAAGATTGCAACTACAAAAATAATAACGAAATTAAAATTAACATGGCCATGGCCATGAAAGAAGTACTTTACCACTTTGTTCTTCAAAACTTGTATTGTCTTCGTATCATAAACTTCAATAACTCTCACCTTTTGATTTTCTTCGCTCTTGTAAATAAGTCTTCATACTTAGATGTAGAATTCCGCTCCTTATATGTAAGTCTTCAACATGCATATATATAAAATCTGCTCATTGTATGTTGCTTTACTTGGATATGAAATTTGTTCTTTCTTGTATTGTTGCTTGTAAACCTCAAACGTCTTCAACTTTCCTTATAGATTTTGATGTCGCTCCCTTGTTGATGATGATGGTGTTTCTATGGACCTGTCGTTGGCGCGAGAGAGAGAATTGTGCTAATTGCAAATCAAACTACAAGAAGGTGGTTTTCATCTATAGACGTCACCCTCATGATTGACAAAATTAGTACTCAAGAGATCAAAAATAGTGCTTCTATTGGTGGGAGGTTGGGTAGCTCACCATTCTACCCGTAATTAACGTATGGTGACTCAGACTCAAAAGAAAACTCTTTAGTCAGCTACAAAGAAATTTGGTCTGGTGCGTGTGTTGATTTGAAAATAGGTAGTCTCCACTAATGATTGATCAGCAACTCTAATAATGCATTTCTCCCTGCTCCTAATTTGCATCACCGGCATGATTAAATCCATTATTTAACACTCTAACAAGCAAGAAATCCGAACGTAATTCCCTAACACTTCCAAGTTCAGTTATGTCGGTCAGAAATTTCTATGTAAACATACCTAAAAATATGCTAGTGACTCTAAAATCTCTACAAGTTGGAGTTTTATTCAAATATATACAAAAAAATTTTAAAAATTTGACTCAAAAAGGATAAAAACACTATATGCAAAACACTCCCCCACACTTAAACTTCACATTGTCCTCAATGTGTAAAACCGAAAATTCTGAATTCAGACGTAACAGCAAATAAAACGCAAAAACTGTACAAATTGGTAAGGATTTTGAAAAACTCCATTTCACAAAAGTTATTCATCTACGTGCTTTCTACAAAGTGTCCAAAGGGGGCACAGTGTTTCGATAAACGGTATGACAGTTTGGTCTCCGGATCGAACTACGCGCTAGTGATCTGAATTTTTCGATTTAAAAGGTATTCGTCATAATTCTCTTCTAAGATAGATTCCAGACTCAATGAAATTAAACATGGGGATGCAAATTTGATATGAAAACAATAAAAACAAAAAATAAAAGGGATTAAGATACGAAACCTATGGGTTGCCTCCCACTTAGCGCTTGGTTTAAAGTCGTCAGCCCGACTCTCTTGTTATCGTCCATATACCAACAATCTGAAAATCTGGTAGTCTGCCCAGAAAATAATCTGCAATTCTAGTAACAACTTCACACAATGATTAGCATAATATATGAATAATGAAATTGTCATGGCTTGAAAGTTTCCCCCACACTTAGTCCTTTCTACACTCGGAAGTGGATAGAGAACATAAAATAAGGGAACTTCTTCGGGTTCCTCTCGGTGAACCTGCACAATGCTAGAATCAAACACATCAAGTGGTTTATACTTAGAAGTAAAATAATCCTTCAGAATTTTAGAAGCACAAATACTCAATCCTAAGTGATGTGGATCAAAAGATTCAGAAATACGCAAAGGATTAGACAAACCTTCCACAATCTCTCGTATTACAGGATCCTCATCATTCTTAAAGAATTGCAATGAATTATTTACCTCATTTGTATCGTGGTCCTCTATCAAACTATTTAGCCATTCTTCGTCAGTTTCTGCTTCAACCGTAATCTCAGCATGAATATAATCCTTGGCTAGGTCAATTGGGTCTTCCACAACTTCAACCAATTTGATTTGATTCTCAATCACTATTTGTTCAACACTTTCATCATCAGAATCCTCTTCAAGAAAGTCTAGTTCATTGGTGCAAATCTTAAATTCATTGTTTGAGTACGTGACACCATTTATAACAATGGTTATGTCATATTCATCCTCCTCCTTTTGAATAGGCGAGAGATCGTTATAATAATCTGGAGTTGAAATAACATTACCATTATTGCAGGGATTTTCTAAAGGTTTCTCATCTTCATCAGAGTCTTCGTCAACCTCATAATCTTCAATATCCCAACGACGTTGAAGTTCCGTTCGTATTACCTTGTTAATTTCTTCGAGAATATTTTCCGATGCTCCAGCCTCTTCTAATTGATCATATTGCTTAGAAAGCTTTCTGATATTAAAACATTTTCCGCCGTTATTCACGACGGAAAGTTCAGAACGTATCTCTTCTTTTGACATAAATGAAGAAAGAACATGATAAAGAGGAGTAGGTCTTTCCAAACTCTCTGTCATCTGCACATTACTAGAAAACAACTGATCATAAGTATAACTATCCTCCCATCCCTGTAATTGCTCCCATACCCGTCATAAGGTTGTTGATATGTATGAGAGTATCCATAAGGATCTGCAAGGTATGGTTGGTAGTTGTTATATGAATGAGATTGAAATCCAAATTGATTACCACTATAATATGATGATTGGTCTTGTGCTCCGTACATGTTATGTCCGTAAGGAAACATGACGACTCACAAGAACAAAAGAAAAAATCTAAAAAAACAAAAACAAGCTAAACAAATAACAAATCAATTAACAACCGCTCCCCGGCAGCGGCGCCAAAATTTGATGCGTGTCGTAACCACAACAAATTATTCGATATATTTCCCACTAATTACATAAATAATACAACGGTAGTAAGGATCGTTCCCACAGAGAGCTGTGTAATTGATATGTTATTTGATTCATCAAAATAATAAAAGACAAGGGGGATTGTTGAATAATTAAAATAATAATAAACAATAAGATGAAAATATGATTAGGAGTCATTCGCCGTTATCAAACGTTGGCTTGCATAGTATACTCGTTTACTTTTCGTAAGAATCAATTATCACCAACCGTAGAATAGCAGCTAGCTCAGTGCTACCCCCAAAACTCCTTATACCACGGATACGGAAGCTCTCCAATATCAGATTATATTCAACGAACCACCAAGTAGTAGCTCACTCAAGGTGTAATCCGATCGAACGCTTAGGCTTTGTGAATTAGGTTGATCCCAGTAGTTAAACTCTTAGCTCAAGGTCCACTTGCTGGAGTTATCTGATGAGTGCCAAATAGTGCATATTTATACACCTTTTTATTGGCATTTTACTCATCTTTTGCGCTTAGATATCAGATATTATCCCAGATTCTGTGTTTTCTTTGTTTTCAAGAATAAATATTTGTATTAATTAATTTTGTGTTTTTAGGTAATAAATAAAGCTCGGAGAAATCGAGGAGCCAAAAAAAGCGAAGAATTGGAGTCAAACATCTATGGAGCAGATAGCCAAAGCTCGCGCAATAATCAGGTTGCAACCCAACAAGGAAGACATGGGCTAAAGCTATCCATGACCCGGATCCGAGTCCGTCTTATTCAGGCCGTTAGATTTGATCTACCCTAGATCCGACGCTCGCTCCAACTGTGCCATCAAAGATTGCTGCTCCCGCTCAACACTAGATCACGCCAAAACCGCATACCACCCTTGGCCGTTCGGATCTCCATCACTCCATCCGATATTTCGCTAGGCCATTCCCATCGACTCCATTGTTCATGCCTCACAAACAAATTGACCAACACCCTATACCCCCATCGACAAACCCTATTCTCTTCATCTCCTTCTCTCACCTTCTTCTCTCCCGTCTCCATCGGACAACCCGGCAGCGCAGCTCGTTCTTCCGCCACCTCCGTCCTTCACCCGACCAACAACCCTCACCACCACCATCTCCTGACACACAACCACACCACCGCTTACCTGCTCTACCTCTCTAGCGCTAGTTTTCTCTTCCTTAGCTTCTATCAACCCTAGAAGCTAACTTAGAGAAAGCTAGAACTAGGGTTAGCCAACAACCGACGCATGGTGATCTCAGAGCCAAATTGGCGAGAGGAGAGGGCGATTCAGTGGTATGGGTTTGAGTTAATTTATGTTTTAAAATTAAATTAGGGTTTGGAATTATTTTGGGGTTGCATGTATAAATAGCAAGTGAGGGGTTTGTGTAGAAGGCACGCCTTTGGATTAGCCAAATGATCACTTTAGTTTTAATTTGTATTTCATTTATCTTGTAATGCTTTAGTTTAATTTTCCAGGTGTGTTGAAACCCCGATTATGTGCTAAGTGATTCACTTTCATGTTGTGTTCTTGTCGTGCTTTAATGTGTTAGAAATATTGTATTCGCCATTTGATCACATGACCCTGTGATGGAGTGTATCTTGTAAGAAGACACTCCATACTAGGGGGAGTGTGTGAGATTAGCAAGATAGTATCATGGTGTTCATCCCCGGGATGAACCAAGACCATAATTAGACTAGGAATTGCCTTAGCTCAATTTCTCTGTGGTGGATTCACCACCCTGGTAACTTCCTTTTTGTTACAATTCACTTCATTGCCTTAGCTTAGTGTCACATTTCATACTCAGTAGTATCGGCATTTACAAAACATCGTTGTCACATTACCTCACTTAGAATTCGGTTTAAGCAGCCTTGATCAATACTAGAGCACCACAAGTCCTTGTGGGATCGACCCGTACTTGCCGCGTCTCCGATAGACGCCGTGCACTTGCGGTTATCACCGTAGGCCATCATTTACATACACTTTCGAGGCCTACCAAGTTTTTGGCGCCGTTGCCGGGGACTTGGTGTGTGCCCTGAGATTTTCGGCTAGACTTAACTGAGTTCATTCCATCTCTGTATATATATTCACTTACATTCTTTGCTTTTCATCTTGTTTTAGTATAACTTAGTCTAAATTTTATAACTTGCATCTCAGAATTTGTCATTGCATTGTAGTTTTGCATCATAGTTCTTATTAGTCATGTCTTAGTTTTATAAAGTGTAACTTAGTTTTTTCTGTTTTGTAAATTCAGTAACTTAGTAACCATCTTAACCTAGTAACAACTAGTTAGTTCATTTCAAACCGCATCTCGTTCATTTGCATTTTGCCTTTGATCTGTTTCAGAGTTAAATTTTCTCAATCCTCGACAGTCAAAGAACTAAACCTCTCTCGTCGAGCTAACGGTACAAGCCGAGCCGCTATGTTTCTACGAGCCGTATTTTTTGTTGTCTTTGTGTGTGTTTGCTTGAGCTATTGAGCAACCAAAGAGAGGAAAGGCGGGGAGCATAACAACTTGACCATTGGGCTAAACTCGGTTGGTATTTGAACTGCGATATTTGAATGAGTGTTTGCTAAGATTTAACATCTATATGCATGATGCTTCGCTTTTCGAATCGGATACTTGAGCATGCTCTGTGAAAACCAAGGATAGCCAACTTGTGATAACTTGTACCTCACGGCCTATTTTGCTCGACTCCGAGCATTAATGAACTTTGTTCACGAGAGCCGTGTATTACACCCGAGGTTCACTCGGTTTGTATGATCCGAGTATGTAGTGCCCCGAGCATAACCCCGAATGCATGTTTAGACCCCGAGCAAAATCCCGACCCGTAGCCGCTTACATTGGGTGATTGCCAGTGGTGCCCAACCCGTTGTTTGAAGCTATAGTACGCTAATTCTTGTCATCAATTTGTGTGCAATCTTGCAATATTCGAATGTGTGCAATCTAAAGCCTATGTTTGTGAGCATAGCTTGTACCACCCTTGCATGAACCTCTTGGCATGAATGTATGAAAATAAGCTACCTTACCAAGGATTGCTCTATACCCGAACTTCATTACTCAGTGCCTAGTAAGCCACCAGTCCCGCAAGTCCACGCTGACATTTCTGTCTTGTCTTTGTGTTGTGTGACCCGAGCATACCGTGGTGACTCGATTCAATCATTTTGCATAATGAGACCCTCGTTGAACTTGTGTTATGTGCAAACATTGTAGCTCACCTAAAGCACCACCTTGCTAGCCCCCAGGCCGCAAGTGTTGGGTCACAGGTTGTAACCGGTTGAAGTCTCGAGATAGTTGACATCAACCAAGCTATCGACCTGCAACCTTTGCATACCACCGCTTGTTTTGGCTGATTGCAAGCCTTATTTGGTGCTCAACCCGTGATAACTTGTCGTGCTTGCCCTCGACTTGCACACTACCTGTGCACACAGACCAATGCATGAGCTTGCCAAGCTCGCATTAATCGAACCCAAGCACCATCAACTGGGCTTGCACTCTGCATAACCAGAGCCCACCATCAATGTAAAAATTTGATCGACCACACCAACTGGGCTCACCGAACCCAACTCGGGCTACAAACAAACTTTAGCCCAGTTCACCGACTAACACAACTGGGCTTTGCACTCTTCCACCGGGCTAGCTAAACCCACATCCGTTGGGTGAACATCAGCTGGGCTAACTGAACCCGACCTGGGCTGAAACAAACCAAACTGAGCCCATAGTCTGCTGGGCTGTGCAAAAGATTAAGCCCCATCTGTTGGGCTGTTTAGCATCAACTGGGCTGGACTTTCCCAACAAACCAAAAACCCAACAAAACCAAACCAATCCCAATAACCCAAATGAAACCCAATAAACCAAACTAAACCCACATAAACCAAACTAGACTTTGAGTTCAATTTGAGTACTAAATCATGTCAGGATTTTGGTCTGCATCTGGGGATGGAAACAAATCCATTAGAGAGCTTGCTTACGGGCACGCTTCACCATATGAAACCCCCATAGACCATAATGATTTTAGGGCATATTATGAGCCTTCTCAGGGCCCTGACCTTGAGTACTCATACCCTAACCATCATGAGCACATGTATCATCACCACGGTGGGGAGTTGAACAATTTTATACTCCCCGACTCCTTGTTTACAATCACTAATGGAAACGCTCATGGAACAAAATGCTAGGCTTGAATCGAATGCAATACATGACCATCCATATAGCAACATGCATGATCATCCCTTCTCTAGTGAACAATGTGCACAACCATTTAATGATTATTCATATGAAACATGCATACCCACTATTGAAGACTCTCCTCCATTGAACAATGTCACATGTTCTTAAAGATGAACCGGATTCATTTAGAAAAAGAAGAATGGAAGGCAGTTCATGATAGAATGATTATTGTCCCTAATAAAGACAATCTCGAAAATAGTGTTTCTCTTCCTACTCATGCAACGAACACTGAATATGAACCTAATCTAGAGGTAAATGAGTATACTAGAAATGCTAATAGGGAAATGGATTTTTGCTATGATGATGATGATGATGATGAATATGAAGAGCATGTGTATTCTGAAAATGTAGTAGAATCTTTGGGTTCAGAGACGTTAGGCGTCTCTTCTGTGAACCCTATGAATGATACCTCTTCTAACATTCATATATGTGATATGGATTCCGAGCTTGGCTTTGTGAAATTCTTGGTGAATGTGAGCATGCTTCACAACTTGTTTGTGACTTAGGACAGGATGAATCTTCTCGTTGACACTAATGTTCTTTTGGATCATGATATTATTGTTGTGTCCGATTCCCCGCCCATATCACAATATGTTGCCTGCTTCGATGATTATGACTTGGTGATTGATGAATTGTTCTATCTTTGGTGAACATGATTTACCCTTTTCTCGACCTTAGGAAAGTGTGTGATGGTACAAATGATTTTATACATGAAAATAACTTAGATGTACCTAACCTCTCTCCTGAGTCACAAATTGATACTCCTCCACCAAACCTAGGTGTAGTTTGTCACAAAATTGCAAAACCAACTTTTCTGAAAATGCCTAACTTAGGCCTAGAACTTTGTGCTTCCCAAGTCCTCTTGGACTATTTTTGCATCAAAGTATAACACTCTTAAGGAGCCACGGTTGGAATATGTATGTCTCATCTTTGTAATTAGCAAAACTCATTTTGAGTTAGACCTTTTGCATGATGTACCTTTAAAATTGCAAGATTTTGTTCTCACAAACACACCTAGTTCACAAATTTAGGTTGGGGGAAACTCCTTCACATCTGTAGTCTTACTTGCACTCTCTTGTTATATCCGTGTAAGGTTTGTTGATGTTTGTATATATTTTCTATTGGGTTGATCCTCAACTCTTTAGATTGTTAGTTTATGGTGAATTTTTGTATATAATCCAGTAGGACTTGTTAAATTTTCTTTTCTTGATTCGGTTGAGTCTTCTTGCACATATATTATGCTAATCCGATATGATCTCCGTTGAGAATATTGGATTCTATCCTTGACGAATGAAGCTCAACCTTGCTCCCCCCATCGACAAACCCTATTCTCTTCATCTCCTTCTCTCACCTTCTTCTCTCCCGTCTCCATCAGACAACCCAGAGCAGAGCTCTGCTCTTCCGCCACCTCCGTCCTTCACCCGACCAACAACCCTCACCACCACCATCTCCCGACACACAACCACACCACCGCTACCTGCTCTACCTCTCTAGCGCTAGTTTTCTCTTCCTTAGCTTCTATCAACCCTAGAAGCTAACTTAGAGAAAGCTAGAACTAGGGTTAGCCAACAACCGACGCATGGTGATCTCAGAGCCAAATTGACAGAGGAGAGGGCGATTCAGGGTATGGGTTTGAGTTAATTTATGTTTTAAAATTAAATTAGGGTTTGGAATTATTTTGGGGTTGCATGTATAAATAGCAGTGAGGGGTTTGTGTAGAAGGCACGCCTGGATTAGCCAGTGCAGTCACTTTAGTTTTAATTTGTATTTCATTTATCTTGTAATGCTTTAGTTTAATTTTCCAGGGTGTGTTGAAACCCCTGATTATGTGCTAAGTGATTCACTTTCATGTTGTGTTCTTGTCGTGCTTTAATGTGTTAGAAATATTGTATTCGCCATTTGATCACATGACCCCGTGATGGAGTGTATCAGAAGAAGACACTCCATACTAGGGGGAGTGTGTGAGATTAGCAAGATAGTATCATGGTGTTCATCCCTGGGATGAACCAAGACCATAATTAGACTAGGAATTGCCTTAGCTCAATTTCAGGTGGTGGATTCACCACCCTGGTAACTTCCTTTTTGTTACAATTCACTTCATTGCCTTAGCTTAGTGTCACATTTCATACTCAGCCGTATCGGCATTTACAAAACATCTGTTGTCACATTACCTCACTTAGAATTCAGTTAAGCAGCCTTGATCAATACTAGAGCACCACAAGTCCTTGTGGGATCGACCCGTACTTGCCGCGTCTCCGATAGACGCCGTGCACTTGCGGTTATCACCGTAGGCCATCATTTACATACACTTTCGAGGCCTACCATTATCTTCACTCGCAATTTCTCCGCAGAATCCCTCTGCAAGGTCTCGCGATTTCTACTTGTGTATGAATTATTCGAAGATTACTTATCTCCTAACTCAATACTAGCAATAGAACAATTAGTAAATCAATCTAGCGTGCACTCCAAATCAATCCAATAATCACTCATAAACATTAGATATGGTAAACACAAACGATAAAATTATTAAAACTCCGAACAAACTTGTATAATAATAGAGCTTCACGCTAGAACATTGAGTTCATCCTTAATCAATAAAGTTTAGCCTCTCATGTTTACATCGTTTCCCGGTTTCCCCCTAAAGGGGTAAACCATAAAATATTAATGAAGAACAAAGTGTATTATGAGATGTGAGATATAATATTTAGGTTAAGAAGTGTCTTTTAAATAGTCTACAAGTTGTAGAAGTGCCCGTGCTTAATTATGTGCCAAAACAGTTGACAAACTCTAGCCAGAATTCCCAAAACAATGCACGTCCAAATCTATCCATGCAAAGAACTCGCATATACACATCATAATGGGCTCCAGCATCAGCTGTAGAAGCCAGCCCAATTGCCTTGTTTGGCTTGTCAGTCCGCTGGAACCGATAGTGTAACTTCCCTTCTCTTAACTTACGGCCAGGTTATTCAGTCTGTGAGTTCTCCAGTATCTTATTCCCTTTTCTTACACAATAATCACGGCTAGGACTTCCTAGACATATCTTCTCCTATAACTTTTCTTCCGAGAGATATTATCTCTTATGCTCCCATATAAACCCGGGTTTCTCCATGTACAACACAAAAAGCCATCTCTCTTCCATGTTCTTTCTCGAGCTCAACATCTCCACAGATCCACCTATCTGCATCACCATTAACCAATCACCACAGACCTAATAAACTCCAGTCGAGTTTCCCATTTCGAACTCAATCTCATTGCCATAGACCACAGCCATCTTGCCATACCACTAGCTCCATCAATCATATTCTATCTCCGATAATGGCAGCACCCATCAACCCATCTCGATCAATCTGCCGATGCAATCGTTCCATCAAGTTGATCATTGCCTAAATCAATCATTGCCTTTGCATGTTCCATCATCTTCGGCAGTCATTCTGTCACCGAGATGCTACCATCTTCCCACTGCCTTCTCCGTCGACCAACAACCCAACTATCACAGAAATACCCGTCCAATCCATCACCACCAGCGATCATCACTTCCCTGATTTACTATAAACTCGAGCTCTTCCAACTTCGCTGGTCATGGCAGCGACCGGATATCACAGCAAAACTTCTCGAGCTGAACTCCATTGTCATTGCCATCTTCATCCTCATTCTCGAGCTTCCTCTTTGCTAACACTCCTCAGCTGAACTCGAGCTCCAGTTCTTGTGACTCCAAGACTCTATCAACAAAGAACATTGCCTTACAGATCTTCTCCATCCATCGCCGACCATCGGCGATATCACCAATCTTCATTATAATGATGACCACCAACAGCCATCGTAGCTCCCCTATATACTCGAGCTCGTCTCTACTTCATCACCTCTAGCCATGCTCAAGCGTCTTCATCACCCAAAGAACCACCGAACTCCGGAGCGAAACCTCTTCATTTTATCATCTTTCATATTCCTTCCATTGATCAAAACAAAGAATGACTCCAAACACTCCATCTTTTTTCTCGAGCTTTCCTCCATCTCAAGACCGCCATCACCATTAGCTATCTCGCATCATTACGTACAAGCTGACAACCGTTTCTGTTTTCAACAAAACCCCATTGAAATCCGCCAATGCTTAATATCCTCTCTCGCAAAATCGTTTCATGCGAAAGTAAAATAAGCAAAATGCACTAGTCACGTGATGGGAGGAAGAAAATGGTGGCAGCCCCGAGTTGAACTGTCGGGTGCTTTTATAAATTCTGTGTGTCAATATCTTTGACAACTTTGACTCGCTTCAAACGCTCGTAATTTTCTCATACGATGTCGGAATAAGTACATTCTTTCGCCATTAGTTTCGTCTTCTCGTCGTCTTCAAGGTGATAGCAAAAACTCCTAGAGTTGAATGAGCTCCACTTGGTCTTTGGCCTTTCTCCTCTTGTAACTAACTTCTTTCCTTGCACAATTAAGTGCAAATTGACTTCTTTTGGATGATTCACCTAGCAAAACATAAATAAAAGAAAACAAGAGTAATATACAATAATTCGTAAGAATATATAGCAATTACTAGCATGGATTCGACGCTAAATATATGCAAAATATGCACTTAACACGTTCAGAACATATTGTGAAGGAACAAGTTATGAACAAATGATAGGAAACTTTGTCTGAAAAAAAGTGTAACACAAAGTTGGAAATCAACTATCATTGAAAAGGAAGAAGCTAAAGTTTTAAACAAAGCATCAGACGGACAAGGCACAAAAACTGTCCGGAGCAAGACTTAGAAAAAAAATGGATCAAGGAAAGGTACAACACAGTCCATTTGTCAAGAAGGAAGCATCTTCTCGAGAGTTATGTGTATCTTCTCATGGTCTTATAGAGGATACACACAAGGAAATGGTCAAGTTGTAATATGATGAACATGAAGCTCATCAGGGGTATTGATCTTTTCCTTTTCACTTCTTTGACATAAAACAAAAGCCTTATGTGAATCTTCAAAATAATAAACGGGAGAAGGGCAGGAGTTACCTGAGCCAGCTGTTTTCTTCGCCTTCTTGATCTTGCGCTTGAGACTGTTGATACTGGTCTTGATTTCCGAGACACGATTATTGATGTGATGAATATACTCAGGAACACATATTTTAGAAACAAGATCATCTTTGAAGAAAAAGGAAGGATTTGAAGTTTTCTTCTTTCTTCGAAACCTTTTACTCTTTACAGATTTTTCAGAGTCATCAGTCATCTATATAACATTATTCTTCCTACAGTTCTAAGTAGAAGATTTGTTATATTCATAATCAGGAATTGGCCCATCACAACACTTTTTATGATTATGAGATGAATTTCTAATGGCACACTGAGAAGCAGGTTTGATTACTTCTTTAGACATCCAGACAAGAATGTTATGAAGTTTTTTAACCGTAAATGAAGGTGGCATCTTATTTCAATGTGACCTTTCTTTCCGCAATAGTAGCAGTTGACATGAATGTTTTTAACCGTTCTCAACTGAGCAGTCTTAGAAGGATGACATCCTTGGTTTCTAGAAACATCTGCTGCTGAAGAGAGTTTTTCACTTTTACTGCTGGTGAAATTTTCAGCTTGAAGAAGATTATTAGGAAGAACAAAATTGATCTTACCATTACTTGGAGTGTCTACACCTTTATAGCCCAGACCACGTGTATCATGATGATCTTTACAAGCTCCTAGCATAGAAGACAATTTTGTAGAACTAAAATTGATTTTTTTTCAAATTCTCTTCCAAGGATTTAACCTTCTCAAGAGCAGCACTAAGATCAGTCTCCAATTGTTTCTCTCGGGTGAGAAAAAACTTTTCTCTATCATTTAAATAGTTTTGTTGAGAGTCATACCTTGCATCGGTTTCTGCAAGCCTTTCCTTCAACTCAAAGAGATTTTGACGAAGTTTATCACATTCAGAATTTTTTGAACATAGATATTCCTCATGATCTTTAAGAATAGATTGTAGCAAACTATAACCATAGTCATATACCTTAAAGATTTTTCTCATTTTTCTCGTTTTCAAGACAGAGGAGTCGAGAAATTCAGCCAAACAAGAAGTTGGCTTTTCTTTCTTTAGGAGATGATCGAAAAGCTTGATGTACGGTGAGACTTCCTCATCAAAATCTTGTCCCTCTTTCTCGAATCACTTTCATCAAAAAGTGAATCCAACCATTCATCTAGGCGAGCTTCCCATTTATACACGGTATTAGATGATGGAGACGACATGAGAGATTTCTCGGGAGAAACAAGACTTTGGACTAGGTTAGAGTGTTTACGAACTGGGTGATACATCGTCGGAGGTATTATCGTCCATAGTCGATTGCTACAAACACGGACTTATAAGGTCTTTAACGTGTTTGCTCCGCTTCGATACCAATTGAAAAAGCGGGGTACGACAACCATACCCAATAATTCGTTTGGAAATCTTAATAGACAAACTCCAATATACTTTCAAGAGAATCAACTAGACAGTCAGACTCAATCTAGAGAAAATTATATCAAAGAGTTTTTATATCTTTATCTCTCAATTAAATCTGCAATCAACAAATAGGAATTTGCGAGCCCGATTGAATATAAGAGAAATAACTTGAACGGTACCAAAGACCAATGTTCAAGGATCAATCAATTTCAATCAACAACCAAAGGTTGGATTTCCCAATTGATCAATTCAATGCACAACCTGGGATATTTCAATTATATAACAAAATATAATGCGGAAAGAAATAACACAGACACCAGAATTTTGTTAACGAGGAAAACCGCAAATGCAGAAAAACCCCGAGACCTAGTCCATATTTGAACACCACACTGTATTAAGCCGCTACAGACACTAGCATACTACTAATGAACTCCGGACTGGAATATAGTTTAACCATAATCAATCTCACACTGATTGAAGGTACAGTTGTGCTCCTTACGTCTCTGATCCCAGCAGGATACTACATACTTGATTCCCTTAGCTGATCTCACCCACAACCAAGAGTTGCTACGACCCAAAGTCGAAGACTTGATAAACAAATATGTCTCACACAGAAAAGTCTATAGGAATAGATAAATCTGTCTCCCAAAGAAATACCTACGAGTTTTGTTCCGTCTTTTGATCAATCAAGGTGAACATGAACCAATTGATATACCGGACTTATATTCCCGAAGAACATCCTAGAAATATCAATCACTCACAATAATCTTAATCGTATGGTAGCGAAACAAGATATTGTGGAATCACAAACGATGAGACAAAGATGTTTGTGACAACTTTTTATCTTGCCTATCGGAGAATAAATCTCGAGCCAATCTTAAAGAAGATAGTACTCAATATGAGAGAAGATGCAAGATCAGATCATGCAACTACAGAGAAAATAGTTGGGCCTGGCTTCACAATCCCAATGAAGTCTTCAAGTCGTTAACCTACAGGGTTTCGTGAAAAACGTAAGGTTAAAGGAGAATCGACTCTAGCTTATACAACTAGTATCACATGAAGGTGTGGGGATTAGGTTTCCCAATTGCTAGAGTTCTCCTTTATATAACTTTCAAATCGGGGTTTGCAATCTAAGTTGCCTTGGTAACAAAGCATTCAATATTCACCGTTAGATGAAAACCGATTAGATTCAAGCTAATATCTTTCAACCGTTAGATCGAACTTAGCTTGTTATACACAAATGAAATATACTTTCATTTAGGTTTATGTAACCGTACCTAAACGTGTCCACCATGTTGGCTCAACCGTAGTTAACCGAGGTTAGCTATATGAACACTCTCATATCAACCTTATTCATCTTAACCATAACTAGTTCAAATGACTCAAATGAAACTAGTTAAAGAGTTGTTCAATTACTATATTCTCATAGAAGTATACAAGAACACAATTTAAGCAAAATCGATTTGATTCACTCGAATCAATTCATGAACATTATAGCCACGGTTTGCAAAGAATGCATTCCTTCATATATAAATGTATTAGTTCATGAACAAAGCGATTTTAGAACTTTAAGCACTCAAGTATGAAAACGGGTACGCATACTTAAGTAAAATGGTCTGAGTATGGGTTTGCCAAGTATGCAAACGTGTACGCATACCTAAGTACACTTCCAAAACCCAACAGAAATTCCTGGACCTATACCTCACGCAAGTACGCGTACCGGTATGTGTACTTGGTACACGGAATTTCAAAACTACAAGTACGCATACGTGTGTGCATACTTTAGCTCCGGTCATGGATCACATACATGCAAGAATGCACACTATGTTTATAATCCAATAGTTCTAAACTCTTATTTCAATCATTGAAACTTTCTTAAAGGATGACAATAGACGTTTTCACACACTATTAGCATCAAAGAAATTTTCAAGTTATTGAAATAATCATAATGAAACATTCCAAGTCTACACCAAATGATTGTATCACACAAACCATGTAAGATGTTACTCGACGATTTTCACATGATCATCTTTTGACTTCGTCAAGAATATAAGATGAACTTGGTTGAAGTTAAAGCTTACCAACACATATTCCGAGAAATATGTAAGCGAGTTAATCTCAGCTCGAAATCTCAAATGTGTATAATCGACAACTATATAGTAATACGACTTTTGTCTCAATATAGGAGATAGAGTAGAAATAGACTTTCCAAGTGATATATGAGTTTTAGTCTCCACATACCTTTTGTTGATGAAGTTCCACAAGCTCTCCTTAGTAGTTCTTCGTATTCAATTGATGAACGCCGTGAATTCTAATGCTCAACTACACAATCTATCCTAGTCCGAGACATTACTATAAGTAGACTAGAAATCAAGACTTATAGTTTTGATCACTAACATTGACAAACAAGCTTGAGATAGCAATGCTTGCGAGTTCGACTGAGCAGTGCTCTAACAACCAGTTTCAGGATTATACAGTTTGTTTTCTTGTTAAGAAGTCATTATGCTTAGTAGGATTCTTTGTGATCATGAACATCGAATCATTTGTTTCTATTTATGCTTTTGCATGCAAACTAATATTTATTTACTTAACACTTGATATGTCTTTGCTTAGGTGTTATTTAAAAGATTTAAAGTTTAAATCGCTTAATTTGAAATTCCACTTCTTTTGTTGCGAAATTTTCGTGCCAAATTTATCTAATGTGCGTAAATTTGAGGCTTTAAAAGAAAACTATCGTAGGGCCATTAATCTACGAAGGAAGGAAGTTAGGGATGCCTTCAAGGGGTGGTCATCGAACTTACTTGTTGATACGAAAAATTAATGAAGGAATTCATCATGTATTCATACCGATATCATCATGATGGAGGAATTTATCATGTATTCATGCTTAAGGGATTGAATCTAACGTTAAAAAAATCGGTTTTACAAATACAAATTTGGGTTTAATATTGGATGCAATGATTATGCCATGGAAGTGTTTGAGGAAATCCCAACTACAATTCCTTAATTATCAATTTGAAAGAAGTTGTAAATTTGATGTTCCAAAACATCTTGTGTAACTATGTTTAAATACATCAAAAGTGTATCTGCATAAGATGAATATATTATTTCAGTAGGGTAATAATATGAGGGGTATTATTAATACTTGGGAGATAGTTTTAAAAAAGAGAAGAAGAATTAATATAGTGTAGTCAATAGTGGCATCTAAATGGAATGGCATGGTGCAATGGAATGGAATATCTTATGAATATGGTAAAAGGGAACATCCAATACTAGAACTGAGGTGGATGGATAACTTAGAAATCCTACATGACCCAATGTAGGAGTGGCGAATTTGAAATGTGTATGATAGTTCTATTGCCACAATTTAGTTGGTGTATTTTCTCTTCATGTGTAGTTAACCTTTAGCATCTTATAATGCTCATTAAAAGGCCTTGCATTTCATCCGGTCGGGCATCTTTTGTAACTAAAGTGGAGGGTTTTCTTTTGTGGCATCATATGTTTAACTAAAAATTTTGTACTTGAATAGAAAATGGCTGGAATTTATTGTTTTATTTTAAAGGGCACGTTAGTTGTTCAGTTTGTTGTATGAAATACACAATTCGTTTAACCTTATATTAGTCTTCTTTACTCAATTTTGGATGTGTATGATTAGTTTCTACTATATTTCTTATCTTTGGCATAATAATAATGGTGATTGTATAAAAATTAAACTGTATGAAAGTTTTTGTTTGATTTTATGAATTTTGGTTCAATTTGTAAGTATCTTAAAATCATGGTCATTAATAGAAACATTGTAACTTGAAACGGTTGAACTTTTATTCAGTAAATGTTGGCTCATAGCTTTACACGTATATATTGGATTTCAACTGCCTCTTGCTTTCCTGTAAAAGGATGGGTACTGCCTGAAATGCTTTTGTTGTTCGGAGGAAAATGATGACTTACAATCAACGAGCTAATGAAAGAGAAGTTGACTTGATTTTCCCACCTGATTTGCAACATATTCAATGAGTAGAATTTTGATTTCTTTGCATAGTTCCAAAAATGGAAGGTAGGAGAGAAAAAACTAGTGTTTGCCGACGTGCAACGCACGTGAACTTTACTTGTACAAATAGAGAAAGGTGTGTAAAGGTACAATTATTTAATCTAATATTTTACTGGTACATTTGATGTTATACCGCTCCTTATCTAATACTATGTGTTTTTTTTTTTTTAAAGACAAATTAACATGTGTTTTATTAGTTTTTGACTTTTGCCTCTACAGAGAAAGCATTGGTGCCCATGGCATATAACAATTAATTTACTGAGACATACGATTTTGCCTCTACAAAGAAAGTGTTAGGTGTTATTTAAAATATTTAAAGTTCGAATTGCTTAATTTGAAATTCCACTTCTTTTGTTGCAGAAATTTTCAGGCCAAATATTTGCATTATATGTGAATTTATCTAATGCGCAGAAATTTGAGGCTTTAAAAGAAAACTATCGTAGGGCCATTAATCTACGAAGGAAGGAAGTTAGGGATGCCTTCGAAGGGGTAGTCACTAAACTGACTGGAGCTATAAAAAAACTGGGAAGGAGTTCTGAAACTTTTGGTACAGAAAAGAACTTTGAGGAACATGAGCATGTTCCATTGCTTAAAGGAAAAGTTTATAAGAAGAAAGATATAGTAGTCCAGGTTAGTCTCTCATTATGTTTTCCAATGAGGTAGTTACGTCTTTAATTATGTTCTTTTTCTTCAGTTAATCATCACAACTTGTTCTTGGGGTTCCATCTATAAATCAATGAGGTTTGTTCTATTTTCTATATATGAATCCTCGTGTTTATAACAAATATTGTTGTATTTGATATTATCAAGTCTAACAATCTTAAGCGTTTAGGCGATAAACTAGATATTTGATTTTTTTGCTACCTAAGACAGATTTTGTACATGTCATTATATCCTCTAATAATAATAATTTTAAATACAAATACAGAAAGGTGTGTAAAGGTACAGTTATTTAATCTAATTTTTTACTGGTATATTTGATGTTATACCCCTCCTTATCTAATATTATGCGTTATTATTTATTTTTTCAAAAGACAAATTAACATGTGTTTTACTAGTTTTGGACTTTTGCCTCTACGGAGAAAGCATTGGTGCCCATGGCATATAACAATTAATTTACTGAGACATACGATTATTAATCAAACCATTCCAACATATGGTCCAGGTCGAGATCTATTAGCTTTGAGAAACCTTATTTTGTCATTTTTGTTTTGAATCTCATCATTGCATTTATGAACAAGGTTATATATTGTAATTTTTTTCTAAGATATGCGCAAACTATTTTTTTGTTATATGCTTCACAATTTTTTTAATTTGCAATTACAGTTTTTACTTGTACATTATCAATTGCATGTATATATATCTTTACAATGTATACGATGTATTTAAGTGTCTTGACAATACTTTTTATTTCTTTTCAACAACATGAATTAATTATAATCAAGGTAAATTGTGTGCTACCATTGTTAACAGAGAATGTATTGGTCCCCTTGGCATAACATTTAGATTATTGAAACATATGATTATCATACGAACTGCTCCAACATACAGGATTGCACACACAGTTTAGGTTCGTTTTCTATTAATGTTTTGCAAGGTTGTTAAATCGTAAATCGCGAGGCGAATTGTTTTTAATTTTGAGAATCGAATCGTATTATAAATCGTGAATCGAAGATTCATGGTTGATTTTTCAAATCGCTACTTGTAAGCCTATAAATATCATTGAACTAAATAAAAATCTAAAAGTATTGATCTTTACTGTAAAAGTATTATATGTATAAAACACGTTGTTAGAGCACTGCTCGGTCGAACTCGCAAGCGTTGCTATCTCAAGCTTGTTTGTCAAGTTTAGGTGATCAAAACTATAATTCTTGATTTCTAGTCTACTTATAGCTATGTCTCGGATTATGATAGAATGTGTAGTTGAGCTTTAGACTTCACGGCGTTCATCGATTGAAGACGAATATCTACAGAGGAGAGCTTGGAAGAACTTCATCAACAAAAGGTATGTGGAGACTAAAACTTATCTATCACTCAGAAGTCTATTCTATTCTATCTCATATTGAGACTAAGTCGTATAGCTATATAGACTTTTATATTATACACATTTGATATTTTGAGCTGAGTTTAACTCGCTTATATCTTTCTCGAAATATGTGTTGGAAAGTTTTTTTTCTTTAATGTTCATTATTATTCTTCACGAGTTTAATTGGAAAACAATTTATTTATTGGAAACTAAATAATAAGTCAAAAGAAGTTGCCTTGAAACATCTTACATGATTTGTGTGAGACAGTCATATGATGTCGACTCGGAATATTTCGTATTGATCATTCGATCACTTGAAAATTACTTATAAGCTAATAGTTTGTGTGAGACAGCTACTGTCGTCTTCTAAGAATGTTTCAATGATTGAAATGGGAGTTTAGAACAATTAACCATTGTCTGGATATAGCACAGTATACCAGTATGCAAACTTTTGTGGTATGATTCAGGTCCGGGAACCAAGTTTGCATACCAGAATGCGAACGGTTTTACCTGAGTTCGGTCCGGAACGACAATATGCATACCCGTTTGCGAACTGTCGTACATGACCAAAGTCCGGAACTTAAGTTTGCGTACCCGTTTGCAAACTGAGTTGGTTAAAGTTCTAAAATCGGTTAAGTATGATTCCATACTCATGAAAAAATACATTTCTAAAATCTTTGCAAACCGTGGCTAAATGTTCATGAATTGATTCTCTTGAATCAAATTCGATTTTGCTTCAATTATGTCTTATATACTTCTATGAGAATATAAACAATTGAACAACTCTATGAGTAACACAATTAAATTCATTTGATCTAGAAGTGTTAGATGAATGTGGTTAATACAAAAAATTCCATATGGCTAACTTCGGTTAACTATTGTTGAGCCAACTCAATATACACGTTTATGTACGATTACCCATATCTAAATGAAGGTATATTTCATTTGTGTGTAACAAGCTAAGACCATCTAACGGTGGAGAGATATTGCTTTGGTTTTAAGAAAACTTAGCTTGAATCTTAAATCACGTTTTCATCTAACGGTGAATATTGATTGCTTTGTTAATAAGCTAACTTAGAATGCAAACCCTGATTTGAAAGACTATATAAGGAAGAACTCTAGCAACTGAAAACCTAATCCCCACACCTCCTGTGTGATGCTAGTTGCGTACTAGAGTCGATTCTCCTTTAACCTAGGTTTTTCCTAAAACCATTATAGGTTAACGACTTGAAGATTTCATTGGGATTCTAAATCCATACCCAACTATTTTCTCTGTAGTTGCGTGTTCTGATCTTACTTGTTCTATCGTATCAAGTACTATCTTCTCTAAGATTGGCTCGAGATTTATCTCCGATAAGAAAAATATAAAAAGTAATAAAAAAAAAGCTCTTCGTCTCATTCTTTGTGATTCCATAATAACTTGTTCTACTATCATATAGTTAAGTTATTGTGAGGTGATTGATATTTCTAGGCTGTTCTTCGGGAATATAAGACCGGATTATCAATTGGTTCATATTCACCATGATTTATCGAAAGACGGAACAAAAACTTCGTAGGTATTTCTGTGGGAGACAGATTTATCTATCAGAATAGACTTTTCTGTGAGAGACAGATTTGTTTATGAAGTCTTCGACTTCGGGTCATAGCAACTCCTAGTTATGGTTGAGATCAACTAAGGAATCAAGTGCGTAGAGTCTTGCTGGGATTCGGAGGCGTAAGGAACACGACTGTACCTTAATCGGTGTGAGACTTGGTTAAGGATCAACTACATTCCGATCCATGAGTTAATTTGTAGTAGGATAATGTCTGTAGCAGCTTAATACAGTGTGGTGTTCAAATCTGGACTAGGTCCCGGGATTTTTCTGTATTTGCGGTTTCCTCGTTAACAAAACTTCTGGTGTCTGTGTTATTTATTTTCTGCATTATATTTTTTTATATAATTGAAACATCACAGGTTGTGCGTATTTCAATCCATTGGCAAATCCAACCTTTGGTTGCTGATTGAAATTGATTGACACTTGAACATTAGTCTTTGGTACCGTTCAAGTTATTTTTCATATCAATCAGGCTCACAGATCTCTATCTGTTCGATTGCAGATTGTATTGAGAAGTTGAGATATAGCTCTTGGATATATTTCCTTAATTGAGTCTGACTATCTAGTTGATTCTCTTGGAAATATATTGGAGTTAGTACATACAGATTGCCGAACGAAATATTGGGTGTGGTTGTTAGACCCCCGGTTTTTCACACGTTGATTACTATCACCAACAATTGGGTTGGTATAATGGTAGAGGGTGGCTACTATAAATAGGATGTCTCAGATTCGACTCTCTACACCCTCAAAAAAAAAAAAAACTCAACATTTACTTAACATTAATTTGGTTTAACTTGGTCCGAAATCGCAAGTCAACGTTGGAATATTACGATTGATTAAAAAAAAAAACGATTTACACTAGCGGTTCAAATCGATTTGCAAATATTTGAATCGAATCGTACGAGAAATGACGTGGGTACCAAGTACACAACAATCTTTTCGATATTAACCTATAAGTCCGACCTAGCGTGATATAATATAAACAGATACTGTCAAGAATATAACAACCGCAAGGTATACACTTGGTATATGATACAAGTCTGAAACCGAACTTTAAATTACTGGATCAACCCAAGTGTTTGTGATTAACGTACAAGTACAATTACTTTAATTATAACTTAAACAAATTATAATGCGGAAAGTAAAGTAAAAACACACAAAAGGATTTTGTTATTGAGGAAACCACAAATGCAGAAAAACCCTAGACTTAGTCTAGTTTTGAATACTCTCATAATTAAGCCGCTATACAAATACCACTACCAACTTCGTATAGTTGAGACCAAGTAAACTACCCCTAACTACCTAGTTTCCTCAGTATCCCTGCACCTACAACCAATCTGGACAACGCATATGAATCCTAAGATAGAGTCCGCTACTTTTAAGAAGACTCAAAATGAAGAAAATGTCATTAGAGGAAAAATACATGGGTATACCATTATTCCTGAACAGAAAGAAAAATTACTTCATTTTGAAGTTTGATGGTTAATATGAAAAACAAATTTACTAAGTGGAATGGTAAGTTTATAAATCAGGTAGGAAGATCTGTAGTGGTTAAGAGTGTTCTTAACTCTATGTCATCACATCATATGGGAGTTTTCAAAATTCCTGAAACCACTATCAAATTCAACGTGACTTCTGGTGGGAAAAAAAATGAAAGCAAATGATTGTACTTAACTTCATGGCCTAACTTTGGAAAGGACAAGACTAATTTTGGAGGTATGGGTTTCAGAGACTTATCTTGTTTCAAGCAAGCTCTATTGGCTAAAGTTGCTTGGAGGTTATGTAATGATAATGATCAGCTGGGATATAACGCTTCAAAACAACGATATTTTCTTAATATTAGTTCTCTTCATGCGAAGAAGAAAAAGAATGCCACTTGGGCATGGTCAAAGCATTTACAACATTATGGATTTTGTTAGATCCAGCTTCTGGGTCATTGAAAATGACAGAAAAGTCCAAATCTGGAAGGACATATGGCTACCTGGTAGTAACCTCCCACCTAGAACAACAGTAACAGTTGAAGAAGAAAGTAACTACACAATGATGTCAGATTTAATTGATCAGAGAACTAAAGCTTGGAGTGCTACTTTGGTGCAATCCTTATCGAATCTAGCAAACGCGGGAAAAATTCTTCAAATCCGACTACCTATAGTGAATGAAGACAGGCTTGTTCGGCCACTAACAAGAAACGGGCAGTTCACAGTTAAATAAAAATATCGGAAACTAACTGATATCAAACACAACAGAGTTTGAGCTCATGATACAGTAACCGCCAACTGTGGAACTTGAATACTTTACCTAAGTTGAGCACATTTTTTGGAAATGGGTTGTTGATATTGTTCCTTATAGTGAGAGGATGACAACAAATATGGGCCATGTAGGTGAAACCTGCAAGATATATAATCAAGGGATTGAAACAACACATCACATACTTAGGGAGTGTCATTTTTCTAGAGCAGTTTGGTTGTCTCTTCCAGGGGCAAGTCAAAGTATACAACGAAATGGAATTAATGTAACTGATTGGATAAAGGGTTGGTTTACTGATATGATGACTATAATGGAGGATGATTTGATAGTAAAGATGGCCAACACGGTATGGGAGATGGAAAGCAATTGCTACTACGCTTTTCAGGACATAAAACCAAATCCAGTGGGTACTATCAAACTCATTCAACTTTTGAATGATGGCCCAAGAAAAACTATGAAGAAGAAACAAAACTCAGCAGTTTACACTCATCCTTTCTCGAAAACTCAGCATCATTGGAGTCCACGAAAGACCCCTTTTTATTCAATTTGTTGCGATGCATCATACAAAAAGACTTATGAACATTCCACGGGCACTAGACTAATCATTCAAAACTTTACAGGTGTTTATGAACAAGGAATGTGTATATATGCAAACAGATACCTAGAGGCGGAGCATGATGACTGTGGTGGATTACTGCTAGCAATGGAGTGGGAAAGGGAACTTGGAATTTATCAAGCGTGTTTTGAGATGGATGCACAGTTGGTTGCATATGCATTTAATGTAAACCACCAGAAGGTAGCATGGGAGCATCAATCTTTAACTCTGGACATTAAGTCCAAGTTGCGCAAAAATCCATTACGGTATTGCAAATTTCTAAGAAGACATCGTAATAAGCCCGCTGACAGGTACGGAGCTGTGTATTGCACATGGGTGGCCCCCGCCTCCTCTAAAATATTGAAAATCTGTGCTAATCGTTGTTAAATCGCTTAATTTTAGAGGAAAAGTCAATTGTCCGCCCCCCCAAAATATATTGTAAAAACTGTAAGGAAGAATTAGAGATACTCTATTAAGTTTGTTAAGCTTTTTCGAACACGTGGGGAGTAGGACTATTCGTCTGCACTTTTGAGTTTGAATTTTCTTAACCTAAACACGTATTTTTAGCTTTGTTTCTTTTTATAGTTACCGACTTTATTTTTAGAGATGTGCAAGATTTCGTATTGATTTTCTTATAATTTTATGCAGGAAAGAATATGGAGAGACGAGAAAGGAAGTGAACAAGAAAACTAAAATAAAAACCTCTTACCTCTGCAATGTTTTTCATCTTTATCGGAAGCTATAAGAAAGTGATTGTATTGATTTTATTAAAGGTATTTTTCTACTTCTTTATATCAAATTGGTTTTTAAATAATTAAAATAATTGATCTGACTCTAAAATTCAATTTAACATCTAGGGTTGTTTGAAATTGGGTTTTAGATAATTGAATTGAAGGGCTAGATTTTGTTATATTTAAAATTTAGGGTTATTTAACATTTGGTACCCAACAAATGTCCAACACCTAGCTTTGGTACCCAATATTCAAAATATTAAGGGTTGGTACCTTGACCAAGGTTTGACCGTTAAATTTTTTATTTGACCAGTTTTTAAGTTATTTTTTCAGTTTATTATTAAAATGATATGGAAAGTTACCACTTTATCCTTAATGGACCTCCAGTCTTTCTTCCGTCGTCCCTAAACAATTTCCTGCACTGAAAATTAAAACCAATGAAAACCAAGGGGGTTTACGGTAGAATCAGTAGGAATGGATAAATAATGTCTCAGTTAAACTTCCATTACTTTCTTTCTTCGTCAAATCCGCTAAATCTTTCCATTCAATCTAAAACTATGTTTCGTTCATTCAATCCAGTCCCTTCTTCGTCATCAATTGAAGAAACATCTCGATCTCGGCAATACCAGCAAGAGATAAAATCATAGATTTTGGAAAACACAAAGGAAGAATGTTCGGAACATCAACATCTAAATACTTCAAATGGGTATCAAAACCATTAAGTGCTAGAGATTATGAAGAATGGGCACAACTAGCTGATCAAGTATTTGTAGACCCTGTTTTATAAAGATCGAATTGAATGAGAATTAGCTGAGATTTTATTAAATGGGAATGAAATTTCATTAGGGAAGAATGTAAAAATCCATGTTTTTGATTTGTTGCAAACAGGGGGTTACGATTACACAAAGTGAAATTAGATTCGTTGCAAACAAGAAAAAAGAGATTGATTATGAACATCAGAATCGTCGTCTTGATCGAGATAATGATGACCGAACGACGGCGGTGGAGAAACCATCTAGCCCATTTCCAGGAAAGTGTGTATTTTCTCAAGAAAGTGTTCAATATACAGAGGATTCTATAATCATATGTGTTTGATGAAATTGCTAAAAGGAATAATTATGTTACCCATTCTATTTGATGAATGCCTGAAAGAATAACGATTTTATTACAACATACGCAAATGCTATATCAAGAGCAGATGCCGGCTATTTTTGGGGGAAGCTGAATGATCAAAAGTTTTTATGTGATTAGGACTGTTGCCATGAATTCATAGGGTATACAATTAGTATAAGTCGGTCTTTCCGACAACTGAATGTTGTAAACAGAGTAAGAAAATTAGGTATTTGTTTTACAGGGGTAAAATCGCAAAATAAAGTAATATTATAATACAAATTAGGAAAAAAAAAAAAAACTTTGGTCAAACGTTAACTTTGACAGTCAACGGCGGGTCAAGGTACCAACCATTAATATTTGAAATATTGGGTACGAAAGCTAGGTGTTGGATATTTGCTGGGTACCAAACGTTAAATAACCCTAAAATTTAAGGTTGTTTGTTTGTCTAGAATGTTTGTTTAGAATGATTTTTTATCGGTTAATTACGCTCTGAAGTCTAAATTGTATTCCTAAATTTCTTTAAATTGTAAGTGTATGTTGTTGTTTAGCACTATACAAGAAGTCAGGTACTAATCTAATTTATTATAGGTACAAAAGAAATTGAGTTGCTGCACACAAATTCATGGAGATAAGAGCAGTTCCTATGGTAATGTTCAAACTCAAAAAAAAATTGAGCCACGTGGATGGTCAAACGAGTTTCTCCACTATGGTAAAGCAGGGCAAAATGAACAAATTTGGTTTTCTAGGGCCCCACTAGTATTTCTTTTTAATATAAAATTCTTTGTAGGATAAAGTTAAAATATAAAATATAATATTTTGGTGAGATAAAATAGGATGAAGTGAGATAAAATAGGATAAAAGTGAGATAAAATAGGATAAAGTGAGATAAATATTAGTAAAATAACGAGAATTTTGCGGTGGGCGTTCGTGGTAGAAACACCGAGTTTGTGGTAGGAACGCCCGCGGTTATGGTAGAAATGCCCGCGTTTTTTCTTGGCTCGCGCGAATTACCTAGGCTCGCGCGTCCTTACCACAGACGCGCTCTGGTTGTTCCATCTCGATGTTCAAATCAACAAATATATTGATTTGAACATCCATTTTTCATGTTTGTTCATTCCATAGTGGGAGCAAAATGAACAAACTCCAAGTTTGTTCATTCCATAGGAACTGCTCTAAAGGTCAAAGTGGACGTGAAAAGGCAAGAATATATATGCCCATTCTTTAACTTGTTTTGCTTTGGTGTGAAATTCTATTTTTGTTCGTATGTAAATGGGGCATAGTTATTGTCATTTATCCAAAGATTCCAATCAATTATATAAAATAGTTGATCCACTGTATCCGTTAATGTAATCTTTGAACTTTTGTTGTTTTGTAGTTAAAGAGAAAGGGTACTCGGGGGTGCGACACTATTTGATTTTTTCAAGAAGAAATCTACCAATGATTCGAAACCGCATGCTCACCATTTAGAACTAGAAGTATTGATGTTTCAAATGCTAATGACCAAGCAATAAATTCTCCGATCAGAAGTACTGAGATTCCAAGTACTTAGGTTCCATGTACCGAGATTCCAATTTCTGACAACCCAGCGCTAAATTATCCAAGAAGAATTATCAATACAATTATCAATACTATCGGTGGTTTGCAACGTGATCCAGGATTACGTACTCAAATATGGGAATATGATGTTAACCAACGCGAAGAAATTAAACGAGCATATATTTCGTAGGTCCATATCAACTTAAGCTTTCAACATACCTTTATCCAGGAGAACTTGGTAACCAACTTCCTTTTTTATATTCATGGTTTAGTTTGTTTCCATCATGGTTAGAATACTCTCCTCGCAAGGATGAAACTTTTTATCTACCTTGCTATTTATTAACTAAACCGTCAAGCAATGCTTCCAAGAATGCTTTTACTGTAAATGGTTTCAGAAACTGGAAGAAAGTTAATGATGGAGATAAATGCACATTCTTAAAACATATGCGCAAAAAAATTCATGGGGATGCAATGAAAGCATTATAAGACTTGAAGAATCATTCTCAACATATAGAAAGAGTAGTTCGGAGTTATACTTCGCAACAAATTGCTGAAAATAGGTCGAGACTCAAAACCTCGATAGATGCAGTTCGATAGCTACATTTCAAGGTTATGCTTTAACAAAGTCGAGATGAAAGTCAAGGATCATCAACCGTGGTGGCGGTTTTCTTGAAATGATTGAGATATTAGCTTCTTATAATAAAGATGTTTAAGTATTTGTATTAGATAAAGATCCAAAAAATGCTTCTTACACTTCTCCGCAGATTGAAAAAGAGATTCTACATGTCATTGCGATAAAAGTGAAAAAAGAAATTCGTGAAGAGATCGGTGATAATTTTTTTTATCTTATCGTTGATGAAGCTAGTGATGAATCCAAAAAAGAGCAAATGGCAATAGACTTAGGTTCGTTGATAAAAACGGGTTGATACAAGAGCGATTTTTTGGACTTGTTCATTTTTCAGATACAACCGCATTGACCTTAAAACAAGAAATATATTCAGTGTTAACTCAACATGGTCTAGATGTTCAAAATATTCGAGGACAAGGATATGACGGAGCAAGTAATATGCGAGGTGAGTGGCATGGTTTGCAAGCTTTGATTATGAAAGATTGTCCATATGCTTATTATATTCATTGTGTAGCACATAGATTACAATTGGCATTGGTAGCCGCATCAAAAGAAGTTATTTCGGTTGATCAATTTTTCATCAAACTAAATATGGTTATTAATATTGTTGATGCTTCTTGTAACAAAGATGAATTAATGATTGCTCAAGCTGCTAATATTGAATATATGATATTTATCAATGAAATTGTGACAAGAAGCGGTTTAAATCAGATAGGTAATTTACAAATGACTCAGAGATACTCGGTGGAGTTCTCATTTTAGATCAGTTTATATCTTGATTGATATGTTCAGTTCAACTTGTCAGGTTTTTCTTAACGTCATTCAAGATGGTACTAAATCTTCACAATGATCACTAGCATATGGGGCTTATGAAAACATGACTACTTTTGAGTTTGTTTTCATTTTGCATCTCATAAGGAAAACCATGGAGATCACTGACTTGCTCTCTCAGGCTTTGCAATACCAATTTCAGGACATTGTAAACGTTATGGAACTTGTTTCGTCAACTGAAGCATTGCTTCAAAAGTTGAGGGATGATGGGCCAGATGACTTAATCAATGAGGTAAGTGCATTTTGTGCTGCTAGAAATATAGATGTTCCTGATTTCAATGCTAATTATGTTCCATTAGTAAGAAGAGTAGAAGCTCGTCATCATTCGAGTACTTTTACCATTATGGAACACTACCGTGTGGATATTTTTAATGCTGCTATAGATTCTCAATTCCTAGAACTGAATACCAGGTTCAACGAAGAAGCGATGGAATTACTTATCCTTAGTTCAACTTTGGGTCCTCGTGAAGGGCAAAAATCATTTAGAATTGATGATATTTGCAGATTGGTTAATAAGTTTTATCCAAAGGACTTCACAGAACAAGAGAAGTTGCACTTGAAGATACAACTTCGACATTATGAGCATAGTGTTGTTTCTTCTGAAGAGTTAAAGAAATTTAAGAATATATCTAGTTTGTGTGAATGGTTGGTGAAGAATGGAAAATCGATTACATATTCTCTTATACATAGAGTGATTGAACTTGTGCTTACCCTACCGGTTTCTACTGCAACAACAAGAAGCGGGTTTTTTCGGAATGATAATTATCAAAACTAGACTTCGTAGTAAAATGAGTGATGAATTCCTTGAAGACTCTTTGGTTGTGCATATTGAAAAAGAAATTGCTAAGAAGTTTAACATTGATTCAATTATTGTTGATTTTCGAGATTTCAAAGAACGTCGTGTAATTTTTTGATAATTATCAAGTTAAATAGCTTTGGTTTAATAAAAAAATAATTAATGGTTTGTGTTAAATTTTTTAGCTTCTCCCCTTTTGCAAAAATCCCGACTCCGTCTGCTCTTCGATAGACAAGGTTAGACGTGCTAGGATATTTAAAACTCGAGTTTATGCTTCACATCCACCAAGTTTTATTCTTTGAGTCAATACTTGGAGGATGAAAATTTCATATTTCATAATTTAGTTCTCTTAATATTTTTTTCTTAATATTGAACTTCTTTTTAGGACTATATAATAAAGAAAAGAAAAGAAAAACTTGAAATAACTTTAAAATTATTTCGATTAAACGCCGCAAATTTCATTGAATGAGATTAAAGAAGAGAGATTACTGAGTTTAGTAATCTCTCTTTTCCAGGAACGAACCGAGCACGCGTCATAAAACAAAGCAAGCCGTACTGTTCACAGTATAAGGTTATTTTCGTGATTTACAAAAATAAATAAATATAGTATTAGGATCATATTCACTTGAATTTTTCATCAAGGGTTTCTACTACTGCGTCAGTCCCATTTTGATCAAAGAAGCAGCAGAGTGGAAGTTTTTCTCCCTCGAGAGATTTTTCATAAAACGACGGAGAAGTAGGAAGAAGATTCTCAGCTTCATCGTCTTCTTCTTCTTCTTCAGTCCCTCTCTCCATGGGTCTCATCACACAAGAATAACAAGCATTTTGTCTAGGAAAAAAAAAGCTTCAATCGGATTTTCTAGGGTAATAATTCTGTAACATTATCAGTCCATTTTCACTGTTTTTAGTTCAATATTATTTAGAATTTTCCTTGTTTTTCAGTGGATTTTGGTTTTGCTAGTTGATTTTTTGAGGGTTTCTTAGTAGAAATGCTTATCAGACATGATAAAATGTTTGTTTAGATTCTTCAGGAAATTCAATGTGACTATTATCCTTATGGTTTACTAGTTAGATTAAGTGAAAGCAGCATTGATGTGTGTTGTATTTGAAGCGTTTGTAATGGTGTCTCAACCAGTGCTCGTAAGGAGTGCGTTTGTAGACCTGGGGATATTTTTCCTTACTAGTTACTACCCTCCATGTTATAGAATTTCATCGCTTAGTTTTCCCTGGTCGAATTGCTAGTGCAAATTGGTTTAACTAGACTAGTTGTTAATTAGGAGATTCCTTATGAATTTTGTGGATGTTTTGAATATTTTGTTATTGCTTAAACCTGTTGTCATTTGCACTCAGGTGTTTATTTATTTGGGAATCTGGTTAGCTATTGGCTTTGATAGTTTGATTTATTCTGTGATTTCATCTGTCGCTTGTATTTAGGTTTCGTCGTAATAGTAGCAGGCTAGTAAAAATGGATTTCTCAGATGATGAAGCGGATGATATGGCACAATTCGTGGACAACTTCCACTTTGTTGATGATAGGAATGAGCCGATTACGTTTTGCAATTTGCCTATCTGTTGGACCGGGGATGCAAATCCAGAATCCCTTGAAAAGCAGATTTTCTTGCAAGGAACTGCAGATGGTGGGCTGCAACCAATCTATAAACCAGTAATTTCATGGAAATTCGAGCTTTTAGACAAAGAACCTCGAATATTGGTGTTTTCCAAGGAGAAGAGCTGGATGAAACTTCTAAAGCCAAGGAAGAGCTATGAGCCTACAATCAGGACCGTTTTTGATAACATTGAGTGCTCTACACTATCTGAAGAGGAATCCAGATACATTAGTAAAGCCCTTTTGGGATCGCTTAAGAAAACTTTTCAGGTTTGTGAACTTACTTGATTAAGATTTCTCATGTTTCTCTAAAGGTTTAATAGATCTGATATATTGTTTGGTCATATGCAGTTTGTATGAGGTCAAACCTTCTGTGGATGATCTGATTGATCACATCGCTTTAATTAATGACACAGTGAAGCATGATGAAACTTTATCAGAATCAAAGGTATGTATAATATTTTATAGAACAACAATTCTGACATTCACGGAGGAAATATTTATTGATAGAATAGGAGAATTTTGACTTGTCTCTGTTAAGTTATACTCAATTATCCACTGTTAAATGAATGAACTAGTATGACACTTTGGTTGACAACCTTATGATTAGTTAGTGCTACATGTATACCCATCGCATTGTCAAAATTCGATGCATAATTTATTTCGACTTGATTTATGATTTCATTTTTCTCACTGGAGGAATGAATTTATTGCAAGCTTGTAAACGTTTTCCAGGGTATAATCAGACGTTCTAGTGTGACAGATGATTTCTCTTGGCTTGCTGAGAATTGAATTTTATTTTTCTTAACGTTTCTGTTTTTAAAACTTATCCTTTCAACAACTGAGTTTCTGGATTTACTCAGTTTCTACCCATTTTATAGATGAGTTGTTCGGGAATTTGATTCTTATTACGAACTGCAGTTTGAAGCCTTGAAATTTGTTCATTCTGTTTGGTACCGAGTTTTGATTGAAGAAATTGTTTTCTTTTGGCATAGGTTAGGTTTATCGTACATTGTTTTTAGTATTAGGGTTTAATATGAGTTGCATTTTGACTCTCACCAAAGTTTTGGCTAGGTTTAGTCTCATTTATATAATCAAATCATTTAGCTCTGAAGTTGGTGATGATGAGCACAGCATTTAGGAGTTACTTGAGTGAATCCTAGGTTTGCTTATTGTCTATTATAGATTACAGATGAATATTGCAAAGACTAATTATTAGGTTCTTGTATGCGGTTCCATTTGAAATATGATAATTAGGCTTAGTTATAGATTTCGATTTGAGGAACAGTGTATGATTCAGGTCTCATTTTAAGACTTTAAGTTTCAGCCTTTGAGAATTTTTTATTTATTTTTATTTTTGGTTTCCATGAAAATCGTTCGTTTTGGCAGTTGCATTATATCTAAGATCTCGTCTCTCTCGGAAAATGACTTCACCAAATAAGTTTCTGTGAGAGAGCGAAACTGCTTGACTAGGTTACTAAACTATTACCACTAGACCTTCAGTGTTTGAGCAGTTGTTACATCTTCATAGTGACCTCTGTATTCTACTACAAGGATTATGAATACATGCCTGGATACGCTGAATGGAATAATAAATTTGTACATGTCAAGCAAGTAAAATTGGAATTTTGTAATTGTGTCTGGTTCTTATTTGTATGCGAGTCTATTATAATGGGGGATGGTTAGAAAACTCAAATTGGGGGATCCTGTTGTTATTAGCTTACTTTCTCTATGTGAATATACGCTGCTCTAGTATTGTAGCTAGCAAGAAGCCATATGTTGTTCAGGTGTTTATCATATGCCTTGACAATATTTTATTGAAACAGTTTCTACAAGCATTCCTTCAAAATCCTTCTATGGCAGAAGCCTCTAATGAGGTTAGTGTTTCCACTGTTCTCTCTTACTTTGATGAATTCATTTTTTGCTACTCTGCAGTACTGACTAGTCTGGTATAGGATGTTTATACTGCGCCAAAAGCAAAAAAGAGTAAATTTATAGTGGATGATGATGAAGAATTGGATGGAGCATTTGGCGATGAAGGTGAAGATGGAGACGATCAAGAGACAGATCTATTTGATTCTGTCTGTTCAATCTGTGATAATGGTGGTGAAATTTTATGGTGAGCAACATGGTTCTTTACCTAATCACTTATGACACCACCATACGTCAGGGTGCCTTTTGTGCTGTGCTAGTGTTCAGAACACTGATATCATCTCTATGCATGATTGAAACTCTTAATATGACTGCGTTTTTTTATTTTACTAAGTGTACGTATAGGTTATGTGTTATCATTATTCACGACTTGGGTACGAGATAATTTTCTTTAGTGATGGTTCTTATAACTGAGAACTATTTGTCAAGAGTTTTGAATGTTAGTTTCTGTTGTTAACATGTCATCATAGAGAGGACGCACCTGTTAACCAGTTTATTGTATTCATTGCTTCTGTTGGTATCCTTATTTTTGGAACATTGATGTATGTGACCACGATGTTGCCTTTTATTAATTTAGCTGCGAGGGAAGGTGCTTGAGGTCTTTTCATGCAACCGTGCATGACGGCGTAGAGTCAGATTGTAGATCCCTGGGCTTTTCTAAGGATCAAGTTAAAGTATGGGTCTCTATTCTTGCGACATCTTTTGATAACTTTATATGCATGTAGTATAGTGTGTATGGTATTTTCGTTGTAAGCTTGTTGGTTTCGTGCAGGCAATTCAAAACTTTTTATGTGAGAATTGTAAACACAAACAACACCAGTGCTATGTCTGTGGAATTTTGGGATCCTCCGATAAAGAGAATCAGCCTGAGGTATGGACCTGTTACTTACACAACTGCTGCAGTGCAATTGCATTTATCATGTTTATAGTATATTAGACTATCCATCAAAAGGGGGAAAAAAGGAAGAAGCTATATAGAACTGACGTTTTGCTTTTAAAGTATCTAAACCTTTTGGTAGACGTAGCTAGAGTTTTTCTTCGACTCGTCTCTTCCAGCAATAGATATATCTTTCTGATCTCCACTTGATGATGGTATTGATATCGTAGTAGCAATAGACAGAGTTAAAGCAAAAGAAACATCTAAGGAAATTTTCCAACAGGAACAGTACTTGCTTGGTTATATTCATACTGTAAATTTGGATATCCATAGATGCAGCACTCATGTTTTCACATCTTATTTCAGGTTTTCTCGTGTGTCTCTGCACTTTGTGGATATTTCTATCATCCAGAGTGTGTTTCAAAACTTCTTTTCCCTGAGAATAATGCTGAAGCAGAAGAGTATAAGCAAAAGATTTTCGCCGGAGAATCATTTACTTGTCCTGCCCATCAATGCTCTGTGTGTAAAGAGCGAGAGAACAAGGACGTTCACGAGTTAAACTTTGCTGTTTGCAGACGTTGTCCAAAGGCATACCACCGGAAATGCTTACCTAGGTAGCAAGAATTCTTTCTCCTTATGTTTGATGGTATTTATTTTCTTCAAAATAGTATGTTGTGGGTCAATTCATTAACTGTGTTGTTCAGGAGGATTGCCTATGAAGTATCAGAGGATGCAGAAGCTGTGAGGGCTTGGGACGGTCTCTTGCCAAACAATCGTATACTGATATATTGTTTGTAAGTTCTTATATTTATTCCTGATGTTTTTATCTTTTGTTGCAAAGCGTTCGGCTTGATTGGTTAATGATCTTGTCCCAGGAAGCATCAAATTGAATCATATGGAACACCTAAGAGAAACCATATTAAATTTCCCCATGATGAACAAAGCAAGATATTTGAGCGGCAAGATTTGCTATCTGATAAGGGAAAGACTCTTTTAAAGAAAAGAAGTGCTCCGTCTGGCCACTTTATAAGTGAAACAACCTTTTCCAAGAAGCCAAAGTTGGCTGAAAAGGTATGCTTTTCTATAAAGAACAGTACTACTGCGCTAAAAAGGAAGATGGTGAAGCCCTACGTATTCGATGAAAGGAAGGACATACATGGCCATAAAACTGAAAAGCTTCAGAGCTCTGCTTCTCTCGTCTTAGATAGTGAGACCAAAGACAGGTTAGGTGCTACCATGGCTGAACGGTTTTCTATAATAACAGTAGGTACTTCTTATGGAATTTGTATGACAACTCAAACCTTTGCTAGGAGAGCTTGGTGCAATAAAACTGTCTTAACTGTGTGAAAATTGATTATTCATTTTCTCATTCTTAAATGCGTGCAATGCAGTATACTGACTTTGAGGAAAAAGATATCAGAAACTATAACATTAAAGGATGTTACAAGAAGTCATAGTTTACCATCAACCTATCCGAACTACTTAAGAAATTTGGACAAGTCCATTTCTCAAGGAAAGGTGGATCGGTTTGTTGAGGTAATTTTTTTTCATTAAACCATTAAATTTTGTTGGTGCTTAAAAATCTTAATTGACTGTTGATGATTATTGCACCTTGGATTTTTTTGCAGGCTTGTCGAACTGCTCTACACATGTTAGAAAAAAATGGCAGAGTAGAGGAAGCTAGAGCTGTTTGTCAACCAAACGTTCTCACCACCATATCAAAATGGAGGGTAATTTTTGTTCTTATATTTTATCATGATGACATACACGTTCTCACCTGTGAAGGATTAGCTGATCTTGCATCTCCTGTTAAGAATCATGAAATTAGCAAAGAAAAAAGATGTTTACTTTTAGGTACCATGTGCACTTTCATGTAAAACATGGTGCTGACAGATTGAGCACATTGTTGTAGAACAAGCTAAAAGTATACCTTGCGCCTTCTCTGCATGGCATGCGCTACACATCTTTTGGTCGTCATTTCACAAAATTCGATAAGCTTCAGGAGGTAAATTTAGTTGTTGTTTATCTTTTAAATTTTAAATTGATAATGAACTTTAACAGAGGCTTGCTTAGTTCTCAAACCGTTTCAGCTTCAGTTCATTCACTATACACTGTAATGCCTCAATGCTTACAGGAGCAGTAGGTCTAGATGGATTTTACTCCACCCAGATGTACTTGTATATATACATGACATTTGTATTCTAGAACAAGAAGCAACTCCATACCAAACTTCTTCAGTTCTTCTAGGTAGTCTAAAAACAACTAACTGGAATATATGAACACTGACTGCATTAGCTTCTATGTGCAGATTGTTAATAAGCTTCACCCTTATGTGCAAAACGGGGACATGGTAAGAAATCACCAAGGTTGCTTGGTTCCTTGTCGTCAATTATTTTATCCAGCAGCTTATTAGATAGTTCATAGTATCATTTTGGTATCTTGTAATTTCATGAGTTTTAACAAAAACATTTTTGCTTATGATGCCAAATTTTCTTTTCAGATAGTTGACTTCTGCTGTGGCGCCAATGATTTCAGTTGCTTAATGAAAAAAAAGCTTGAAGAAACTGGGAAAACGTGCAATTTTAAAAACTTTGACTTGCTTTCACCTAAGGTAAATTTCACAGTTACTTCAGTTTATAGTAGCAGTGGAGTAAAGGTGCTCCCATTTTCCTTCTGTCATAGAATGGTTAAATATTAGATTTCAGAATTGGTTAGCATGTCTCAAATATATCTGATGATCTAGGATTGTCCTTTGGTCAAAGAAGCCACACCTCTGTACTCTACCAAATTTTGGACTCTTAAGGAATACATAGGCATGTCTGCACATGCCGTCCATTTACTCAGTTTCTACTTCTTCGTCGAGGGGACTTCCTTAGTTTCTGCCCATATATTGATGAACCCTTTTTGTGCAGAATGATTTTAATTTCGAGAGGAGAGATTGGATGACTGTTCGTCGGGATGAACTGCCAGCTGGATCTAAGCTGGTGTGTTTCTTACTTGATATCCACCATAGTATTTTATCTGACCTGATTTATGTGGAAATAATTGGAACATTCAAGTTTATCTGAAAGTGTGTTTAACAAATTGAACCTTCACATTTTTTTGATGTTTTCTACTAGATCATGGGATTAAACCCTCCTTTTGGGTGTAAAGCGCATCTAGCAAACAAGTTTATTGACAAGGCTCTTGAGTTTAAACCAAAGCTCATTATTCTCATTGTTCCACCGGAAACAGAAAGGTTTTGCCCTGTCAGACAAAAACTCACTCTCTATCTATGTACATGTCAGACCATCTTTCTAATTTTCTTTGGTTAAATTACCCAGGCTAGATAAAAAAAGAGAGGCATATGATCTGATCTGGGAGGACGATCAGAAACTTTCCGGAAAGGTATTATTAGATGGGTTCCATGGTTTTAGTTTGATTGAGGTTACATTCGAATGTTGGGTGGACCGTTATTTGCTAACTATCTGTGGCTTCTTTGCAGGCCTTCTACCTTCCTGGGTCTGTTGACGTGGATGAAAATCAAATAGAGCAATGGAACAATAGAACCCCTCTCCTCTATCTTTGGAGTCACCCGGAATGGACTAGGAAGCACAAGAACATTGCCTATGAGGAGCACCATTTATCCCCAGAAATGCCATATTAGTTGTAGACGGAGGAAGAACAACATGAACCACATTTGTCGTTATAGGACAAGTAGTAGAGTTCAGTTTAACAGATGTATAGATAGCTAATTATACCACATTTATCACATATACCTCTCGCCATTTCAACTATACATTAAATTTTCAAGTGCAATGCGATGAGAAAAGATTAAGATAAAATGCGTCGATGTGTTCCAGGTTTCTCAATTTTAAAAGTCAAAACAAGTCTTCAGTACTTGCTCATCCTTTTCCTTAGTTCAGCACTCGCTCGCCTTTTTCTTTGATTCATCTAGTTCTGTTTCAATCTCTGCATCTATTACAATGACTGCTGATCTACCAGGTGGAAGCAACTCTTTTCTCTACCCAATGGGAAAAAATAAAATCATGAGAATTTTTCTAGTGAACATGCAAATAATTATGGAAGCATAGTTAAAAGCATGTGAATAGAACAAAGTGTTTCAAACTACTGGAACCAAAATGGATCCAAAATCACAGGCATCTAGAACTTCTAATATAACTGTCGGGTGGATTTGTGTGATGACCACTGATACAAATGCAGAATAATCTACTTTTAAGTCGTAGAAAAGTAAGAAGTGACATGTACCACTCTTCTGCCTGACATTTCTTTCTTCAAATTGGCTAGATCGTCATCCGTTGAGCTATCTAGGCATGCAAACTGCAAAGACACAGTGTATACTAGTATCAAATTTGAAGGCAAAAATGAAACGGATATCACAGGGGTAGTGAACAGGATGAATAGGAAGAAAAGGTACCTTTGCTTCGAGATCATCTGTGGTTAGCTGATTAAGTGCCTCTGCCTGAGACTCTATCACCATCACTGTCAGAAAGGAAGAGTCATATCATATGTTTTTCAAAACTCGGAATCCTTAATCCTTAAAAGGAAAGAAAGAAGATGGAAATGTTGCACCAATGCACTCAGAGGTGACACTACCACATAATCCTTGCAGTTGAGTCATGAGGTGTGATGCTCACAAACAATTGAATGAACTGAAAAAGAATTACAACAAATCTTTTACCTTTTTCCTCCATCTTGTCAAAAGCTGAAAGAGCACTGCTTGCATTCAAGTTCCCCAACATTTCACTCACTTTGGTCGCAAACCTGATGAAACAAATAAGGAACGGGCATAGGCATGAAATTTAAAGGAACATAAATGGGAAACCTGTGAGTGGATATAGATCAACTAAAAAGAGGTTGAGAACAAACTCTGCAGACTGGTAACGAAATATGAGATTGTCTTTCTTTAACTTTGCCTCTTGTATTTTGCTTTCCAAAAGCTAGAAAAAGAAAAAGAAAAAAGGAACCACTGAATTTGCTGCTGTATAAAGCTCGTAATCAAAACTAAAGCATCATCTGAAGAAATTAAAACAACAAGAGGTCTCATTTTTATGATTATTAGCATAAAGATTAAACACGAATAAGATAAGTCAATAAGACAATAAGCTACCTTCATATTTGGGACGAGAGTATCGACCACTTTCTTATGCCGATCGAGCTCGGCTTTCAAAGAAGTTGCATTATCCTGCAAACCACAGATATAAGTTAGACAAACGATAAACAGCATTATACAGCAAGTATATTCCCCTCTACCACATTTCTTATAAGATTACATGCTAAGAGAATTGCCTACACTCTTGAAGTGAATAAGAAAATATCTGACTGTTCATTTACTTAAATCCCTTAAAGGTATGTGATTTTATAACCAGTTGGAAAGGGGTGGGGGTGAATTGAGAACTTCGCCTGTATACCACATAAACCTATCACAGGTCTCACAGATTCAGAAATTAACATTTAGAATGTCTAATGTATGAATTACGCAACAATCAGTATAGATTCTTAGAAAATAATACCCACAGCATAAGATTTACGCCTCTTCAATGCTTCTCGAGCAAGATCCTCATCTCCTTTCTCAAGAGCAAGTTGTGCCCTGCGGTACCTATATAAAAAAACACTGGCTAAGTGAACCTTTAAATTTCGTAGGAGTTATATCTTGAATTTAATACTGAATGAATGTTACCAGTCTTCAGAAGCTTGTTGTGCAGCTTTCTGCTTGGTCTCCAATCGCTTTTGAGCTGCTAAAGCCTACACAAAAGTAAATAAATTCTGTAAGCACAAAGATGAAGAAGCTTGCAAACAACACTCGGTCCACATCAAAACATGTAAATATCTCTGCTGTGTTTGTTATTATCAGTGGCCATTTTTTCAAACAAAAAAGCCTAATGTGTGATATAAGTTGTACCTGCGCAGTAGCCTGACGCATCTTGGCCAAGTCGTCGTTCATTTCAAGCACAGCTTGCTCTATGATCTTCGCTGGATCTTCAAAGGAGCTTATGATTGAAGATACATAAGACTGCATTTGTGACAGAACAATGAATATAAATTGTAAGAAATAAGATATAGGAACAAGCATAGCAGGAAAAACGCACAAAAATATTTGCACGGAAAAATTCATCTACGTCTCACCTTCACAACTCTAGCAAAACGATTAAAAAGGTTCATTTGGGTACCAAGCGCTCCCCTACATATGCACTGGTTGGGACGGGTGGTTGGCACTGAAAGTCTGAGATATCCCGCTGCAGGAAAAATTGATAAGAACAAGGCACGAAGTGCGTAGTTATCAGACTAATACAAGTTAAGTGCTTCTAAATTGAGTTTGAGGCTTTAAGACGATGAACAATAATCCCCTCTTTGTTCTTTTTTGAAGGAAAACCAACTGGTGAGATAGAATAAGATCTCATAGAGTGGACATAAATCACAGCATTGATATGAGGCAGCATTCACATGTAATCCAGAAGAAAAAGAATATGACACATGCAACACGACCTAGCTAGTGATACGTAATCCCTGCATAACTTCTCGAGTTTAACTAGGCTCACCATTCTTCTTTTTCTGCTATCAAAGTCAAAATTAACGATCCTCTCGTTCGTGCCTACCTCAGCCATGCACTTGGTTACAGTATAACTGAACTGACTACGTTGCCAACCTCATGTGTAAATAATTTTTTCCCTCTACATCTAACATGACGGAAATTACAATGCATATATTACGAAATATTCAAAGTGACTCCACTAAACAAAATTAAGAGAGAGATAGAGGGGGCATACCACCGCCATTGAGGAATGGTGTTCTTCCAAGCATGACAACACGGTTAGACGAACTTGAACTCGAAGAAGAAGAATATGGTCTAGGTACCAAGCTTAAACCAGTAACCGGAGAAGCTCTGATCATCGCCATTGTCTCGGAAAACCTTTTGATTAGGGAAAAGGTCAATGTGTCTTGACTACGGTCAATCTGACTTGAGTTTAAGGTTTTTGGTGATTATGTTTTGGTTCAATTTCTCTGAATTTTGATGATTGGTGTTTAGTTTAAGATCGAGTTTGGGTTGTCTTCTTAAAAAATTTGAAAAGCAGAAACCCTAACTCGGAGTGTTATTTTGGCTGAGAGATAAATATAGAGAGTAGATTATAAGAAGTTAAATTTTCAGTCACCGTAGTTGGCCAGGCCTGCCTTCCTTGTAAGAGGCCAACCCGGTCCAGGCTCACCATAAGGAAGGCTGGCCCGGCCTGTGTGACACTTGTAATGAATGGTAGACCGGCTGCATGCTCACTTAGCGGGCCTCATGCTCCTTTTTTTTTTTTTTTTTTTTTTTTGTTAAAGATAAATTTTATTGCTTAAGTGACAGGATTGAATAAGTCCTTTGCCATAAGGCTACAAACTTGCTCTGGAAAGTTACTAATAAGCAGAATAGGTAAAAGCCGACTCTCTCCTTTGTTCGAGCAATACTGTCTGCAACTTGGTTATTGTTGCGATTGGTAAAAGAAAAATGACAATAAGAAAAACTTAAGCTTAAATGTTTTATAGCTTTAAGTGTATTTCTGTTCTCCCATTGGATGAGAAGATTATCTTCAACTAAACTGAATGACAATCTGCGCATCTTCAATGTAAACTTTATTAAGAGGCAGTTCTTTCGCCCATTGGAGTGCTTCGAAAACTGCCATGCATTCTGCCGCCTCAGCACTTAGAACTCCATATGAATAGCTCCCTTTGATGCCAGTGCAGGTACATGTGTAATCACGGATAATGATACCCGTGCCAGTTTGGTTAGTATCATGATCAAATGACGCATCAATATTAATTTTAAGACAGTCATGAGCAGGAGGAATCCATCTAGAGACCCTTAAAACATCAGAATGATCAGGATGTATATCATTAACATCATTATGAGAGTGTAAATGGTAGCAGATTCTATGATATGTATTAACAGAGTTTAGAGATACTCCCTGAAAGACAGAATCGCATCTGTCTTTCCATAAAATCCAAGAAGTAACCATCAGTGTGCAGGGATTCTCAGTACCAACTGAATTGATACTGTTGGAGAACCAATCTTCAACCCATTTGGAAACTGAATTATAATGTGTTGTTATTGCTTCGATATTGATGTTCAACAACTTCCAGACAGCTTTAGAATGTTCACAGACCCATAACAAATGTTCCATAGACTCATCTGACATTCCACAACTTCCACATTGGGTGTCCATGTCACTGTTATAGAGAGCTAACCTAACTATGGTGGAATGGATTCCATGAATACACTTCCAGGCAAACATTTTAACTCGATGAGCCACCTTAGTTTTCCATAAAGCCTTCCAGATTTTGGGTGAAACAGTTCTGCCATTGACAAGATCTTCTCTGGTGTTTTTAGATAGCATTTTGTAACAACTTTTGACTGAGAATTTTCCATCAGTAGAAGGCATCTAGATCATTGCATCATCTTTATTGATATCCATGAAAATATTTTGAATCTTGAGAGAGATATCAGGTGAAAATAACTGGTTGAGCAGGTTGATGTTCCAAGAGTTAGTATTTGGAATAAGTAATTCTTTTACTGTTAAGTAGAACCTGTGCAGATCATTAATGGGTGAAGGAGGAGCATTGAAGCCTGGAATCCATCTGTCAAGCCAGATCTTTGTCTTCCTACCATTGTTCACTTCCATGAAGAAATTTTGTTGCACAATTTTAAGTCCCTTAGTGAGACCATTCCAGGTATAGGAGCAGTTTTTAGCCTCAATGTGTTGATGTAGAATATCTCCAAACCTGAAGTATTTGCTCTCCATTATTTGACACCATAGAGAGTCTTGCTCAGTGCATAATCTCCAAGCTAGATTTGTCAAGAGAGATAGATTTAAAATTTCTAAATCTCTAAAAGCCAGTCCACCCACTTCCTTAGACTTACAAACTTTTTGCCAACCTAGAGGATTAGAGCCCCTATTAGAGCTATAACCCAAGAAAAACCTTCTTTGTATTGAATTAAGCCTATTAATGAGATGGGTAGGCAATTTGAAAGTTCCCATCTGGTATACTGGGACAGAGTTAAGAACATGTTTAACCATTGTAGCTCTCCCAGCTTGAGTTAGAGAAGTAGTAGACCAAGAAGAATATCTATTCTTGAAACTCTCTTCTATAGCTTTAAATGCTTCTTGTTTAGAGTGTCCTAGAATTAGTGGGGATCCCAGATACCTTTCTTTAGAAGACATTCTTTTAACACCAAGAATTTGAGTAATAGTATCAGCTGAGCTTGGATCTGTGTATTTACTGAAATAAACTGAGGACTTGTCAAAATTTATAACTTGACCTGACTGAGAGCTAAAATCCTTGAGAAACTGAAGTAGATTGTTGACTGAAGTGAGATTTTCTTGAGTAAATATCAATCAATCATCTGCAAAAAGAAAATGATTAATGGCTGGAGAATTTGCAGCCACTTTAATACCTTTAATGGTGTTGTTCTGTTGAGCAGTAATAAGACTCCTGGAGAGAAATTCCATTGCTAAGATAAACAAATAAGGTGAGAGGGGGTCACCTTTTCTTATGCCTCTTGAGGGATGAAATTCTTCACAGGGAGAACCATTGAGCATCACAGATAAAGAAGTAGTATTGATACATTGATGAATAAGCTCACAAAAATCTTCACTAAAACCAAAGTAAGTGAGAACTTTAATGAGAAAATTCCATTCATGCCTATCAAAGGACTTAGACATGTTCAATTTTAAGGCCAACCAACCAGTTTGCCCTTTCTTTTTCTTCATTGAGTGTATTATCTCTTGAGCAATGACAGTATTGTCACTGATAAGGCTTCCAGAGACATATGCTGCTTGAAATGGAGAAATGATCTTGTCCATGAGTGGTTTCATTCTATTAACCAAATTTTTGGAGATGATCTTGTATGAAGTATTACATAGACTGATTGGTCTATAATCTGCATCACAACTAGCTTTCTTCTTTTTTGGAATAAGGGAGATGTAGGTTTTGTTGATCTGCTTGAGGATGTGCTTGGTTTGAAAGAATCTAGTCACCATGGAACAAACATCTTCACCCACAGTACTCCACTGACTCTTATAAAAACCTGATTGAAATCCTTCAGGGCCTGGTGCACTCCAGTTTTCCATGCTCTTCAAGGTTTCATGAATATCCTGATGAGAAGGAATTCTTGTTAAAGAAAGATTATCTTCAGCTGAGATGACTGTTGGAAGAGACAAGTAAAGACCTTCCTCTAACTGAATGTTTGAAGTAGAACTGATATTCTTAAAATGCTCAGTTAAGTGTTGGGATATGTCTTCTCTAGAATGAAGCCAATTGTTGTTGTAGTCTCTGATACAATCAATATTGTTTCTAGTCTTCCTCCTGTTAACTTTAGAGTGAAAGTACTTACTGTTATTATCCATGTCATTAATAAAATGATCCCTTGATTTTTGCTGGTAGAATTCACTCTTTTCCTTATGGCATTGACTTAGCTATTTGTTGATCTGGAAAAATCTTATTGTGTGTATCATCAATAGCTGGCTGAGCTTGAAGGGAAGTCAGTTCATTTTGCAAAGAGTCCACTTTTTGGTTAATGTTACCAAAATGTTCTCTATTCCAGATAGAAAGAAACTTTCTACAATAACTCAATTTTTTAATAAGCTGAAAACCAGGTGAGCCAGGCACACTAATATCCCAAGCATTTTTAATAATATCAGCACATGAGCTATCATTCAACCAAGTGAAAAGAAACTTGAAAGACTTCCAACAAGTAGCAGTATTAGAATCACAAACAAGCATAATAGGGCAATGGTCACTACCAACTTGAGCAAGATGAAACAACTTAGAATTAGGAAATTGGAGACTCCAGTCACTAGATCCTAGTGCCATATCTATTCTAGTTCTCCTAGATCCAGTGCCCAAGTTATTGCAAGTCCAACTATAGTCTTTTCCTATAAAGCCAATATCTTCTAGGCCACAATCATGCATCATACCATTAACCCATCCATCCATAGATAAAGAAGTGCTATTGTTGTCATCTAGAATGTGGAAGTTTAAATCACCTAAAAGAATCCAGGGGGCAGAGTTGTTTTGACTGATCTGGTGGATGAATTCCCATTGGTTTCTTTTCTTAGTCTGGTTATGATACCCATACATGCATGTAAGGAGGAACTCAGGTTTGCTTAAGTCAAACTGGATAACTACATTGAACATGTTCATGGTGGAGTCTATAGCATCACAGGTGAAACCATTTTTCCAAAGCAAAGCAAGACCACCAGATAGGCCTTCAGGTTCTATATAGGAATGATTTGGATATTGGAATTTATCTAGATACAGTTTGCATTTAGTGTAGCTGAGTTTGGTCTCACAAAGAAAGATAATGTCAGGGTTCTGTGTTCTAATGAGATCACTCAGGTGGTTTCTAGTGTTGGCTTGTTTAAAACCTTGGACATTCCAGGAGATGACCTTCATACTGTAGGTGGTGCTAGGATATGTCGAAAAAACAAAAATCAACAATCCAGTAAAAAGGATGAGCAAAGACTGAGAATGACAGTAAGAGGAAAAATGTTCAACGCTTACGTAAGTAGAAAATTTATGCAGGAATAAACTAAAAACCCTAAGCACAATTAATAAGAAAGAGTTTATGAGATAGAGAACGTAATAAATTGTTAAAAATAAATGATCAGAGTAATAAAATCAATACGCAAAATTAAAAGAAAAAAGGTTTGTAAGAAAATATACATGTTCCTCTATAGTCGTGCTAGCAGCATGTGCATCTCTTGTTGTGACTTTTGGAGTTTGAGCAGCGATTGTGTTGCTTTCAGTATTGGTAGATGAAGAGGAAGAAGCAGAAACATTAGGGACAGGATCGCTAGAGGTTCTAATTCTCTTGCCTAGCCTAGAATTATCATTAGCATCTTCACTACCATTCTTGAGCAGGAAATCCATGTTAATAGGGACACCATCCTTTGGCGGAACAAAGATGGTACTCTTCTTAAAACTCTTAGGGTTCTTTTTCACAGCAGGGGCATTTGATGAAGACAAAACAGATATGTTCTTCCTTAGATTACTAACCTTACCAAAAAAATAAGGTTTTTCATGAGCTTTTGCTAGAAAATTTGCAGTTTCCTTGCATGTAACCTTGCAATGTTTAATGACATAGCAGGTGGTACAGATACCACTAGGTTTTCTTTCATAGTACAACTTAATCCACTTAGAAACCCCAGCATTAGTGATTGCTTTGATTCCTCTCCTTAAGAGATTAGTTAAATCCACATTAACGCATACTTTGACTGGATCGCTTCCAACCGGAACAACATCCTTTGGTTCAATAACAACAACTTGACCTATTAATTCTCCCATTTTTGTGACAGCATGAACATTCATGTGTTCAGGTAATAAGTACTTCAATTGGATCCATAAAAGTTGGAAACCCCATTGTTGTTCGGTGTAAACCATTTCTGGGATGAAATCATGAACAACCAAAAGCTTCTTATTGATATGCCAGGGGCGTTCATCAATCACCCTATTAAGGTAATCCCACTTGATAAACTTGAAAATGAAAAGATTTGGTTCAACCTCTACAATCTTGAGTTCCTCGGGTTTGATGAAAGGCCATATAAAACCAATGAATTTCTCCACCATATCATAGTTCATTCTTCCTTCAATAATGACTTCACCGATGGCGCAAGCTTCCCATTTTTCATTTTCTTCTTTATCTTCTCCATGAGAACCAGAGCTGTCTATAGCAAAGGTTATAGCTTTAGAGGTATCTCCCAGTTCAAGTGTTGCTTTTTTGAACTTATTAACCAAACTAGAAACTTGAGCGTTGTCTTCTGAATCCATAATGAACACAGGGAGTATACTAGGGTTGCAAAAGAGATTATAGGCAGGATGGGAGGAGGATGAGGAAAGGTTATTAGGGTTATGCGTGAAGGATATATGGATCAAGATATTGTTACCTAAAATTTGGGTAATATTCCCATAAATTTGGTAAGCGCAGCTGGAAAACAAACAACCTAAGACGGTAATCAGCCTTAAAGACCGGTGATGACTAAATCTCAGGTTTTTGAAATTTGAAATGAGTGACAGGCGGACAGTGACCAAGGACCGATTTACTGAGTTGGTAATGAACTTAAACATCAATCTACCATTGAAAGCAACACAATTCTTCAAACGATTATCTTCAAACTCCGCAAACGCATAAATCACAACGATAAGAAAGGCAAACGCCATTAGAGTAAACACATATTGTAAACACATCCTGGAGGAAACAAGAGTAGATTAGTTACATATTGACATAAATATTAAAAACAAGGTGTAAAGAAAGAGGAGGAAATGGAAATTTTTTGATATTTTAAACGATGAGTAACATGAACTAAACCTATGAGAATCAGAAATAAGAGATACTTAAATTTGCATGAGAATCAATAAACGAAATAAACTCAATGGGAATTGAAATGAAAATAAAAAAGTACTGAGTTAAAAAACCATGACACCGATTCGCAGAGGGGATCCAACAAAGTTGTTAACTTAGCATTTTCTCTTAAATATTATCATCACCAGAGGACACTGAAACACCCAATCTTTCGATGGAAAAGCAAGTCAACTTCCCTCCTTGGCTGGATCAGATCATTTTTGTCATACTTCTATTTTAGGGTTCCGAGGTGGGAGTGGCAGTAAACACACTTACCAGCTCGTGCAACTGCAATCACTTTTACAGTTTTCCGTCTTTACTGTTTAGGCCTCATGCTCCTATAGTTGGAAAAATCCTTTCAGTTGTGAAGCTAAGATGAAAAGGTTCCCCCATACCGTGTTCTTGGTTCCTATAAATAACCCGTGTCGTAATGGCACGCGTAACGTGTTGTAACATTTATCTTCTATCATGATGAACCCTAAACCTAACTAAATTACCTATACTATGGTGTTAATGTTTGATAAAAAGATTTAAAAAAAGAAAATTGTGGTGTGTACGTGGTCGAGGAGAAAACATGTAAAACTCGTTATGTAACTATAATTCTTTATACATGTTTATTAATTGAAGGGTTTGATTCATAGGAATGTAAACGTTGGTTGTGATTCTTTGCACCAAACGTCTTCATATCACCAAGGTCATTTACAAACAATTTTGTGCTTTGATTTGTTTATTTGTTTCTAGGTATAAATGATTTGTAAATTATTTTTCTTTTTGATGCATGATTTAACAACAACAACAAAAAAAAAAACTCGTTATCATGGATTTTCTTTATAATTGGTTTTTTATGCACAATCCTTCAGTGGCCGGAGAATAACTTAGTTTTCATTTAATTTTGTGGATTTAATTGGTAAATGGAGAATACAATTAAAAAAATAATAGAATAATGACATAATTAAAGTCAAAAGTCCTAATTATTTTTGTTAAATTGAATTTAATTTTTATTAATGATCCTAATTATGACAGAACCCAATAAAAGTATATTCATAATGATTATAGGTTACAACTCTTGCACTCGTCAGATGTCTTTTGCTAAGATGAGATTGGGATGGTCGGATGTAGCGTTTGTCTCTCAAAATGTTATCCGACCGTCCAAAGCTCAAAAATCCCTTCTGTTTTGTATTATAGATGATTAATAAATACAACAGATTAACTTCTCTTACAACTCACGTGTGTGAGTGACTCGTGTTACTGGCGGTCAGTGATTAGTGAGCTGTCACTAACAGCATGTCATGTACGAACCACTGTTTCTGTTATAATTCTATTCGTATAAATACAGAGTGTGTCATGTATATTGTATATGCTCAGTTAAGTAATTGAATACGTTTCTTTCAGTACAACTATGGTATCAATACACATAGCTTCCGCATCTGCCATTAATGGCATCAAAATTCAGATATAGATTTTTACTTCATTCTTCTTGATTCCTATTTCTGTTTTTTCATCAATCTTTCTCTATTATTTCATCTTTTTCATCATCGTTTAACTAATCATGAACACGTGTTAATCAAGAATCTCTCATGTGCCTCTCAATCAAATCTCACAAATTCTCTCATATAAGCTCAAAGAAGATAATTTCCTTACTTGGAAATCTCTTCTTGTTCCACTTCTCAGACGATACAAGGTCCATGGGTTTCCTGATGGATCTCTTATTTGTCCTCAATACATGGTCGATAATGCTGTAAATCCTGGTTATACAGCATGGCACGATGATGACACTACTCTCATATTATGGATTCAGATGTCCATCTCCGAGTTAGTCATTCCATATGTTGTTGGAGCAGATTCTGCAAAAGATTTGTGGGAAACAATTGAATCAAGATTTTCTAGAAGTTCATCCACACACTCGATTCAATAACGCCTCAAATTAAAATTTCTTAAACTTGGATCAGGTAATGTCTCTAACTTTCTTAGTGAAATCAAGAAAGTCACAGATGAGCTATTTGCTACAAGATCTAGAATTAGTGATGATGAACTTGTAGTAACCATTCTCAATGGATTAGGATCATATTATAGTTCTTTCTCTACTTCCATAAGAATCTGTAATCCTCCTGTTACATCTAAGGAACTGCACAATCTTTTATTGAGTGAATAAATAGTTGTTGCTTCAAAATAAAAGGATTTACTATCTGAAGCAAACTCAAAAGCTTTTGTTGTCACTCGTAGACCTTCTTTTTAATAATCATTCAAAGGTAGAGGAAGAGGATATACCCAAGCTCCTCAATCATCAATGCCATTCTTAGATTATACTAAACCTCCTCTCTTTTACTATCCAAGAGGTTTCTTTCAGTTTCAAATACCTCAAGTGCCAAATTTTATTCCTCATTTTCAAGCTAAATCTACTCTTGGTGCATCTTCCTCACATCCTCCACCTATATCTGACAAAGTTTGTCAGATCTGTAATAGAGCTGGTCATCTTGCTTTAGAATATCATCATAGATTAAATTTTGCATATCAAAACACTTATATAATTATGTGCATGGTATTATTCATGAAGTGTCATGTCAACATATACCTGAAAAAAATGGAGTGGCAGAATCTAAGCACAAACATTATAACACCCCGTGTTGTTAGCATAACACATGCTAAAAGATGCACAATGGCCTGAGATGAAGCTTCATCCAAAGCTTTCGTTGCTTGGTAAGAGGTAGATTGGTTTAAGGCAAATATCGCGCCAAAATGGCGCATTATGTTTGGCATTTGGCTAAGGGCCAATTTTCGCATCAAATGATGCATTAGGCCAGTTGAATAGATGGCCTAGAGCCAATATTGCACATCTATTATGCATCATGCCAGGGCGGGCAGGCCAAGTGAATATTGGAAAATCATTGTGCAATACGCCGGACTAAATGTTGCGAAATCATTATGCAACAGCCAGAACGAGTGTTGCGCAATCATTGTGCAGTATGCCAGAGTAACTGTTGTGCAATCATTGTGCAAAAGTAGATAGAACCGACAGAATGAATGTTGTGCAATCATTGTGAAACACTAAAGTAAACCCAACAATCATTTCCGGTTATTCATAAACACATGGCAACGGTCATGAATAGTGAAGTGGGCATGTTAATCCTCTCCCCTTTTCGAAGTTTTAGAAATGTCAAATAAACATATATAGGGAGGGGTAGTTGGTTGAAGGTGCATATGCGGACTATGCACCAAGTAAGCTTCATAGCTTAGCCGAAAGAGTATAAATGATATGTAAGCCTCATTTATAGCAGCGTAGCCTTACAAATAGGGCATTTGATGCTTAGGCATCGCTATGCCATGTCGCGAACTCGATAATACGCAACCTTTGTGCATTTTAACGGAACGGACTATACAGACTAGGCCATTACCATTATTGCTTGGCCACGACCTTGCAAGCGAGTTTGGATTAAGTTGATGTCCCTTCGTGGATGAACTACAGTCTGTGATTGATCCCTTTAGAGTAGGGAAGGGTACATAGGCAGCCGCAATGAGTTGCAACATTTCCGGTCCAGCACTTTGTCGCTCATATCATTTAATTGTAAAATGATTGCGGCATACTGGCCTCTCATATCATCTGGTTCGGTAGCTCGACGCATGAGATGATTGTGGCCAAACTTGATGAGGCAAGTTGCATGCCATTCACTGGATGCTCATACTTCCTATGTTGGCATATGTACCAAAGGCGCATTGGGCATGACCTGGAAAGTATAAGCTACATCGATATGCAAGTTAGCGGAGCTTGCATAACTCTAAGGAAATTATGGCATGAGCCTGATTGATGCACCATTGGCACGAGCAGGACAAGTGCATGCTTTCATTAATATGCCTAAGCTAAGTGAAGAGGGGTATTAGGCCTGCAATGGCCTATGCGTAAGCCCAAGGCATGCATTATGCCTGGAAAAGACTATGCCGTATGACGATTGCTCAGCCAGATAGGAAATTCAGTGATGAATTTCCTACGTTGATGCAAGGATTTGTACCCTTGTTTTATGGTAAGTTGAAATGGCGTGGAAGCTGAGTTAGCTACATCATGCTCCACGAGCATGCTTGCAAGGGAAAATGGATGTGCATTTGCCTAGCTTTAAGGCCCGGTTAGTAGCATAATTATGGCGCATCGGGGGAGTTATGGCCTGCGCGCCTGGAGTAATTTTCCGGTCTGTCATAGTTGGTATCAGAGCAAATTCTGAGATAACTCTAGGGACTGTGCGGAGTGGACTCATTAGCGAGTATTTTCCTTGAATGGAAAACTTAAAGTTGGAGAGAAGGCCAACTTCGCGGGGAAAGAATTTGTAACTAATATACCAGTTATTTTGCAAATCCAGTTGAGCTTGTTTAAGTGTTGTGAGTTTTCCTGGCCTAAGTGGCACCCACTTACGAGTCCGGAAGACCGTTCGGAACGGTAGGCATACAATGGGACTGATCATCCCCACATGTTGGAAACTGTCCAACGGTGTGAGTTGTCAGGCCGACTAGCATCCCACTTACGAGCGGCAACCTGGATGACCATCAGGGACGGTGGGCAACTGGATTCTGTTCCATACAGTACTGCGCCAAGATCTTATCATTTCGATGACATCTTCAACCTTCTGAATCTTAGGGATTCCTGGGTGGTGGTATGGGACACCATTTAGGATACCTTCTTGAGATATCTTTTTGGCAACTGGCTAATTGAGATTCTAGGTATGGACTCATTTAGGATTCATGAGTATGCGGTACGGGACATTTGCTCAAAAAGTCCTAATTGATGTTCCATGAAAAACTGAAGAAACCTTGCGTGATTTCTGAGCATCAGGTATGGGACTTTTGCTCAGGAATCCAAACCGAAAAGTTTTTCCACATAGTTTTTGTTTTGAATTTCGTCCTCGAAATTCTTTAAAGGGGTGAATAATGTAACACCCCGTGTTTTTAGCATGGCGCATGCTAAAAGATGCGTCATGGACTGAGATGAAGCTTCATCCAAAGCTTCCGTTGCTTGGTAAGAGGTAGATTGGCTTAAGGCCAATATTACGCCAAAATAACGCATTATGTTTGGCATTTGGCTAAGGGACAAATTTTGCATCAAATGATGCATTAGGCCAGCTTGGTAAATGGACTAGAGCCACTATTGCACAACTATTGTGCATCGTACCAGAGCGGGCAGGCCAAGTGAGTATTATGACTGAGTAAATGTTGTGCAATCATTGTGCAATAGCCAAAACGAGTGTTGCGTAATCATTGTGCAGTATGCCAGAGTAACTGTTACGCAATCATTATGCAATACGCCAGAGCGAACTAGCAGAAGGAATGTTGTGCAATCATTGTGCAACACTGAAGTAAACCCATCAATTATTGCCGGTTATTCATAAATACATGGCAACGGCCATGAATAGTGAAGAAGGCATGTAAATCCTCTCCCCTTTCCGAAGTTTTAGAAATGTCAAGTAAACGTACAAAATGGAAATGTTCAATAGTTGAGGAACATACTACCCTTAAAGATGCAGGCACTTGGTCATTGGTGGAACCAAATCCATCCTATGATATTGTTGGCTGCAAGTGGGTCTTTAGAGTTAAACACAATGCAGATGGTACCGTGGAGATATTCGAGTCCAGGATAGTAGCAAAAGGATTTAATCAACAAGAAGGAATAGATTATACTGAGATATTCAGTCCTGCGACAAAACTAACTACAATCAGGTTAATTCTCTCACTAGCAGTTAATTTCAATTGGCAACTAAAACAGTTAGATGTAAGCAATGCTTTTCTTCAACAACAAGTGAAAAAGCGGGGGTACAACAACCACACCCAATATTTCGCTTAGCAATCTGTATGGACTAACTCCAATATACTTTCAAGAGAATCAACTAGACAGTTTGACTCAATCTTAAAAAAAGTATATCAAAGAGTTATATCTCAATCTCTCAATTCAATCCGTAATCAAACAAATAAGAATTTGCGAGCCTGATTGAATATAAGAGAAATAACTTGAACGGTACCAAAGACCAATGTTCAAGGATCAATCAATTTCAATCAACAACCAAAGGTTGGATTTTGAACACCACACTGTATTAAGCCCCTACAAACATTAGCCTACTACATAGCTAACTTCGGTCTGGAATGTAGTTGAGCCATAATCAATCTCACACTGATCAAGGTACAGTCGCGCTCCTTACGTCTCTGATCCCAGCAGGATACTACGCACTTGATTCCCTTAGATGATCTCACCCACAAATAAGAGTTGCTACGACCCAAAGTCGAAGGTACTTGATAAACAAATCTGTGTCACATAGAAAAATCTATTGAATAGATAAATATGTCTCCCACAGACATAACTACGAGTTTTTGTTCCGTATTTTGACAAATCAAGGTGAACATGAACCAATTGATAACCCGAACTTATATTCCCGAAGAACATCCCAATATTATCAATCACCTCACAATAATCTTAATCGATTAACGAAACAAGATATTGTGGAATCACAAACGATGAGACGAAGGTGTTTGTGACCACTTTTCTATCTTGCCTACCGGAGATATAAATCTCAAGCCAATCTTACGATTGTACTCAATCACAATAGAAAACAGCAATATTAGATCACGCAACTACGGAGAAAATAGTTGGGTCTGGCTTCACAATCCCAATAAAGTCTTTAAGTCGTTAACCTACAGGGTTTCGTGAAAAACCTAAGGTTAAAGGAGAATCGACTCTAGCTTATACAACTAGTATCACACAGGAGGTGTGGGGATTAGGTTTCCCAGTTGCTAGAGTTCTCCATTATATAGATTTCAAATCAGGGTTTGCAATCTAAGTTACCTTGGTAACAAAGCATTCAATATTCACCGTTAGATGAAAACCTGATTACATTCAATCTAATATCTTTCAAACGTTAGATCAAACTTAGCTTGTTATACACAAATGAAATGCACCTTCATTTAGGTTTGAGTAATCGTACCTAAACGTGTACAGTTAGTCGGTTCAACAATAGTTAACCAATGGTTAGCCATATGAGCACTTTCATATCAACCTTATTACCATAACTAGTTCAAATGACTCAAATGAACTAGTTAGAGAGTTTTTCAATTGCTTAGATCTCATAGAAGTATACAAGACACAATCGAAGCAAAATCGATTTTGATTCACTCGAATCAATTCATGAACATTATAGCCACCGTTTGCAAAGATTGCATTCCTTATTATATAAATGTTTTAGTTCATGAACAAATCGATTTTAGAAAGTAACCTGCTTAGGTATGCAAACGTGTACGCATACTTAAGTGACCGGATTGAGTTTCTTTTTATTTCCAAACTCCAGCAGAAATTCACGTACGTGATACTTCCGCCATATGCGTGATACAAGATTTCCAACGACCGCCAAGACGCGTGCACGGTACGCATACTTTAGGTTCCCGGTTTTGGACTTTTATACAAATGTGAGAACACACTATGTTTATACCCAAACATGGTTACTTGTTATAAACTATCATTTCAATCATTGAAACATTCTTAGAGGATGTTAAAATAGTTGTTATCCACAAACTATTTTCATCAAAGCGAGATAAACTTGGCTCGAAATAGCAAATGTGTATAATCGAAGTCTATATAGAAATACGACTTTTGTCTCAAGATAAGAGATAGAGTAGATAGAATTTTGAGTATATATAAGTTCAAGTCTCCACATACCTTTTGTCGATGAAGTTCCACAAGTTCCCTCGAGTAGTTATTCGTCTTCATTTGATGAACGTCATGGAGTCTAAAGCTCAACTACACTTACTATCCTAATCCGAGACTTAGCTATAAGTATATTAGAAATCATGAATTATAGTTTTGGCAACTAAACTTAACAAAAATCTTGAGATAGCAACGCTTGCGAGTTCGACCGAGCACTGCTCTAACAATCTCCCCCTTTGTCAATTTTAGTGACAAAACTATCAATATAAATGGAATACAAAATAAATAAACTTTGTAGCTTCTCATCCAAATGCTTGATCTCCTTGGTTCTTCAACATTACTCGAAATCTTTATCACTTACAAGTACTTCAATGATTCAAAAGGTGTTCAACTCATCATCATCGTTGTTGAAGATTCGTAGCTATAAAAAATAAGAAAACAATAGCTCTCAATCATTGTTATTCAATGTCATAGTATTATTACACAACATCAAAGTTCAATTGTATCACAACTTCGACAATAATACTATGGTGATATGAATCACTCCCCCTTAGTCAATACTTTATCTCACATGAAAACCACTCCCCCTTACATAATGATCCGAAAACCATATGTATTTGTAGTGTGAACTACACATTAATTCTCCCTCTTTTTGTCAATATAATTGGAAAAGGTACGAAAATTAGTGGGATCCTAATAAAATTTCCATAGAGATACTTCATGACCAAAGGAAAAGCACATATCAATTTTTTTAGATGCAATCATACAGCCGAAACTAAATGCATTCATCAAGGAGTCTATAAAGATACAAGATAACCCCTATAATATTCCATATCCGCACTCCCCACAAAGATTTGGCAATTAAGTACAAGTTCAATTAAGAACTCCCCCCCATAAAATATCATTCCCGAAAGAACAACAAGAGCGACCTTACTTTCACAAGAAAAGAAGGATTTCTTTGGACATTAACAAATCACATGAAACATGAATTTGTATCCAAAAATCTCAATTAAATTAACCACAAGAGAACCCATGATTATTTTAATCGGAAATGCTCACATAAGAAAACTTATGGAGCCGCATAGTATTTACATAAAGATATGGATCGGGGAAGACCAATACTGCGGAATATACAAAGATTCATTCTATTTTTCATCACTATTTGCACAATGACATATAATAGACTTAATCTTTGTGAACAAAAGTTCATCCCATCTTCCATCAATATTTGCATAATGACATAATAGGCTTAACTTTTGTTTGTCAAAAGTTTATTCAATCTTTTATCAATACTTGCATAATGATATATGAAAGACTTAAATTTTGACCACGTATGGGACAATCATAGTTTACAGACGCAAACACACATATCCCATAACAAGTTGTAATATATTAAACCATAAATATTAATACTGCAAAATCATCTTCCAAACAAACTTTAGATTTTAAATAAATCTAAAAAGGGCTATTTAATGTTTGGTACCCGGCGAATTCCCAACACATTGCTTTGGTACCCAACATTTAGAATATTAATGGTTGGAACCTAGACCCGTTAAAGACTATCAAGTCAAACAGTTGACTTAACTTGGAGTTATCTAAATATTTAAACTATTTAATAAATGATAATTACATAACAGCGTCAACCTGCTGTTAACTCTCATTTTTGCTCCGACTTTCCTAAGAACTCTTAACTTTTTCCAGGAATTACTATAAACAACCACACCAATTTCAATCCCATATTTCCCACACGAAACATAAATTCCAATTCTCATATATTACTTCCAAATACAATAACTCATCCAAAGAGCTTTCAAAACCCACCACCAGCACCTAATCGTCCCCACCATCCATCTTCAAACTTCTCGTCACCATATGCAACTGTATGCCAATTTAATTCACTATCTTATCATCTCCAAAACCCTCACACTTTATTCCAAGGTTGCTGTCAGTTGGTGATTTTTTGCACTCAGTACAATTTACCCAGAAAGTGAATTTTAATGACATATGAGTGCTGGTGAATGTGTTGGTTGTATGTGTTAGCCATATGAGTCATGTGAAGAGAGTGTGTGCTATGCACGTGTGAGGTGTAAGAGGGTTAGAGAGAATTCAGATGCGTATATAACTTGAGTTTGTCCTGTAATCTTATTATCTTTCTCTTAATCAAATGTTGATTCAAACCGTCCGAGTAATCATGTAGAAATTCAATTTATTGAATGCTATCATGGTATTAGTCCTGAGGATTTCAATTCTCAGGGGTATCGATCCTTTCCGCTGCTAAATCTTAAATTCTTTACCAATTTCTTCACTCTCGTTGTTCTTCATCATCTTCAGTTAGGGTTTATGAAATATTGATTTCAAGATTCAAGGAGTTTGTAAGAAGAGTTGCTACTGGTGATTTCTTAGTGCGAATTAGGGTTTGATCCTGATGATTTACTGCAACGTCGTCAAATTGGATTAAGCGTGTATATTGGATCTAAAATTCGTTTTTAGAACTTGAGCTCTTGGTGATTTTGGATTTCCAGTTGGTTGTTTGGATATGAAATTTCTCTACCTCAACAACTAAAACTCTAATCTCTGCTGGTAATCTCCATCTTAATCTTTAGATTACTTTAGATTTGATCTCATGTGTTCAATTTCTACATCACTATCTCAACAAAATTCAATTCCGTCTGCAAATTCTGTTTTCGTCATAACTTGGTATGATTTTGACCTAGTTCTTTTATCAAATCCTACTGGTACTGATTCCTGGATCTATTTGGTCTGAGCATGCCTATTTCTGCTACAATAGTTAGTTAGGAAGAAGCTTAATGTTGTTCCATTGAATAGTGGGGAATGATTCTTCTTAAATCCAGTAGAATGTTGGGGTACGTGTGTGTGTTGATTGTTTGTTGCACCATTGAGTGCTTAATTTTGCTTCGGTTAGCTCCTCCTCTCAATGTTACTTTGGTACAGTCCTCACAGTAGTGTTATATGAGTGAGTTGGTTTGTGTGTGCAATGATGGAACTGAGGATGCTGTTTCGGGATTGAAATTGGTGAGATATATAAGTACAGATTGAAGTTCTCTTTGATGAGTCTACATTCAATTCAGATGTAGCCTGGTTTAGTTATCTTTTACTTTTCAGTTTGTTTCTTTTGTGTGATTGAATAATACATTGTCCAGCTGAGATTATGCTATGACTACATCAAAGGAATAAGTGGAAAGAGTGAATAACTAGCAATCTGATTTGATAAGTAAAAGTATTTCAGATTCCAAGTGTTATGTTTTACCTACCCAAGGTCGTGAGATTAGCCAAGCTACTTTCAGGTTACCTTTGTGCTTCTTTTATACTTATTTTTGCTGGAAATGGTACCTGATAACATAACTTGTACAACGATTTCTTGTTGGTTCTCAAGCTTCGTACCAGATTGTTGTTATTACTTAACCTCTCCTTCCTTGCTGATTATGTGAGTGCTTTGTGGACCTATTTTGGTTCTATGTTCTATTGTGGATATATGGACTTACTGTCTGCAGTATTTGAAATACACATATGGTGTACAAGTTATAGTGAGCAGCAATCTGGGTGGTACAATGTTATTATATGTGGCTGGTACAAGATGTTTGTTGTGTGAGATATTAAGATATTTGCAAGATATGATGTTGGCAATGTGAGACTGCAGCCTCCAAGCTCTTACTACTAAGTTTCTTCTTTAGTCATTTGTTCTTTTGTTGGAGCTACATTGGAGTGCAGCTGGTTTGTTGTGCCCTGATATGTCACCTGCTACTTCTACTTCATGTGCTGATTCACCATCATTCTCCTACTTGATGCATGTGTTAATCTTTCTGCATTAAATGATATTTCTGTTGGGGATGTGTGCTTTCTACTAACCAGTTGTGCAAGACAAATAATCAGAGTCCAGTAGTGCAAGGTTACTACACAGGTTACAGCCTTCCAAGGGTGCAGTTCTTAAGGTTGTAATTTTCAAGATATTACCGCGTTCATTTTCATTGGTGCTGATATTGGTGATTAGAAATGCATACATACAAGTCATATGGATCCAAGTCAGGTGTACTTGTTAATGTGGCAGAAGACTTCATATTATTGTTTCTTGTTGGTTTTGGCTGCTTGCAGCCACTTTAGTCCTAATTATGTTATTGTTACTTCTCTTACACCTGCATCAACTATCATGCACACTGGAAGGTGCAGCAAACTTCCATGCCTGATATTGGAGTGTACAACATATGTTAGTTTCATGGTGTAAACTGGAAGGCGCGTCAAAATGATGAGATGAATGGTATTTTCTGTCTAGCTATATTCAGAAGATTTCTTATGTCCAGATTATGCAACACCATTGTCATCAGCCTCTCTGTTCTCTGCATCACTTCTTTGGGAGCACAAATTAGGCTTTCTACTGGATTTTCTGGTGAGTGTGTTGGTTGTGTAGTACTTATTTCTCCTACCCTAGTGCTTTAGTGCTATTACTACACCAACTGTGATTACAACACCTACTGCGTGCTTATTCTACATATGCACCTATTACTTCCATTTGCATCAAGTTCTGCTGCTGCAATTCACAATACTCAAATGTTTTCTTCCACACCAACTAGTCCTGTTATATAGCAACATCGCCAGCTTATCATTCTACTCTAAACTAGTCCTACTTTCAGCTAGTTCTATTGCAGTCTGGTTAATCCTGCTCCTACTTGCTGGTGAATGTGTTGGTTGTCTGTGTGCAATCTCAGGTTGTGTTTCAGCCGACGTGAGATTGAGGGAGGGTAATGACATATGAGTGCTGGTGAATGTGTTGGTTGTATGTGTAAGAGGGTTAGAGAGAATTCAGATGCGTATATAACTTGAGTCTGTCATGTAATCTTATTATCTTTCTCTTAATCAAATATTGATTCAAACCGTCCCAGTAATCATGTAGACATTCAATTTATTGAATGCTATCAATTTTCAACTTGAACATAATAGTCATTTGATGGATTTCCAATTCCGATTGATGCATAATAAAGCCTAAAAAATAACCAAATTAATCATAATATAAAGCCAATAATTCCAATTGATGCACCCAATTGACCATAAAAAATTGATTATGAAAACGAATTATTCTTGTCCTATATACATTTTTAACAAGAAATACTATAATTATTGTTAAAATCCAGATCCATTCGATTACCAATTCATCTTTTTTGGATCGGAAAAAGATATTGATATATTTGAATGTTATGGGTTTGAGATTACTAAATGACTTACTGCTTAAAGAAAGGAAAAGATGATTTTGAATTGTGGATTGCTTTGATAAAGGTCTAATGGAACGATGAGAGATGCTTCACTGTGAACGCTTTTAACTGGGGACCGGTGAGTTGGAGTTGCGTAAACAAGAAGAAAAATATGTGATCACTATGTTTTTTTATTTTAGGTTTTATTGGAAAACTTCAATCGCCACCGTTTATTCGAGAGTCGAGTTCGGAACGGTGCAAGGTTCATAACGGCCGTTAGGATATACGTGAGTCATTCTATAATTTACAAGACTAATATTGTAGCGACATATGTTCTGTTAAGGAATGATTAACTCGGTTAAGTCAATAGTTTGACTTGACAGTCTTTGATATGTCTACGTACCAAACCTTAATATTTCAAATGTTGGGTACCAAAACAATGTATTGGACATTTTTCGAGTACCAAACATTAAATATCCCATCTAAAACCATTGCAAGATAAAAATCGTTGGACATAGCTATGTGTACTCACAGTAATGGCTATTCCAAACCCTAGTTATCCTTCTTAAAACATAAGAATAAATTCTCATAAGAAGTTTCCTAGATATTATAGAGCTTTCTCGGAGCATCTACTGAGAATTCCTTCTCATTATTGAAAAACCCATTGATTATGGGATCGTTCAATTCCTCTAAATCTTCAGAAATATCAGTCAACTCACTAAGTTCTCTTTTTAGTTCACGCAAGGTGTTCTTTGTTAGAGACAACATTTGTTCATAGTGAGTTATTTTTTCTAAAGAGGAAACAATTTGAGATTTTAAATAATTTCTTTTGTTGATGGAATCTTTCACCATAGCTCTAAATTTAATCATCAAAATGACATACCGACAAGAGGAAGTTAGAGGAAGAACCTTCTCCATCATTTGTAGATCTCTCTTTCTTCTTCCCCGAGGAAGTGATTCCTTCACACAAATACACATTAACTGCTTCGACTGCATCCCTTTTTGTGGTACCTCTAGTTACAGGAGCTATGAAATTGTATCTTTCAAAGAGAAGAGAGGTGAAGAACACTTTGATTACAAATAGTATTATAGACACCCAAACCCTAGAAGAACTTTAAAAAAGTCTTCCATGGTTTATTATCCATTATCTAAAATATCAAGATAATATTTTCTTAACAAAAATAGAAAAATTACAAAACTTGAGCAACCTTGATGCAAACCTCATTTTCTCAAGTTAAAGATGAGGATGCGTACGTCACTGGTATTAGACAGTGACGGAGTGAGCCAAATGCTCATATCTTTTACCACATAGTGGCTTATCAAGGTTTGTTGTATAAACAAATCTCTTACCTCGTCTGAATCTGGTACTACTGGATTTTTCAGGAAAAACTTGTTGATTATCCAAAGCCAGATTCATCCTTTGCATGTTCTTTTGAAGTTTGGAAATTCTTTTATTGTTCCTCTTGAATCTCCAACACGTGCTTTGAACATGATTTGCATTTCCGCAAAACGAACAAATCAATAAAGATTTTTTTGTTCTGTTGAATTGCCTCATGTTTATCACAACATTCAACAAACATGGTTCCAACATCAATTGGAACAAAAGAGTTGTTTGTGCTTACAGTTTTTCTTTTAAACCCTAAACCATTTGTGTTCCCAAAGGACTTCTGACCGAATAACATTGCTGAGATTTTGTCAGAACTTCCAGATAACCTTTGCAGGTCATCCTTAAGAGTATTAATATCTTTTTCCTTTAGAGACATGGTTCTGGTGAGTTCATCACTAAGACAATATATCTCAAGACTTTTCACCTGGAGCGATGGTTCAAGTTTCTTCAACAAAGCCTTTAGTTGAAGATTTTATTGGTGAATTACTCTACTTTTATTCAAGAATTCAAAAATCTCTGTGTCAGACTCAAGTTCTGAATCAGAAATTGAGTAGGTGGAGGTTTCTGCTGTAAGAGCTGAAAGTTCATTGCACCCATCAAAAGCATCCAAGATGTTGACATCCGGGGAAGATTTTTCTTGTATTGAATCATCTGAAGCATTAACTGGAGAGAGACATTTATCACATCTATTGATTCTCTTTACAAAATATTTGATCTTTTCTGTTATCAGTAATTTATCAAAATCAACATGATTGGAACAACATTCATCAGCCCATGACAATTTTGAGGATTCACTCGCAATGGTCACAGCATTGAACGCAGATGTTCTGACTGTGTTCTGATCAAGATCAAAAAAATTTAACTTTCCAATCAGAGTATTTTTGGAAAGCACATCAAGGTTATTTCTTTCAACGATGACGTGTTTCTTAGAATCGTATCTAGATGGCAGAGATCTGAGAATCTTCATCACGATGTCCTTTTCAGGAATAGTCTTACCCAATGCAAAAGATGCATTAACAATTTAAGACACTTTGTGATTAAACTCATCAAATGAATCTTTATCTGCCATACTAAGGTTATCCCAATCAGAATTTAGATTTTGAAGCCTAGCTTCCTTTTCATAGGTATTCCCTTCAAATACGGTTTCTAAGATATCCCAAGCATCTTTAGACTTTGTGCAAGTAGTCACATGAATCTTAGTTGCTCATTGAATATTTTATTAAGTAAATCTATCCCAATTAGGATTTGATTTTAAAAGAGTTATATCTCAATTGAGCAAAGAATCCATATTTTGCCCTTCTACCAATTGTGCGAGTGGATCTAGTCTTGCATATAATATTTTCAAATATGAAAGTAAAAACATCTTATCACGAATGTCTTTGGACCGCTTTCACCTCTTGCCCATTTTGAAATAGTCCGTTGCGACAATTAAGTATCTTCTTTGTCCTGTTCTGGTAAAAATGGTCCCACAATATCTAAACCCCATTTTATTGAAGAGCATGTATCTTCTTCCTGAGTGTCTTTGACAATCTTACTGGCTCGCGATTGCTCTCGCGTCCTCATGCATATATGGCCAATAATATCCTTGCGTCTTTGCCTTATATACCAAAGATCTTCCGCCGCTATGATTTCCCGCATCCCCACTATGCGCATCTTCAATAGAAAGCGAAGGTCCATCAAAAGAACGCCGATAAAGCACACCATCTCGCATTCATAATTTGTTGCCCGCTCTTTAACTTGTGTGCTTCAATCTATACCTCGCCTTTCATTAAGTACGCATGGAGTTCTACTCTCCAATCTTCCTCGCGACATTGTATTTCATCTACCACCATCATTATATCTCGCTTGGATGGTAGCGTCTGTATTTTGATATTCCTGCAGTTGGTCATCATCATACTTGATATCAACTTTGATGTTCATTTGTTCAAAAATTTCTCTCAAGTCTTGCATTGATCTTGCCTTTTTACTTTTCACTAGCATGTCATCTACGAAATACGTTGCTCCAGCATTTCGCAAAACCAAACTACATTTTAGTATAACAAGATAATCCTCTTGGAGCGAAGAAAGCACGAGAGGAATTTGATTGTAACCTTTGTATCCGTCTCCATTTATACTCTTTCATTCCCGACCGCCGATTCGACTAGTTGTGGGATGGTAATGGAAAACTGTCTTTAGGGCAAGCTTTATTTAGATCGCTGAAATCAATGCAATTGCATTCAATTCCGGGTATTTTGCTTGTCTAATAATTTTGCTTCGCAACAAGAATCTTGGCAGCATTATAATCATTAATATCCTTTGGAACCGTTCCAATCTTTAGCATCTTGGGAAAGGCAATATTCATTGTAAGGGGTTGGTCCTTTTGTTCTTTCGCAAAATCCTTGAGGACTATAGCCATTAACCACGTAAACCCATGATTGAAAATCACGTGCTTGAAGAAAGGCACGCATCGCAACCTTTTCCGCTAATGGAATATGTATCATAAGTCGTTTATTGAGAACTGTAATATTCTTTCCTTCAAAATCTCCATAGAGCCATATCTTTTTCATCGATCGATTCAAACAATTTTAATTGCAATCTTCTCTCCTTTATCAATTCCTGTTTCTAGCGCATATGTAGTTGCGGGAAATCCCCACACTACACCCCTTACTCAACTTAATTAGTATTGAAAGAGGTCTCTTGAACGTGTTTCAAAAAGATCCTCCCTTTTACGACTCACTTAACCCTTTATATAGGGTCGATACCAATTGAAAAGCAGATGCACAAACATTCACTCTCGCGACACTACCCTTAACCTCGGTACAATTCTTTGCGTCGTTTAACCACACCCAATATTTTACTTAGCAATCAATTAGTGGGAATTTTGTAGCAACAAGAATCTTGGACTTTAACTCCAATATACTGATTGAAAAACGTGCTTGAAGAATCAACTAGACGCTTATACTCAATCTTAAGAAAAGTATATCAAAGAGTTATATCTCAATCTCTCAATTCAATCCGCAATCAAACAAATAAGAATTTGCGATCCTGATTGAATATAAGAGAAATAACTTGAACGATACCAAAGACCAATGTTCAAGAATCAATCAATTTCAATCAACAACCAAAGGTTGGATTACCAATTGATCGATTCAAAGAACAACCTGTGATATTTCAATTATATAACAAAATATAATGCGAAAAAGAAATAACACAGACACCAGAAGTTTTGTTAACGAGGAAACCGTAAATGCAGAAAAACCCCGGGATCTAGTCCAGAATTGAACACCACACAGTATTAAGCCGCTACAGACACTAGCCTACTACAAAGCTAACTTCGGTCTGGAATGTAGTTGAGCCCTAATCAATCTTGCACTGATCAAGGTACAGTCGCGCTCCTTACGTCTATGATCCCAGCAGGATATTACGCACTTGATTCCCTTAGCTATTCTCACTCACGACTAAGAGTTGCTACGACCCAAAGTCGAAGACTTGATAAAAAAATCTATCTTACACAAAAAAGTCTATTGAATAGATAAATCTGTCTCCCACAGATATACCTACGAGTTTTTGTTCCGTCTTTTGATAAATCAAGGTGAACAAGAACCAATTGATAACCCGGACTTATATTTCCGAAGAACAGCCTAGTATTATCAATCACCTCACAATAATCTTAATCGATTAACGAAACAAGATATTATGGAATCACAAATGTTCCGACGAATGCGTTTGTGACTACTTTTCTATATTGCCTATCGGAGATATAAATCTCAAACCAATCTTATGATTGTACTCAATCACGATAGAAAACAGCAAGATCAGATCATGCAACTACAGAGAAAATAGTTGGGTCTGGCTTCACAATCCCAATGAAGTCCTTAAGTCGTTAACCTATAAGGTTTCGTGAAAAACCTAAGGTTAAAGGAGCATTGATTCTAGCTTATACAACTAGTATCACACAGGAGGTGTGGGGATTAGGTTTCCCAGTTGTTAGAGTTCTCCTTTATATAGATTTCAAATCAGAGTTTGCAATCTAAGTTACCTTGGTAACAAAGCATTCAATATTCACCGTTAGATGAAAACCTGATTAGATTCAAGCTAATATCTTTCAACCGTTAGATCGAACTTAGCTTGTTATACACAAATAAAATGCACCTTCATTTAGGTTTGAGTAACCGTACCTAAACATGTACACTTAGTCGGTTCAACAATAGTTAACCAATGGTTAGTCATATGAGCACTTTCATATCAACCTTATTCACCTTTACCATAACTAGTTCAAATGACTCAAATGAACTAGTTAGAGAGTTGTTCAATTGCTTAGATCTCATAGAAGTATACAAGACACAACCGAAGCAAAATCGATTTTGATTCACTCGAATCAATTCATGAATATTATAACCACGGTTTGCAAAGATTGCATTCCTTATTATATAATTTTTTTAGTTCATGACCAAATCGATTTTAGAAAGTACCCTGCTTAGGTATGCAAACGGGTACGCTTACTTAAGTGACCGGATTGAGTTTGTTTTTATTTCCAAACTCCAGCAGAAATTCACGGACGTGAAACTTCCGCCATACGCATACTTACCCGGATTTCTAACAACTTCCAGTACGCGTACGGGTACACATACTTTAGGTTCCCATTTTTGGACTTTTACACAAATGTGAGAACACACTATATTTATATCCAAACATGGTTAATTGTTCTAAACTCTCATTTCAATCATTGAAACTTTTTTAGAGGATGTTAAAATAGTTGTTATCCACAAACTATTTTCATCAAAGCGATATTCAAGTTATTGAAATAATCAACATGACTTTCGTCACGAGTAAAGATGAACTTGGCTAAAGCGAAAGCTTACAAACAAATATTTCGAGAAATAGATAAGCGAGATAAACTAGGCTCGAAATAGCAAATGTGTATAATTGAAGTCTATATAGCAATATGACTTTTGTCTCAAATAGGAGATAGAGTAGATAGACTTTTGAGTGATAGATAAGTTCAAGTCTCCACATACCTTTTGTCGATGAAGTTCCACAAGTTCCCTCGAGTAGTTCTTCGTCTTAATTTGATGAACGCCGTGGAGTCTAAAGCTCAACTACATTTACTATCCTAATCCGAGACTTAGCTATAAGTAGACTAGAAATCAAGACTTATAGTTTTGGCAACTAAACTTGACAAACAAGCTTGAGATAGCAACGCTTGCGAGTTCGACTAAGCAATTCTCTAACAAGAAGGAATAGATAGCAGAGGATGTTTATATGCAACAACCTTCTAGTGTTGTTGATCCAGAAAAACCACATCATGTGTGCAAACTCCATAAATCCATTTAAGGACTCAAACAAGCTCTAAGAGCTTGGTATGACAAGCTATATTAAATGTTTTAGTCTCACATGAGTTCAAACCATCAGTGTCAGATTCTTACCTGTTTGTTCAAAAGTTTGGTTCCAGAATCACAATATTTTTGGTCTACATGGATGATATCAATGTAGTCAATTTCGCCCGTACCGGCCGATATATCGGCGATTTTACCGGTACCGGCTGTTGAGCGAAACGGAAAGCTCAATATCGTGATACGATATTTTGCCGATAATATCGGCCTGTAAGGGGAAAACGATATAACGATTTTGCGGCGATATTTGATATTTATTGTAAATTACCAGGGTAATTTCGGAATTCTAGGTGAAGGGAATAGATGAAATCCCTAAATCCCATCGATACTCAGCCAAAACACTTCTTTGCAGCCGAAAAAAGTCTTCTTCTCGATCTTAATGGCGAGATTCAATTGATTCAATTGATTTTTCTTTTGCTAACAAGAGGTTGGTTTTGATTATTAATCTCTTCCTTTGTTGTACATTTTTTTTATTTGTTTGATTATTAATATCTTTTAATTGTTATGTGATGAATGTTCTGTGTTAAATCTCATATATGTTTTTGGTAGATTTCCTTCTTTTGGTGGTCTTATCTTTTCCAGTTCTAGCACTAAAAGAGAAGATGATGAATTTCTACTTGAAGTTGTACCACCCTGTTATTGGTAGGATGCTCCTACCATTGTTATTTGTTATAGACTTAGGTTCATAACTGTCTCTTTTGACAGTAACGTATAAACAAAACAAAATGAACATGGGGGTGTTGTTGATGATAATATTAGTTAGAGTTTAACTATGGGGTTTGTGAGGTTTAATCTGCTGTGTTTAAGATTGAATTTGGAGATGGAAATGGTGAGTTTAAAAAATATAATGAAATGGTTTTGTTAAATGAAGATTGTCAGCTGAGGATAGCTCCCATTTAGTATGTATTTACATACATTATCGGTTTGTGCCTGGGATTTAATCTGTTTCATTTTCATTTGTAGGTTGTGATTATGGATTCTTCTAATGCATCAAATTCAAATACCACAAACTCTACCTGTGGTTCATTGCCCTCTTCTACGGCTACTCAAAATAAAGATCCGGCATGGGAATGGGGTGAACGCCAAGACCCGGTAAATCAAAATATAATTACTTGTTTGTTATGTAACAAATTAATCCGTGGTGGTGGAATTACTAGGCTTAAGGAGCATCTTTTACATATTAAAGGGAATGTTTCATCATGTCCAAATGTGACCATTGCCATTATGAACAAAGTTAGTCTGGTGTATTCTGTAAAGAGGACCAAAAAAGTTCATAGGGATAACATTGATTTAGCGTACCGGCGTGCAAACAACTCAGATGAAGGCTCTGATGCTGAGACCGATGTTGAGGAACAAGAAGTTGAAACTGATGGCAATATGGGCAGTGGTGGTGCTGGTGACAGTCAACCAGTTTCTCAGAATCAGGCAAAGAGAAAGCGGATAAGTCAAAGTAATAGTAGAGGTCCAATGGATTTATATATGAAGACAGACCACCAGAAAACTCAGCAGGCCACTCTTGAAAGAGACTCATTGTGTGAAAGAAAAGTTAATGAAGACTGCATGGAAATGCATTTCAGCATGGATGACTGAGAATTCAGTATCATATAACACCGTTCGTTGCCCAAGTTTCAAAGAAATGATATATGCAATAGGCGACTATGGGAAAGCTATGCCCCCGCCATCTTACCATCAGATTCGTAATAATCTTTTCAAGGACCGGTTAGAAGAAATGAAGAAATTTGTTGATACATTTAGGGAACATTGGCAGAGGTTTGGATGTTCTATCATGTCTGATGGCTGGACGGATGGGAAAAAGCGACATCTTATTAACTTTTTGGTGAATTGTCCGAAAGGGACAGTTTTTTTTGAAGTCTGTGGATGCGTCAAATAGAACCAATGATGCTAATTTCATACGTGGGCTTGTAAAGGAGGTAATTAACGATGTTGGGGAAGAAAATATAGTTCAGTTCATTACCGATAATGGTTCAAATTTTAAAAAGGCAGGGAAAGATTTAATGCTTGAATACCCAAATATGTTTTGGACTCCTTGTGGTGCTCATTGTGTTCAGTTGATGCTAGAAGCACTTGGTAACAAGCTTCCACAAATCAAGACATCCGTCATTTTAGGTAAGAGACTCGTTACATATATTTATGCTCATTTTCAAGTATTGAGCTTAATGAGGGAGATGATCGGTGGAGAATTACATAGGTCTACAAAGACTAGATTTGCTACTCAATACTACACACTAGAAAGTCTTCGAAAGTATAAAACTCATTTGCAGATAATGTTTGTGAATGATAAGTGGTTGAACATGAGGTTTGCAAAAGAAAATATGGGAATTAATGCACTTAAAATTGTTACAAACGGTACATTTTGGGAAGATGTTGATTATTCTTGTAGAGTGCTAAAGCCTTTAGTTAAGGTTGTAAGGTTAGTGGATATCGAGCGGAAACCTACAATGCCTTGTTTTTATGAAGCAATGAAAATAGCAAGGGACAAACTCGAGAAGAATTTCAGTGAAGATGATAATACTTGGGCTATAATTAAGGATATCTTTGATAAAAGATGGAAGAATAACTTCAACCATGCTCTAAACTGTGCTGCTTATTATTTAAATCCTTCCATATTCTACAAGATCCCTGCTCATTTAATGGATAATGATCCTAAGTACAGAGAAATCAAAAGGGGACTTCATACAGCAATGCAAAGGCTTATTCCCAATGAAGATGAACTTGAGAAAGCTACAACTGAATTGAGAGTCTATAGTGATTCTTACGGGATCTTGGGAACTCCGACTTGCAAAAAAATAAGAGATAAAGATCAGCCTCGTAAGTTTGTTTGTTATGTAAGCTGAAGGTTTGATTACGTTTGTGTAAACTTTGCATTTGTATAACTATTTTGTCCGTGTTTATGACAGATGATTGGTGGATTACATATGGAGGAATCGATGCCCCAAACCTACAAAAATTTGCAATCAGGGTATTGAGTCTTACTTGTTCTGCTTCCCCGTGTGAGCGAAACTGGAGCACATTTCAGAATGTAAGTATTCTAATCTTGTTGAGTCTTACTTGCACTGATTAGTAATATTGTTGTTGAATTACATTTTTTCAAGTTCATGTATTACTTGTCTTTTCTGTTGACTGAATTGTACATTCTTTCAAATAAGGTTACACTTATTTTATTTTTTCGTTTGAACAAGGAACATGAGATGCCTGTAAACCTTTTTCTTCTTATCACAACAAGCAGCAAAGCATGAAACAATTAGTTTACCTATTTATCTTTCGTGTTTCATTGCATATTTACCTATTATTCTTTCGTCTTTCAGTTGCACTCAAAGAAGCGAAATCGCATAAAACAACAGAAATTGAATGATAGTGTCTTTATCCAATATAACAAGAAATTGGAGCGTCGATACAAAGAAATCAGTGAATATAATGATGATCCGAAAGCTCGTGATCCTATTTTTCTGGATGAGCGTGATGACAATGATGAATGGTTGGCTTTAAATAATTTGGATGAGTTGGTTGTAGAAGGCGATAATGTTACTCTGGATAATTTGCAGGATATTGTTGGTGAAGAAAGTAGGCCAGTTGTTAGTAAAGGTGCTTGTACCTCTCGACGCAAATCTACTTATCCAACTGACTCTGAATATGATGGATATGATACCGATGACTTGATGTGCGACTCTAATTATGGACTACTTGGTGGAGATGATGGAGCTACTGAAGATATTGATATTTACGATGGATCAAATGATTTTGATTAAAATTGTAATGTCCCTGTTTAATTATCATTCTAGATAGTGAACTTTAAAGTTATGAAGTTGCTCCCCTTTTCCAATTTGAACTTCATATGGCGGATCTTATGTTTTGAATGAACTTGTTTTGTTTTTCTAAAATTGATGCATTTTTATCTTATCTAATTTTGTGTGAAACACTATAAATTATAGATATAAATATAGAACCGATATTGCACCGATATTTGAAACCGAAATCTCCCCGATACAATGTTGTACCAGTGTACCGATCCTCGGCCGAGACAAACCGGTATCCGATATTAACTACATTGGATGATATTCTTATCACAGGCAATTCCACCGAGTACATCACATAGTTTATTTCCCAACTTCATTCATATTTTCCTATTAAAGATTTAGGAAATCTTCATTTCTTTCTTGGTTTTCATGTGAAGAGGAATTCTAATAATACTTTTCTTAGTAAACCAAGTATGCCTTGGATTTGCTAGAGAGATTTAGTATGATTGGTGCTAAACCTTGCAGCACACCAATTTCTCCCTTTACTCAGCTTTCTAAGACTAATGGAGTTATTTTGTCAGATCCCAGTGAATATAGATCTTTAGTGGGTGCTTTGCAGTATTTAACATGGACTAGACCTGAAATTGGTGTTGTAGTCAACCAAGTTTGTATGCACATGCAAGCTCCTGCAAAGAGAATCCTCAGATATATAAAGGCACTCTGGATTATGGTGTGTTGTTTTCTAAAGGTCTTCTTACCTTACATGGGTTCAGTGATGCTGACTGGGCTGGCTCTATTGATACAAGAAGATATATTGGTGGATTTTGTCTCTTCTTTGGTCCTAATCCAATATCCTGGTCTAGCAAAAGGCAAAGTGGTGTTGCTAGGAGTTATACAGAAGCAGAGTGAAGGTCACTAGCTAATACTGCTGCAGAAGTAGTTTGAGTATGTCAGCTACTAAGAGATTTGTATCTCATTCTTTCTTCTCATCCTCTAATCTCCTGTGACAATCAAAGTGCAGTCTCCCTTTCATTCAATCCAGTGTTTCATAGTAAAATGAAACACTTGGCTATTGACTATCAATTTGTCAGAGAGCTTGTTCCAAACAAGAGTTTAAGAGTCACATATCTCTCAACATTGGATCGGATTGCTGATATTTTTACAAAGGGAATGACTTGAACTCGATTTTCTCTTCTTAGAAACAAGTTGAAGGTCATCTTTTTCAGCAGAGTTCAGCTTGAGTGGGGATAATAGCTATAACATACTAAACTTATCTTACAACTCACGTGTGTGAGTGACTCGTGTTATTGGCGGTCAGTGATTAGTGAGCTGTAACTAACAAGCTGTCCTGTACGGATCGCTATTTATCACTAGTCCAGAAAGGGGTATTAATCACGTTTTTAAATGACAGATTAATTACGTGATTAGGATTTGAAAAATAAAATTCATTATATAATATGAAAATAGTGATAATTTTCTAGGTGTGTGCTTTATTGCGATGAAGTACTAAATCAAGGAATATATCCCACAAATAAATTAGGTTTATATATTCTGGCGAGATTGGGGTATACCCAGATTAATTGGGTATACCCAATTTTAAAGAGACTCATTTGAAGGGCTAGGGGGTATTAAAATGGAAAAAGTTACAAAAATACCGTTATGCATTATAATTCTTATTACCCTAATCATATTTCATTTTTTCATTTCATCTTCTTCTCTTCTTCTTCTTCTCCACCATACTATACCGGCTTCTCCATCAAACCACCATCGAAAACTCATCGATTCGAAAATTTCGATTAATCTTCAAACGTGGAGCCGCCGCCGAGGGCTAGCCGTATGAAAAGAACAAATAGAAAACCCAATCAATATAAACCTGGAATTGCAAATTTAGTTCAACAAAAACTGAGTAAAAAAACCGTTGAAGAAGAAGAAATCAACACCGCTGAAACCGAAGAAATAACGCGATTGAGAAAGTAAGGGCCTACTTAAACTCACTCCAGTACTTCAATTTTATGTTTGCATGTCAAATTAGGTCAGAATAATCAAAATTTTGAATCTGCAATTATTGAGCCGGCAAGGTCTATGATTCACGACCCTGCCGACTTTTCATAGTTAGGGTTAGTCGGAAAGCTCTTAGGTTGAATATCATGCTGGCTGTTTAATATCTGTAACTAATTTTTACAGGGTCGGCAAGGTATTAAGGTTGATTACCTTGTCGGCAAGGTTGATTACCTTGCCGACCCTGTAAAAAGTAATTAACCTTAATACCTTGCCGACGATATATGTTTTTTTTACGGTCGTTGGGTTATAATGATTTTCGTTGCCGGCGGTGTGTTTTGAAAAATATTGGTATCTCCTGATGCCTAAAGTCATAAGGTCGGCATGATATTTGAATACCACCGTGTCGGCTGCATTTTAGCCGGCATTGTATGGGTTATAGACCCTGCCGATTATTGTTTAGCCGGCATAAATTATAGTTGTCGACCCTGTCGACTGTTTTTTTTTTTTTTAATTGTTCTTGTTTAGGTTGCAAAAGGGAAAGAAGAAAAATGTTAATCCTCCTTCAAGACCTCCTCGTGTTGGTGACAAACTCTTGACTGCAACACATTGAGGGGCATTAGTTGAGGCGGGAACGCTCAAGATACGTGAACGGAATGATTCTCAACCACCACCAAAACCCAGTGATTCAAATGAAACTCCAGATGAAGACCAATCAAATCCATCTGGTAGAAGGGGTAATGATCATGATGGTGTTGAAAGAATTCCGGCTGCTATAGGAGATGATGAGCATGATGATGATGATCAAGACATGCCACATGTTGGAGGAGGTAATGGTGATGGTGATAACAATGATGGAGATAAAGATAATGATAGACAAGATGAAATTGTTGAGGAGGAAGAGGGAGAAGAAGAAGGTGGAGAAAAAATAGGTAATGATCAACAAACTGAAGCTGCAACTGGAACTGCAACTTCAACTGCAACCGCAATCGAAAGAACGAAGCGGGTTATCACTAAACCAGTTGATTCCCACATGCTTCGCCCTCACTTGAAGTTCACAATGAAACCAGGTCAGCCTCCACTAAGAACCCCAGAAGATGGTGGACATGTTCTTTTTCGATACAAAGACTCATGGGCACGTGAAAGCAAAATGCTTATAAGATAAGATTCTTACTAAACTTTGTGTTTGCATACGTTTGGGTATATGAGCACTTCCCTACGTTGTTGAAAGCCAACCCCTACATCAAAGTGAATACTAAGCTTGCGATTAATAAGCCAAGAGGACACAGATACAGTTTTAGTGGTGCTCAGGATAAGGATATGCCACAACATCTTATCAACATGCGAGTCGTCTTGGACAAAATGACTGCGGATGAGTTAATATTTGATCCTTATCGAGATGATAGAAATGAATGTATAAGAACAAGGAGAGATGATGTTGCATTATACTACGGTCCCTTGTTTTACCCCCAAGGATTTTCAATATACGATCCACAAAGGGTTTTGCGACAAGTGGGTTACATCCAAGAAGTACCTCATCTCGGTGATGATCCGTTCTTTTAAAGTGGTAAGGGGAGGGGGAGGGAGGGGGGGGGGGGAGGGGGGAAGCACTTCCCAAAAAGTATTTACGTCCGTTACGCTCCACCACCAGTGATTTCTCATTGGGACGATAGAAGTGACCGTAAACTCGATACGAGCCTTTTGGACGAGGTGACCGAAGGTCATGAAGCTCATGAAGATTACATGTCGTGGTACTTGGGTTTTGCTTGTCCTACTGTGAGTAGAGAAGAGAATGTTGAACAACCGGCTCGTAAGAGGAAGATGCCACCGAAAGACCCAACAACAAGTCTTAATAACATTATAAGTATTTTAGACTTGCTCTTATTGTTTTAAGATTACACTATCGAATCATTCTATTAATTGTTTGTTGTTTAATTGAAAATAGAATGAGCTGAAAAAGCGGGGGTGTAACAACCACACCCAATATTTCGTTCGGAAATCTGAATAAACAAACTCCAATATACTTTCAAGAGAATCAACTAGACAGTCATACTCAATTTATAGAACACTATATCAAAGAGTTATATCTCAGTTTTTCAATTTAATTTTCAATCAAACAAATAGGAATTTGTGAGCCCGATTGAATAAGATAAATAACTTAGACGGTATCACAAACCAATATCCAAGTGTCAATCAATTCAATAAACAACCCAAAGGTTGGATTCACGAACTGATTGAACTTAACGATTGATATTTCTATTATATAACGCAGAAATTTGAACTTAACGTGAACACCAGGAAGGTGTGATATTTCTATTATATAACAAAATATAATGTGGAAAAGAAATAACACGAAACCAAATGAAATGTGAAATTTTGTTAACTTAGTCCATCTTTGAAACCGAAATCTATCCTACTACCAATGAAATGATCGGAATGTAGTTTGAGAAAAACCCCTGGACTTAGTCCATCTTTGAAAACCACATTGTATTAATCCGCTACAGAATCTATCCTACTACCAATGACTCAAACGAAACTAGTTATAGAGTTGTTCAATTGCTATATTCTCATAGAAGTATACAAGAACACAATTAAAGCAAAATCAGTTTGATTCACTCGAATCAATTCATGAACATTATAGCCACGGTTTGCATAAAATGCATTCCTTATTATATAAATGTATTAATTCATGAACAAGTCGATTTTAGAACTTTAACCACTCAAGTATGCAAACGTGTACGCATACTTAAGTAGCCAGACTGAGTTTGGGTTTGCCAGTATGCGAACGTGTACGCATACCTCCAAACACAACAGAAATTCCCGGACCCAAACCTTACGCTAGTACGCGTACCCGTATGTGTACTTAGGCTCTCAGAATTTCACAAACCAACATGTATGCATACGGGTATGTATACTATGGTTCCCGGACATGGATCACATATATGCAAGAACACATACTATGTTCATAATCCAATATTGGTTAAGTGTTTTAAACTCTATTTCAATAATTGAAACATTCTTAGAAGATGAGAATAGTTGTTTTCACGAACTGTTAGCATCAAAGAAATTTTCAAGTTATTGAAATAATCATTACAAAACATTCCAAGTCTACACTAAATAATTGTATCACACAAACCATGTAAGATGTTACTCGGAAATTTTCACATGATCATCTATTGACTTTCATCAAGAATATAAGATGAACTTGGTTGAAGCGAAAGCTTACCAACACATATTTCGAGAAATATGTAAGCGAGTTAAACTCAACTCGAAATCTCAAATGTGCATAATCGAATACTATATAGTAATATGACTTTTGTCTCAAAATAGTAGATAGAGTAGAAATAGACTTTCCAAGTGATAGATGAGTTTCAGTCTCCACATACCTTTTGTTGATGAAAATCCACAAGCTCTCATTAGTAGTTCTTCGTCTTCAAATGATGAACGCCGTGAAGTCTAATGCTCAACTACACAATCTATCCTAGTCCGAGACATCACTATAAGTAGACTAGAAATCAAGACTTATAGTTTTGATCACTAACATTGACAAACAAGCTTGAGATAGCAACACTTGCGATTTCGACCGAGCAGTGCTCTAACAGGAGCATTTGAAGAGACTCGCGTGAAGATGCTGTGTTGCGCGAGAGAAAGAGGAGAGCCTTTGTCGATTGAAGAGCAAACTAAGCACATTGACTATGCTAGAAATGTTGACAATGAAGATGCACCGAAATGTTCCATCAAGATGATGTTGAACTAAAAAGAGAAGCACAAGCCAAGAGGGAAGCAAAAGCCAAGAAGAATGCTGAACAAAAGAGGGCTCGTACCAGTGGTAGTGGTCGTGGAAATGCTAAACGTGGCCGTGGTGGTGGTCGTGGTCGTGAATGAATGCATTTCTAGTTTATTTCTTTATGTGTTGGAAAAATGTTAAGGTTAATGGTTGGACAAAGGTTTTTTAAGGTTTATGGGAAACATGTTTTCTTATTTTGGACAAATGCTAGATTTCTAGTTGTTGAATGAATGGTTTGTTTAGCGATGTTAAGTTTTAATAATGCCGCTGGTAGGGTATTGAGTGAATGTTTTGTTAAGTTACAGTGCCGACTAAATCAGGGCCGGCAAGGTTGTGAACGCGCAGATCGGCCGACGATGTGACAGAAGAAGAAAGATACCATGGTCGGCAAGGTAAGAAAATATCTACCTTGCCGACTTAAAACAACAGAAAATAAACTTCTCATGTGTTACAAAATTCATAACGTCGGCAGGGTAAGAAAATTACTACCCTACTGACTATGTGTTTGTGTCGGCATTGTATTAAACAAATACCTTGTCGACCATATGCAGCAGAATATGACCTTCTCATGTGTATGAAAATTTTCATAGCCGGCATGGTAAGAAAATTACGACACTGCCGACGGTATGTTAGTCAGCATACTATGGAAATAGTAATCTAGCTGGCGAGTTCAAAATTCAAAATTTTGCAAGTACAACTGCATTGATTGACTACCCAAATGGCCAAATTTGGGCACCATCCTATAAATACACTAGTTCTCTCTACAAAACAACACACACCTATTTTCATATACTCTCCAAAGCTCATATCATAATCTAATCTTTCTAACTCTCCCAATACCTCTACATAAAACAATGCAATTATTTGATTCAAATGAAGATCTATCCATCACCAAAGCATGGTACGTAGAAACTCGAGTTAGAAATCAGTCATCCGTAAGGGTGGATGCCGTAACCTTTTGGGCAAGGGTATACAACAAATATAGGCAAGAGTTTGGGAATCCTAATGGAAGAAGTGTTCAAAAAGTCCATGATAGGCACCTAGTCATCGAAAATGCGATACTTGCTTTTTTAGCTATCCAAAAACGGATTTTGAACGCTACCCACTTTAGCCACTCCATTGCTTTTCAAAGAAAAAAAAAAAAAAGCTACTCCATTAAACAATTTGTAAGTATTTTTGTGGTTTATTTTATGTAATCCAAGTTGTTTGATATTCCTACTAAACACCACTAACAGAGTAAGCTTGTGTCGTGGTTTTGTAGCATGAAGTCGTCAAAACGCGCTACTTGGAGGAAAAGGGGGAAGCATTCGCATTCGATGCAAGCTATCAATTCATGGTATCCAAAATCCCGGAGTATGCCCCGGACTTCCTGGAGGGTGGATCAGACTAGGATTCCTCCGATGGAGATTGAAGGTTTTAGAAGTTTTTGTGTAGGTTTTGTGGGTAGATCTCTATGTAAACCCTCACAAGACTATAACTCGTCCACTAGGGTCGCCTAGGGGTTCAAAGGCGTGATGCACGTGCTTAGTGCATTCGTTATTCCTATGACAAGGAGTTAGATTTTATGTTTTAATCAATGTAGTAACAAAAATTGCATGAATAAAATGAATTACAGCTTTCAAGAATCTGTTTCTTTTGGGTATTATAGTCAAATGTCGACAAGGTAGTAAGATTACTACACTGACCACTATAACTTAGCCGACAAGGTGAGAAGTTAAATAGGGCCGCCTAAAGTTTAGCTGGCAAGGTACGAAATCAATAAAATGCCGACTATTGAAGGTATGTTTCATCTTCGTCATTCACGACAGTCTCATGTGTGTCGAAAATGATACAATCGGCATCTCCGTCATTCATCGACCTTGCCGGCCGAAGCTAGTCGGCATTTCTTAACTCGTCGACCTTGCCGGCCATAGTTAGTCGGCATTGTCTTCAATCGTCGACCTTACCGACTTTTCACATTTTTCAGAACTGAAAGTATTGATTGAACTCATGAGACAAAAGTTTTAATCTACTCAATTCATAATTTGAGAAGTTTTAATCTACTCAATAAATCAATCTAAACTCAATTAACTAAGCTAATCAGATTTTTTTAGTGAAAATACAAGGTTAAGGGGTGTCCTGTTTTACTTCAAAATTACCCATGTTTTGTCTCATTAGGTATACCCCAATTAATCCGGGTATACCCTAATCTCGGGAGGTTATATATCCCCCATTAATCTCCCATTGAGTACGCAAAAGCGGCTAACCACGTATAATACCATGTTGAAAATGGTTAGCCACCGGCATAGTGGCCATGAATTTTTCGACCCATTTTATCTTGCCCTTCTTCCTCGTCCTCTTCTCTAACCTAACTGCGGCTTTCTCTTTCTTCTTCCTCTTCTCCTATTTCGTTGGTTTGTTATTCAGAGTTTATAAAAGTTGAAGAGAGAGTTGTTGAGTTTTCGTAATCTTCAGAGTTTATACGACTCAATATTACCAAACCCTAACCCTGAATCACTCAGAACGCACGCACAATTTTACCTGTTTCATTACCTTCTCAACCCATAGTTGTTCATACATAACGGTATCACGAACCTAATTTTCGTTTTACCTTCTGAAACCCTACTTTGATTTCGTTTTCTTTCTATAGAACTAGAAGGTAATGATCTCCGAACCTTCAATTTTTCATTTATTCTTTATTACTATTCCCAAAATGGGAATAGATTGACAGGGGGGCTTTGTGAATTTTGACAGCAACACTTTAATCCCTGATATTAAAGTGATCCCTCTCTTCCTCCATCAGGCTCTCTTTCTCCATCTCCAAGGTTTGATTTCTTACTTTCTTCCCAGCTCGTATGTTTTGTTGAGTTCTAGGTCTAGTTTCTCAATGCAGTTAATTCGAAACCCAGGGTTCCATTGAAGTTATTTTTAAGGCTTTATTTTCTTTGTTTTTAGTTTTGTTTATAAGGTTAAGGAAATTTTCTTATTGATGTATATGTAAATTGGTAAATCTTAGATTGGGATTTGAAAATCCATGACAGATCTCAGTTCTCCTGTTTTTGGTTGAAGAGGACTACTATTTATAATGTTTCCATTTAATGTGCTTAATTATAATTAGTGGAACTTGATTGGCTTGGTTCTCCTGTTATTCTAAATTGAAGTTCTGTGGTTAGTGGAACATGATTGATTACCATTCTAAATTGAAGTTCTCCATGCATTTCTTCCCTCGAATGTTATTCTGTAATATGATGCAAAAACCATGTGTCCGTGTAACTGTGTTTTTATTCAATACAAACTGTTTGTTTAATTGGTTCAATGGCTGCTTTGGTTTCGACATGGTAAACAACCTACTTTGCTTCCAATTTCATCGCTCCACTGTCACCATGAGCTTACTGCCATTTCGAGTTTGAGCCCATTTTCTACATTATATTCTCTTTTCACCAATGTAACTTCTACCAAATTTTACCTCAGAATATTTCCTCGGTGTACCCAAGGGACAAAGGAACTCGAATTCTATAATTAATCTATACAAGTGGATGTCAAATTTTGTTTGCACTTCTATCTTATGTTTGAGCCCATTTTCATTACTATTTTTACAAAATAAACAGGAAAGATGTTTGGGAAATGTACACAATGGAGTAACTGTTTTTACAACTGCAGCTCCATTTGATTGTTATTTATGTCATTTTACAGAATCCACTGTCTTACTTTTGGTGATTGTTTGCAGGACATTGCTGCCGGAGCAGTAAAGAAGAGACGTCCTGCTACTAAGAAGCCTGTAAATGATTGGTGCTACTTTGGTTTGATCCTGTTAATAAGATTGTTATGAACTTATGAATGTTAAAGTAGGGTCAATGGGTCATATATTTTGGTCCCGGTACTAGTTGGTACATTTGCAATAATTTCCTGATTCACATCCTTCACTGAAGCTTGCAGGATTTTCCCCCAACACCATCAACAAAAATCACCCAAAACCCTAATCAGAAAACCATCACCACATCCAAATGTGGATATCTCGTTCATTACGACTCACTAAAACCCTAAGCCTCCGATTCTATTCTCAATTCTCAGCAGCAGCAGCAGTTTTACATCAAGAACCAGAAATTGTTGTGACCCCAAAACCTCAATTATATACATACTTAGATGATTTACCAAAACCCAACCCTAAATATTCAGAAACAATCATAGCAATCCCCAGAACTGATTCTGGTAAAAGTATAGCTGCTAAAGAAAGAAGAGATGGTAGAGTACCTAGTATTGTGTTTGAACAAGAGAAAGGTGAAGAAGGTGGTAATAAAAGATTGATTTCGATAAGAAATAATCAGATTAAGAAGCTTGTGAATCATTTGGGGAGATCAATGTTTGAGTCTAGATTGTTTGATCTTGAAGTCAAATCTGATTTTGAATCTGATGAGATTATTGAGAAAGTGAGGGTTTTGCCTCGTCAGGTATGGTTTTGTTTGGGTTGATCACAATTCACAAACCCTTTTACTAGATTTTGTTAATTTGTTCATATTTGTACCTAATTTGTGATTAAGTTCTGGATTTAGGGTTTGAAATCATGTCAGGGGAGAGGCATTTGTCCCTATATTGTAGTTCAGTTCAGTTTTAACCTAATTTCTAGCATGAAAATGTTATAGCTAGATGAATTAGCTTGTTGTAGCTTTGAATTTAGCCATTTAGGTATGAAAATGTGATAGCTAGTTGAAAAAATCATGTCACTGTTGGGGAAAGGGCAATTGCCCCTGGGGTTGTAGTTCATTGGTGAAATGTAGAGGAATCAGCTTGTTGTAGTTTGGATTTAGCCATTTAGGTATGAAATCATGGCTTGATATATGACACAATGGAGCAATTGAGTGCCGTGTGGAAGTGATACAGTGCCTCTCATGATCTCATGCCTCACAAGAAAGAAGATTTTGTTAATAGATTAAGTAGTAAACTATAAATTGTCTTCTCTCCAGCGAGTTTGTAATAAATTCTGGAGGAACAGTAGACCAAATGACAGAGCACACATCGTTTCTTGCATACTTAGCAACAGTATCAGCTACTTCATTAGCTTATCTCTTTGCAAAGTTACAAGACCAAGAATTTAAATTAACTTAGTTCATCTAAACAATTTCTAACTTGTATGTACGTTGCAATTTTATCATGTGTTCCTAAAGCTGTTTATTTCCTAACTTGATTTTTCTTTTCTTTATATCATATGATCTGATTTTTATGTATTGTAATCATTTGTTAGCTTCATCTCGATGCGGGAACTGATGCAGTACTTAATGTCACCTTCTTAAGGGCCCCTTCAAATGCTCTGTTGAAGATTAATGTTCCTCTGGTGTTTATAGGAGAAGATGTTTCTCCTGGATTGAGAAAAGGTATGTCCTAAACATACTGGCATTTGTCATTATTTATTCGTGTGTGCAGAAAAACTTGTCATTTGTGATGTTCTAGTGTGCAAATCATAAATTACATTTTGATATCTTGTTATTTCATGCCAAGCCTGTTCATCTTTCGTTTTAACTTTGCAGATTATCTATGAATGACTTCATTGCCACTATGATTCCGTGAGAAAATATTTATACCAATCATCAGATTCTGATCGGAGTCTCTTTTTCTTAAATTGGTCCTTGATGTTGTCGATCTATTTTGTTAGAATTTCTGTTGAGATGCTACTTTTAGATAATTAACCGTTAGATTGAAAACCAGAGTTGGATGGCACAAAAGAGTGAAGTAGAATGATTTGTACAATCTGGTGTAATGGTTTTGCTTTTCTTGTAACTGTTTTGCCGCTTCTTACTAAACAATTACATATATTAAAGTTAACATACTAGTGTATTACATAAGGTGTGAGAGTTTTTATGAAGCAAACGGATAGTTCAACGAACAGGACCTAGGCACCTAGCAGATGTGTTTCAGCTAGGTCAACCTATTACATGAGGTGGGAGAGTTTTTGTGAAGCAAAAGCATAGTTGAATTGAACGGGACCTAGGCATCTACCAGATGTGTTCTAGCTAGGTCTCTTAATTTGAATAAGTGGTAGGGTAAGTTGATCTTGATCGCATTTTGAAATTGGTAGAATAGGTCAAGAAAGTTGGTATTGTAAAATCTAAAATGAAATATTTAGGAGCATGCACAACCCGTAACATATCATGTCTGTCGGATAAACTTTTGATGTCTTTCAGGGGATTTATCTTCTAATTGTTGACCTCGCGTTTGTACCATGACCGCAACCATGTCCTTGGAAAGCCAACATCATTTTCTAACCCCATAAAGTCTTTATTTGCCATTCTTTTGAATTGTAATGTTCACCTTTTTTTTTTGTTGTGATTTTGATACGTCTGTTTACGCCAAAAACTGTGTTTGTATTAGGTCATAGAGGCATATTAAAGGTCAAAAGAATGCAGATTTTGTACCATTCAACTCAATTACTGCATTCCGCATATTATGTTCTTAGTAGAAATTTGCTCTGTTTAATGCTTGAGAACAATTTTTTTTCCCTCCGGAAGTGTTTGTCTTTATTGCCTACCTTACTTGAAATGTCAGTTACAAAGTGTTAACCTGACCTTTACAGGGGCTTATTTGAATACCATGAGAAAGCACGTTAAGTACCTGTGTCCCGCAGACATTGTCCCACCTTATATTGAAGTTGATCTGAGTGAGTTGGATGTGGGCAAGAAGATAATAGCCAAAGACCTCAAGGTTCATCCAGCTCTGAAGCTCCTTGTACAAGAAGATGAACCTATCTGCAAGATTAAAGGCGCTAGAATGGAACAAAAGAAGGGAAACAAATGAGTACTTTTCGTTCAGAAAAAGGAGGATGAATCTGACAATGGCGATCATGGACAGCATTCACATGATTGCTAGCATGTCAGATGTACAGCTGAACAATCCTATTTTGCAAAGCGAATTTTGTGTACCATTTTTTGAAATGAATAACCAGAGTTGGAGAGTTAGAGAAATAGATTAGGAGTGATATTTTGTTTTATCTAGCATGTGTTCTGCTTTTATTGTTGCTGTAATGCCTCTTCTTGCCATTAATTGCATGTCATTCTGGGAATTTATCTTCCGGAGGCTCAAATCTGGCACCGATTTGGCACTGGATTGTCATAATAAATTGGAAATCCTTGTAGAAAATCTGGCACCGATTTGGCTTTTAATGTGCAGAAGCTTCAATGTAACTGGATTGTCACAATGAACAAAAGCGAACTACATGTTAGTTGCCCAATCATCGAATGAGTCCTCCATCATCACAATCGATATATCTGCAAGGAGTTTTGCACAGCAAGGTAAATTTAGCACCTTCAGTTTAAGTGCTTTCAGTGGTTGGCATTATAGGTGAGCCATGAGATAATTGACCATTGCGACCTGCCGAGGTGAGCCATGAGCAGGCATGAAATAGTTGGCCAAATTGAAGAAGAAAAAAGATGTGTGCAAACAAACTTGCAACCATTGCTGCCTGGTAAGAACAGAAGACTACGGAAGGAGGGCATTCGATTGCAGAAGACAAAGCCGGAAATTGAACGAGTGCTTCACAATTTGCAGTTGGAAGGTTAAAGCAACACGAGGGATTGTAATTGCGAAAGATGACAACATCCGGATTCACTGGACAAAAGTAAAAGAAGTTGTGTCCACTTTGATGTTCTTATGAACTGACTGCCAACCCCATCCTCCATGAATGCAATCCTCCTTGAGAACCCAAATACTTAGAGTCCACATGATCCTATTAAGGACTCCAAAGACGATGGACCCTTCACCAATACTAATACTGAGTTTCTCGTCATCTATGCTGTTAAGATTGCAAATTCTGATTTTATTATCTATCCAAAACAAACATCCGTTATAATTAAACCGCCTCCTCGCTCAAAACTTGGTACGTATTCCATTCATTCGTATCATAAGAGAATACTTGAAGGTCAAATTCATAATCACAATTTGGGATAATTTGGTGATGTGACCCGCAAACCACGCGTATAGTACGTTACAGCTGCTTGTGGAGAAGGTAGTGACACCCATTGTTTGGTCAGTGGATTGCAAATATAGTACCTACAGAGAAGTCTGGAACTGTTTCTGATCTTTCATTTGCGATTCAAAACTGTAACAAACTATCTATCTTTGTTCAGCAAATTCACCCTGGTCTACTGCCAAGATGTCAAGGAATATGTGCAAGGACAAGTGCTCCCTAAATCATGAGTGAAATTTTACTTTTGTAATCTTCTTTTTTAGTGTTGAGTTCATGCTTCTTTTTTTTGTAATCTTCTTTTGTAATCTTCTTTTTGAGTGAGCAGGCATTGTTCACTGATTATCAATGCCTGCTCGTGGCTCAGCTCGGCAGGTCGTCATGGTCAATTGTCTTCGTTACAAACACCTAATTGCAAACCAAATTGACTAATAGCTTGCTTCAGTATATTTTTGCTAAGCAAAATCGGATCACTTATTGAATATTATACCAGTCAGTATCAAAATGTCATGATACTATCTCCTGTGCTACGGCCTTGCACATATAGCTGCATTTCGAGTTTGTTATTCTCATGACACCTGAACAACTCAATTTATTTATTTAAGGATCCAACAGTAAAATTTCCCCTGACCATCTCCCACATAGTTTCAAGTATTCAACTAAGTTGTGTAAAAAAAAAAAAGATGGCAAGAACATGAGGAATATACAACGGTAAAAAAAAGAATCGCTAGAAACAGGGATTGAACCTGTGACCTTGTGGTTAACAGCCACATGCTCTAACCAGCTGAGCTATTCCAGCTTTGCTGTCCATTTTTGGAATCCGTTAAATATTGATTTGACATATATATTTCTATTGAGTTTTGATGCTGCTCAATGGTGACTAAAACGCCCTGGAATCTGGATTATAGCACCACCATTCAATTATCTGTTTACCATTTCTGACAATGTAAATTTTTCCAAATGGCTCGTGTTATGATCAACCGAGGAGCTAGGATCGTGGGCATGGGAAGCAAACTACGCATAAAGGGGCAAAACATGGTTTTTTGTGTTTTGCTTTCTTGTTCTATTGGAGTAATGGGCTTTGGTCATTCACTACAGTAACTTAAATGCTTTTATGAGTTTGATGAGGACAATGCTTCTGGAAAATGAGCAACAATATATCTTTATATATACCGTAGATTTCATCTTTAGAGCATTTGCAGTCAAGTACTAGCTGCTAATTTTGTTTTGTTCACTGATTACTAAGAGTTATGCTGGATGTATATTAATCATGTATATTAATTTTGACAGTCCAAACTGGCTACAGCCACCTGCGGCTTATATTGCCTTGCCTGGAGGCCCGGCTGAACAGCAATGGGTGACTGATTCTGGTGCTACTCACCACTTGACTGCTGATATGAGGAACCTGTGCATTCCTCATGAATATGAAGGAACAGATCAAGTTCGAGTTGGTAATGGTAATACTTTACAAATTGCCCATATTGGTAACACAACATTTACTCATAATATGCGCTGCTTTCGTTTAAATAACGTGTATCATGTACCAAAGATCAAAACGAATCTTCTCTCAATTTATCAATTTTGTAAGGATAATAATGTTTATTTTGAGTTTCACACAAACTTCTTTGTTGTGAAGGACAAATGCACGGGAGTAACACTGCTAAAGGGGAGGAATGAGAATGGGCTATATATATTCGATGGTGTAGGTGACATAAACCAGTCGATATCTCCAACATCTTATCTCTCAGCCGATCTCTGCTGTTTGGCACAGCGTCTTGGGCATCCAATGCTAAGCAGCAGTTCGAAAGTTATCGGCAATTTTTCCCTTCCCGTTTTGAATAAAAAATTTGACTCTTTCATATTAGCAAGAGCAAGAAACTTCCCACTCTTAGTACTACAACCTTTGATAAACCGTTAAGTTTGATTGTTTCAGATATTTGGGTTTCTCCACAAATTTCTAGAAATGGATTTCGTTATTACATGTTGTTAATGGATGTCTTTTCTCATTATACATGGGTCATTCCTCTGGTGAAACGTTCTGATGCTTTAAACGTCTTTACTATCTTTCACAAACAAGTTGAAAACTTAACTGGTCATAAGATAAAAGTTTTTCAGTCTGATAATGCTCTTGAGTATAAGAAATTCACATCATATCTTAACAATTCAGGTATTCAACATAGGTTCTCTTGTCCACATACCTCAGCACAAAATGGTCTTGCAGAGCGTCGAATTAGGCACGTAACTGAGAGTGGTCTTGCACTTTTGTTTCATGCACATCTTCCAAAAGAGTTTTGGTCCGAAGCTTTTACCACTGCCTGTTATCTTATTAACAGGATTCCCAAATCTACATCTGAAACAAAAACTCCTCTTGAACTACTCTACAAAAAACAACCTGATTACTCCTTTTTGCGAGTGTTTGGTCGTCTAGCTTACCCTTGTCTTCGCTCATACATCGCCAATAAGCTAGAGCCTAGGTCTTTACCTTGCATCTTTCTAGGCTACGATTCGCTCATAAAGGCTATATCTGTCTTCATCAACCAACGAATCGTCAGTATATTTCAAGACATGTGAGATTTGAAGAAAGCACGTTCCCATTCTCTCCTCCTCAACGGCAATCTCATGAGCTTTGTCAACAAACTCATTATCCTAGCACGGAATTTCTTGGCTCGCCAGTATTTAGGCCAACACAGCCTTTGCCGTTGCAACATCATCAACCAGCTGAGCCAGCTTTGTTGCAGCCTAACTCACCAGCACCGGCTCCGGTTATCTCACCAATGAATTCATCCAGTTCATCAACAGAAGTATCTACACCTGTACAACCATCTCCAATAGCTCTCCCTGAAGTGCAACCAGTTCAGCAAGAACAGCTTTCAAGTCATACAATGGTAACTCGAGCAAAAGCAGGCATTACAAAGCCCATTCAAAAATTGTCTCTTATAACAACCAAACATCCATTGCAAGCTGAAGACTTTATGGAACCCACATGTTACTCTCAGGCCTGTAAGATTCCACAATGGAGAGATGCTATGGATGTACAGATTAATGCGTTGATACGTAATGGCACATACTCGCTGGTAAAGTATGAAGATGGCATGAATGTAGTGGGTTCAAAATGGGTTTTCCGTGTTAAACATAACCCTGATGGAACTGTTGAGCGTTGCAAGGCTCGTCTGGTGGCCAAAGGATTTAACCAACAAGAAGGCATTGACTATGGAGAAACGTTTTCCCCAGTCATAAAACCATGTACCATAAGGCTGGTTCTTTCAATTGCAGTCATGAATCAATGGTCATTGCGTCAGCTGGATGTTGAAAACGCGTTTCTACACGGTGTTTTGGAGGAAGATGTGTACATGAAGCAGCCTCCTGGCTATATTGATCCAAATTATCCCAATCATGTGTGCAAGTTACATAAGTCTTTGTACGGACTTAAACAGGCTCCACGTGCTTGGTTTTCTAGACTCAGCAGTCATCTTCTTCATCTTGGGTTCACGGCATCTATAGCTGATTCATCGTTGTTTGTGCAGCAGTCTGGCAGTTCTACCACTTATGTCTTGATTTATGTCGATGAAATAATTGTGACAGGTTCTGATTCTCAGCTTATTGATAAACTGATTACTGATCTGAGTAATGCTTTTGCAGTCAAAGACATGGGAGAATTATCTTATTTCCCGGGAGTGGAGGTGCTTAAACAAGGCAATAACCTGGTACTCTCACAACGCAAATATGTTGTCGATTTGCTGCGCCGAACTAATCTAGATGGCATCAAGCCAGTTACAACTCCTATACCAACCAACATGAAGCTTCAAAAACAAGGCAGTGAAAAGTTTTTAGATTCTATGCTTTACAGAAGTGTTGTAGGCGCATTGCAGTATCTACACATAACAAGGACTGACATTTCTGTAGCTGTCAATAAGGCTTGTCAGTATATGCACGAGCCGTATGTAGAGCACTGGGAATTGGTGAAACGTATCTTGAGATATCTGAAGCACACACTTGACTATGGGTTGTTTTTCAGGCCTCATAAAGATTATTCGCTTCATGCTTACTCGGATGTTGATTGGGCCGGCAGTTTGGATGATCGTCGATCCACCAGTGGCTATTGCATCTATTTTGGGGGTAATCTAATATCTTGGAGTGCCAGGAAGCAGAAAACTGTTTCCAAGTCGAGTACTGAGGCAGAGTACCGTGGTGTTGCTATAGCCACTTCTGAACTTATATGGATACAGTCTTTGCTTGTGGAATTGGGTATCCAAATTCCAACTCCTTCCTTATGGTGTGACAACTTAGGCGCAACCTACTTAACAGCTAATCCAATATTTCATGCGCACACAAAGCATATAGAGATCGATTACCACTTTGTTCGTGAGCGGGTGGCGCGTAAGCAGCTCCATGTGAAGTTCATCAGCTCTAGAGATCAACTGGCTGATGTCGTCACCCAGATTTTAGCAAATAAGAGACAAGTTGAACATACGTCAACTCCGGTTCAACTTGAGGGAAGGTGTCAGCTCAACAAATCAACAACCTCCACAAACTAAGGACCCTGCTCAACAAACCAAAACTCAGTCTGGTCATCAACAGATATCTCCGACTAATAACTAGGATCTTCCATGTATTTCTGCTTTACAGTTTTGACCATTGTACTTGTCTTCTAATATAAATAAGAGATCCTAATCTCCACAGTTGGTGTGGAAGCCATTCTACCAAAATACGTATTCTAGCTCTTTTATGAGTTTGATGAGGACAATGCTTCTGGAAAATGAGCAACAATATATCTTTATATATACCGTAGATTTCATCTTTAGAGCATTTGCAGTCAAGTACTAGCCGCTAATTTTGTTTTGTTCACCGATTACTAAGAGTTATCTTGGATGTATATTAATCATGTGATCCAAACTGGCTAGGAATCTCTCTCGATCCAAGAAGCACTTTGAATGTTCATTAAGGAAAAAAATAAATACCAATAGAATTTCATGGCCAAGGTGTTGAATGCTCATTAAGGGGAAAAAAAAAGGTCTTCAATGGATGGCTGATTGCAGTAGTAATTAAATGATCTCATGCGATTCTTAACATCCATCGTCTAGTTATTTACTTGGTATTATATTTTGTTCCTCAAGAACACTAGGGTTAGCATTCCAATAACTTATGAAAGCTCCATCATTCTCGTATACGAATTCCCACTGTTTTAAATCCATATCATAAGAGTAAATGTATTGCTTGTTGTAGCCACGTTTGCCAAACTTGATAAAGACTTTGAACGTAGGATATGTAAGGAACACGAAAGGCTCTGGTAATATACTAGTATTTTCCACCAATCTCCCTGTCCCTGACAAATGAATAATGCCTTTCTCCACCCATTTGTTATCCTCATCACAAAGACCATCCCCACCATTTCTCTTCAAATACCATAGCTTCCACCGATAATTAAAAGGTTCCAACCGATGAACAAACCATAGTAATCCCTCCATTCCCAGTAGATTACCATCCATCACCTTACTTGGAAATTTTATCAACGAGAAAATCTCAGTGCGCACATCGAAACTAAGTATCTGTTTTTGTAATGCTTCAAGATTCATACATATCCAATACATAACATGATTTGAGGAAACAGAAACAGGTCTTTGACGCTGATATCCTTCAACAATGTAAGGCATGGAAACAATTCCCACACGGAAAGGCATAGGAACATGTTTCCACTTTTTAAGATCATCATCTGAAATAAAGCAATAACATGAAATAGTCTTGTTTGTATATATTTTTGGATCTACCAACTTATATCTTGATGTGGTCGAGTCATATGCTAAACAAATACGACCGTTCCGGTAACGCTCTAGTAGAGGTGTTGAAGCTTTAATGATAGGGTTATAAAGGTAGTACCAGTGCACACCATCATCATTCCATTCTATGATACTTAGAAAAAGAAATTCACCATGTGATTCAATATGAACAAAGCTATTGTTTATATCAAAGCAAACCAAACTATATGTAAGTTTTGTTCCGTGCTCAGTATGAGTTTTACACCATACGAAATTACCAGCTCCTTGATGATGATTATATTTATATCTTCTTTGAAGATTAATGAAGAAAGTATCATTGAATAAGTTGTACTATTGTTTGCATACGCACCTGAATCGAGCCAAACTCTTATCGGGAACCCTCGTGAGTATGTTATTAATTATGCAGTCGCATGGAAGTTGAGGTAGTGAAAGAGCACCATCATCATTCGACATCGTCTTCGTGTCTGTTTACTTCCACAAACCCTAAAACCGAATCCCTATTACAGTAGAAACTCTATAAATTAATGCTGTCGGGACCATCAAAATTTATTAATTAAACGAGATATTAATTAACCGATAAATTAATAATTATTAATTTATATATTAATTGATATTTTATTAACTTATAGATAAATTTCATATCACAAGTTTAGACAAAATTGATGTTTTCGTTATTGTAAACTTCGATCAACAGATAACACAAGTTTAGACAATTTGGATAAACATGCAGACACTGAAATCACTCAAGACTTGCAAAATTTGATCGATAAATTGGGCTATCACAATTCAATGAATGTTGAAGATGTCCTAATTAAATTATCCGAAAGAAAATGAAGTTACACAGTTGTGGACTGATGAAGAAATAATCGAGACTCGGGAGCGTTATGGGAACTAATAAAGATGTGTAAGAAGATGATGAAAGTTTTGCAATAGTGCCCCCTTCACGAAATGAGGCTATTAAAGCGGCAATCACATTGAATAATTTCTTGCTGAACTATGAGAAAACAACACGAAAAAATTCTTACAATGATAAGAAAAATTAGAGATGAAATTCAATGCGATATTGGTTTTAGCAAAAAATAGAAGACAATTAAATCGTTTTTCAAAAAGTCTTCGTAAATCACCAATGTATTGAATATATATATATATGCATTATTAATTTATATTTCGTATGGGGTCTATATAAGTAATCAAAAATGTATTATCTTATAATTTTAGCGAATTATTAATTTGGCATGTTGTCCCCGACTTGGGACCGACCAAAAATATTATTTAAGAGAGTTTATTAAATAATCGAGTATTAATTAAAAGAGTTTCTACCGTGGTATTTTTCCTCCCAGTTTAACGGACCCGCACTAATTTATTGGAAAGTAAACAATGTGGCTAGCCATAGACCAAGTGTTGACCTTCTTGACCGCCGGCAACGCAAAAGTTGTCCGGTCATAGACTCATAAGCCACCACAGAGCTGTAGATAAAAGAGTGTGTTGATGGGAGGAGAAGAGATGCTTCTCTAAACCCAATGTTATGGTTGTAGAAAGATACAACTTCGGGGCTAAAAATGAATCAAAAGAAGATTAAATTTAGGATGAATGAAAAATTAAACCATCAATTCAGAACACTACTCTCTGAATGTTCTCTCTTAATAGCTAGGAATCTTGCTTCTAAATCATCGTACTCGGGTAGCTTTGGATGGATATGGCTGCAAGAAGAGGAAAAACTGCTCTTTGAAGTGTTATCACGCTGCTGCGACCGAAATGAGACTGACCTTATAATTGGTATATCTTTCTGCTTCTGAGGTGGTGGCAGTACCATGGCCTTCAAATACGGTGGACGTAAATTTTTCTTCTTCCATGGACTCGTTTCCCTGGTGCATGATTCACGAGACGAAGCATAGTTTTCTTGACGAACGGGTGCGAGTTTCTCTCTAGCTTCCTCATGTTGTATTTGAGGGACTGTGGCTCCTTTCATGAGTTGGATGCTGTTACAGTCTCTTTTTACTCTTAGTTTCTGAAAATGAGAAACTGTTCTTGTTTTTCCCTTTGGACACGCCAATAATAATTTTGGGCTCCCAGCAGTTGGACTTCCCCAATCATGTAAAACATCACTGGTGACGAAATAACATGGATGATATAATGAACATTCACCTGCGATAGCACAATTGCACCCACAAATACTCTTAGCTCTTCTCTGACAATTCCATTTATGAGATTGAAATTTCTCTTCCATTTCCTCAAAGCGAATTTCCTCTGGAGATCTTAGTTCTCCACACCATTGTTGAGGCTTAATTTCGTCACCGTAAAATGAAAAACTCCCACGGTCACCAACTAACATGCTCTTTTGGTTCTTTTTGCGATTATGCCATGAACCATTATAGTAAAAGGCGTATTCAATATCCTTGATGCTTGAACAGACTGAGGTCGGTGATTGGCTCATTTGGTTCTCCATATATAAATGTCGCCTCTTCGATCTTCTCCTGGATGATCTCCTCCTCCTTGTACAACTCCTTGAACTTGTTTTACCATCGGATGAAACTGGTTTCTCTATTCGATCGTCACCGAGGCCAAGAAATAAATCAGACAAACTAGCTCTACTGCTATCTCTAACAATTTTATCATGCTCAGTGGATTCTTTTCCTGGAGGTACATACGCTGATTTAAACATAAAGAGCCTTAGCTCCTTAAAATTGCCATCCACTTGTATGTTAGGTAAAAATTCCTCAACGTCGTCCAGATAAACAGTATTTTTATCTGAAATCTGAAATGAACTCTCAGATGTGGTAACTCCAGTTAGTGCTTCAATCTTGTTTGGTACAGAAGAATTAGAGACTTTAGTGCTGCATATTCCTGAATTTCTCTGGCTAGTAACTCTATCCCGAAAAACGACTTCGAGCTCACCCATTTTGTCCAATTTCTCTGGAATATCTACTTTGCTTGCAATAACCAGTTCCCTGGAATCTGATGGCAGTGCTTCGAAATTAGTTCTGTCTACTTTCGTTGCAATAACTAGTTCCCTTGAACCGGAAAATACATCATCAAATTTAGTGTCTTCTCGAGTTTCTACTTGCTTCACATCTTGTAACCCAATGCAGATGTCAGGGTCGGAGTCTTGTAAATCCCAATCAAAATCGCCCATCGCGGAATAAAACTCGTCAACCTGCAGTTGCAATAATATGGCTTGAACTAAATCAAGTAAGCAAATAAATGCAATGTGACACAAGTCAGAAAGATTATAGTATCAAACCGCACATCATTTGATTGCTGCCAACACTTAATATCAGTTTGTAAATGATCCATTTCAAGGAAATTTTCTCGAGCTATTTCTTTCATCAATCTGAATTTGACGTCAACTGATATTGATTCAACTGAGAGATATTTAATTAACTGTTTCAAAGAAAAATGTGGGAGTTTTGATCAAAAATCAAAGACAGAAAATTACTAAAATATGAAACCAAATTACATATACAATAAGTTCAAGGAAAACCTGACGGTTGACTAGATTTCCCGAGAGCAATTCCACTGCAGCAATTGCAAACCTACTCCCATATCGGTCACCGAACAACTTACGTAGCTTAGGAAGCTCAGGCAGATCACCACATCTTGCAGAAGCATATAACAAACTTGATGCTGCTTCATTAATGTCATTCGGACAGTCCCTACATATCCGTAAATGAAAAGTAGATATTCAAATGCTTAAATTCCATGTCAAACTATTTTGGTACGATGAAGACAATGATAGTATTTTCAACAGCCTTACCTGTTTCGCCGAATATACGATAAGTTCATTATAATGAGTTCACAAAAATGGTCAAGTAGTTCATAAGCAGCCACTATATTCTGGTCTTTGGAGAGCTGCCCAACCTAAAAAACCAAGCATAGAATTAGTTTAATTAATGAAGCTGAAATTATGTAGTCATCTATTTCCATCAGGTAGATTAGTACCCGGGCGAATGCGCTTCGATCTAGACCACCCTTTAGAAGCTGAATAATGTCTTCACGTAAGTGTGTTATCATAGAATATCTCTTGTTCTTTGATAACTTTATTCGACATTGAACTCGTTTGATGAGTTTCTTGCTGAAATTACACAAAAAGAAAAAAATTATCAAGATTATGAATGGACGTTTAAAAGAAAACTGGGTTCAGGAAAACATAATTTACCATTTAGAAGCTTTTCTCCATCCAAAAATTATGTAAAATAAGTTCATCCTATTCAGTTGTTGTTACAGTAAACATATAGAAAGAAGCTTCTTTTTGTTAGCTGATCATATGATCCATCATCGTATCCATCTGAGACCCTGAAGTTTTAATATGGTTTTGGGATCAAAATTTAAGTTGGTTTAGATGATGATAATGAAGAGAGACTGGAGAGTGATGAAGTGGTAGTAGTGGGTGGTGGTGACTTGTGAATTTGAAGGATATGAAAAAACGGTTCTCCTTGGAAAACTGCTCCACTACTCTACTGCTACAAGGCACTTTGACTTTTCAGTTAAAGCTAAAAAAAAAAGTTATTTCACCCAAATCTGCAGCTAACAAGGATACGATGTGCCATACGTCTCCATTATTTGCCATTGCTGCTCTAAAAATTAAAACATCTTCCATGCAGTCGAATCCGAAATATATATTCCGCTAAAAGTCTTTTGTCTAATACAAATTACAAACCAAGCAAAGAAGCCCATATAATGGCATTTGGCTCCGTCGGCGTGATTTCCAGTTAAAATTCGCAGTGTCTACTTTTTGGACAACAACAGGGCATTTGGTCTAGTGGTATGATTCTCGCTTAGGGTGCGAGAGGTCCCGAGTTCAATTCTCGGAATGCCCCATGATATATTTTTTTGCCTAATCCACACATAGAACACAAGCATCAGCTGTTTGTTTTCCAAATCTCTGCCAATCGTCCGCCCTTATAGCTCAGTGGTAGAGCGTCAGTCTTGTAAACTGAAGGTCCGCAGTTCAATCCTGCGTGAGGGCATCAACTGCAACTGGTTGAATTTTAATTTTTGAGTGCGACTGTAGCACAAAGAGTGCTGATGGGAGGACAAGAGATGCTTCTCTAAACCCCTTGAGTCCAAGTCATATTTTCTCTAAAACATGAAAACAAACAGTAACACCTACATGAACCCAAATTGCTCCACCACTGCAGAAAGGAATCATATGTCTCTTTATAAAAAAAATCAAAAAACAAGAATTTCTAATCTTTTCTGTTATTGTTTGTTGCAGACACCCATTTTGAAAACAAAAATATTTCAATCTAAAGCAGATGAATCCCAATGTCAATCTTACTTGCCAATAGAATGCTCGTAATAAAAAAGAGGAGGAGGTGCCGTGAATGCTTTTGAGTGCGACTGTAGCACAAAGAGTGCTGATGGGAGGACAAGAGATGCTTCTCTAAACCCCTTGAGTCCAAGTCATATTTTCTCTAAAACATGAAAACAAACAGTAACACCTACATGAACCCAAATTGCTCCACCACTGCAGAAAGGAATCATATGTCTCTTTATAAAAAAAATCAAAAAACAAGAATTTCTAATCTTTTCTGTTATTGTTTGTTGCAGACACCCATTTTGAAAACAAAAATATTTCAATCTAAAGCAGATGAATCCCAATGTCAATCTTACTTGCCAATAGAATGCTCGTAATAAAAAAGAGGAGGAGGTGCCGTGAATGCTTATTGAGTGAATGGTTGACTGCAATAGCAAGTTATCTCATGTAGTTGTTAATACATATTTTTCTCAAGAACACTGCGATTGGCATTCCAATAACTTACGAAAGCTCCATTATTCTCGCAGACTAATTCCCACTTGCTCCCTCCCTTGGAGGAGGTAAGGGTTCGAACCATGGACCTTGTAATTGCTAATAGTATTTAGGGGCCACAACTAACCGTTGTACTAACCCATCAAAAAAAAAATAAATTCCCACTGCTTTAAATCCATATCATAAGAGCAAACATATTGCTTGGTATGGCCCCATTTAACAAACATGATAAACACTTTGAATGTAGGATCTGTAAGGATTAAGAACGGCTCATTATATAATGCACCTTTCAACAGGTCTCTGCGCCCGACAAATCAATAATGCCTTTCTCCACCCATTCGCCACAATTTCTCTTCAAATACCATAGCTTCCACTTATATTCAATACGCTTCAATCGATGAACAAACCATAGTAATCCTCCCATCTCCAGTAGATGATCATCCAATAAATCTATTTCCTCACTTGGAAATTTTATTCTAGAGAAAATCTCAGTGCGCACATCAAAACTAATTATCTTTCCTTGTTTTGATCGATCCCAACACATCAGATGCATAGCAGGGTTTGAGAGCAGCGAAAACCATTGCCACACGGAAAGGCATGTAAACAGGTTTCCACACTTTAATATATTCATTGAAAATAAAGCAATAAGTAGAATCAGTGTCGCCGGCACATGCTAAACAAATACGACTGCCGGCTAGGAAACGCACACGTAGAGGTGTTGAAGCTTTAGTAATAGGGTTATAAAGGGTGTACTGCCGTGCATCATTATGTTTTGTAATTAGTAAAAGATATTCATCATGTGATTCAATCCGAATAAATCTATCAAGATGTTGTGGTGGTTGAAACAGAATAATCCATTCTTCCTTCTTACGGATATAAAAAAAAACCAGACTATATGTTCTGTTCTGTTCCGATCTGATCATTAAGTTTTGTTGGAAGTTAAACCAAGATATGGTGATTTGAGCTTTGGATCAACAAGTGTTGTTGACGCAGTCAAGTTGGATCAACAGTAACAGTTGACACAGCGTGTCATATTTGGAAGACGAGCTTACTTGAGAAGCAAGGTGCTTTGAGTTCTAGAGAGTTCTAGAAGAGTTCTATTTTAGAGTTTGGTTTATGTTAGGAATGTGTGATTTATTTAGAGTTTGTTTTTATTAGGAAAGTCGTTTGAGTGATTGTCAAGTTTGTGAGACTATAAGTAGGCTATTAAGCCATGAGAGATTGTACACCAAACTGATTATCAATGTAGTCGTTTATTTGCTTCCGCATGTGCTCTCCTCTCTCTTGCTCGATCCTACATGTGGTATCAGAGCAAGGTGAGAGGAGAAGGAGAGAAAGAGTTAGTCTTAAACTGCGTTTGGTTGGAGAAAATAGTTAGAGAATTGTTTTTTCATCAAAGGAGAAGAAGTTGTGATGGTTTGTTGTTGTGTTAAAGAGTATGGCAGCGTTTAACATAGGCGTTGTGAAGTTCTGATGAGTTTGCTGTTTTAGGGTTCGAGAGTTTTTTAAAGAAGTAAAAAAAAAAAAAAATTGTCAAAGCCGTGTTGTTGTTTGACAGAAGAAGAAAGATGTTATTCAAATCAGCCAAGGTTCGCAAGCTTGGTTAGGGTTTGGAGATGATGGTTGCAGATGAGAACTGCTGCGGCTACGTGGTTTTTTGAGGTGTTGGTGTTTTATTCTGACAAGAGTCTGAGAAAGAAGGAAAACGAACAAAGCCTGATGCTGATTGGTCTGTTGTGATGAAGCGATGATGTCTGCTGATTAATCGTTGTGAAAAATACACATCAGCTCAGAAGATTTTGTTGAACCTGTGGAGCAATATAGAAAATTGCAGAGAAGAACTCTTTAAGACACAGAAGGCGTGCCTGAGATGGAGCTGTTGTTGCTGGTATTCATGAGAAGGTGCTGCTGACGATAGAAGTTGCTTCTGTTGTTGATCGAGTTTGGCAGCGATGAAACATCAATGGAGCTGTGGTGACAGAAGACAGTGTTGTACCGGAACATGGTATGGTGATTCGTGGGGTTAATCTGCTTGCTTCCCTGTTGCGTGAGAAACAGGGGTGTAAAGCATCTTATTTAATTAAGAAATATCCACCGTATCTTTCTTGCAAAAAGGTTCAAGGGATTAGAGAAGATGGTTCTCGTTGAAGTTTTTAGGGTCTGTGAAGGTTGGAGTTTTGATGCTGTCAAGTAGATGTTTGTGACGATGGTAGCTGATGGTGATTGGCAGGAATAATGAAAGCGAGAAGATCAGCAAAACAGGGAAGAGTCATCGTTTCTCTGTGACACTGGTTAGGCATAGATTGGAGTTAATCAAATACTGAGAGTTCAAAGTGATGTTCTTGAGGTGGTTGGTTGCTGTTAACGGCTGGAAAGGACCGATGGACTTCTGCAGCTAGGGAGGACTGTTGGACTTCCGGAGCTAAGATAACAAAAAGAGCAGCTGATCGCTGTCGTAGGTGTCAAAAATATAAATTACACTTTCTTACTACTCAAAATATAAATATAGCAAGGGCAAGAAAGGATCGTTCCCACAGAGAGGTCTTGGTTGTCAATATGTTATGGTTTCCTATATAAAACAGGGGGTTTCTGATTTTTATATACTAAAATAAAATAAAAGCAAAACAAATAAAAGTGAACACGCAAATCAAGGATGTGAAAATATTGGATAAAGGTTTCATCTTCAATTGTAAACAAGTTTATGAATATATGAATAGAATTCGTATTTAATCTCGCTATCATCAAAAGCCATAGAATACCTTATTGCAAGAATACTCCGTAAATTTCCTAATTCATCACACACACATTAGAGTCGCGTATGTGAATTCTACCTAAAGAATAACCTAACGCCTTGCGCTAATCAAGTTCAATTCCTAGGAGCATTAAGTTTGTAAATAGGCTAATCAATGCAATTGTAATACATTGCGCAAACAATTCGAACAAAGGTCAATTTCTACATATGACTACGAGGATGTATCACTACAACCTAGAGTCATATCATGCTACTCGTATTCAAGGTTATCGCTCGATGAAAAACCCTAAAATAGCTATAGATATGGATGTGAGTTCAATCAATTCTAGACTTAACTAAACAAACATTCAATCATATTGCAATACGTCTATCATGCAATTGTTATAACCCGTAGAAATCAAACGATAATATTGAGAGAAAACTAATTCATAAAAATCATAACTTGGTTGCAAAATCCAACTACATCTTCAACCAATAATAAAAACTTAGTTACTTGTGTTTTTGGAAATCATCATAGAAAGCAAAGAAGAAAACTATCATGTGAAACCCTAGACAACAAGTAGAAGTCTCCCTAATGGAGATATTAGGTTTAGAGAAAGAGTTTTCTATATATATATGCTTCTCCCATTCCATAAGGATACTCCAAATTTAGGTCTTCTCAAAACCCATCTCCAAGTGGTCCACCAAGCCCATGTGTGGAAAATACCCATGTAAAATTATGTCCAAAATCCGTCGCCGGAAAACTGGGATTATGGCCGGAGATCCGCCGGAAAAATCACCGGAAAACGGCTCAGGTGACCGGCAAAGTCCGCCCGGTCACCCGTCAACGATCCAACTCGGCCGGGTCAACTCGGTCAAACACCGAGTCAGAGCGGGTCAATCACCGAGTCAGATTATTCAACTCAGTAAGATCATGAGTTAGAACCGAGTCAGCTATTCAGGTGAGCTAAGTTGTGTCTGCACTCAAGTTGAGTTTCCATGGCTTGAGCCATTTCACCGCTTATAAGTCGAGCTGCACAATCATTGTGCTTCACTAATTCCATCCAGCCATGATGGCTGCTCAGCTCAGTCACCAAATCCCAATGGCAACAATCTTGCAACACCCTTCAGCTCCACTCATTATCTCCTGCAGTTTCAGCTCTTCAACTGAGCTGCAACAACACCAATTTCTTCCCTGCAACCTCAGACACCAGCTACGCAACTAATGAGACTCCTTACTATCAGCTATCTCAGTTCCAACTGAACTGCACCTATAATTTCAGAACAGCTCCATTGCAAACATCTAAAGCACCCATTTCATGCACCTGCCAATTCAAACCTACCACCTGATTGCACATTACAACTCCAAAACCTCCAACTGACAGCACCAGCATAGTTCATCTGCCATTAAAGTGACGGCACAATCAATCCCAGTCTTCTCCTCCTTGCAATTGCAATCAGAGCTCATCATTTATGCCTCAAGACCATTACCACCACCAGCACCGACATCATTTGCAGCTCAGCTGCCATCTCAGACCAGCCATCTGCCTGTTTCTTCATGCCTTCAATGCAATTGCAGTACAAACCCATTTGCACCTGCAATTCATATGAATGCAAAGTAACCCATTATTCGAAGCCGCCAAAGAAAGTCCACAAGCTCATCTCTCGTGTATTTGCAATTACTGGCTGCCTCCTGAGCATCGCCATTCTCGAACTGCACTATTGCACCAATATCATAGCTTTCCCATCTCTCAGCTCCATTGTCCCATCTTCACAATTAAATGCAATTCATTGGAACCAAACACCCACACAACATCATCTCCCTGCAATGCCACCTGCAATGCAATTACTACATTTCATCCATCGCAGCAAGAACAACTCCATGTAGTTCAAAAATCCCATCTTCTACAGCACTGCCTTGTATCAAACCACAGCATTGCCTCCATATTCGATATTGGCAGCGACCAGGTCTCGCTGCTCTTTCCTCATAGCTGCAAAAATCTACAGCAACCTCACCTGCACGAGTTAATGCCATCACCACACCCATTCTGCATCACAGACCTGAACTCAAGCTTTCATCATCAACACTGCCAACACCCTTCGCTGCCAAATGCTCATCCATTTCTCATCTACAATAGCATAGCCATTCTTCGACAACTACGACCCAGAAAACCACCTGTACTTCATCTACAGCAACCCCCGCTCAAACTTCATTGTCCCTTCATTGTCCCTTTCGCTTCTGACCAAACAACCATCCTGCAATTCCATCTCCCTGTAATATCATTCCATTGCAGTCCATACTGCTAGCTCTTATCATCACCATCAGTTTCTTCTCCCTGTTTACACAGAACCAACATCTTCCACAAACCCATTTCATTAAAACTGCCAGAGATTCTCTACTGAAACCCTAGAATTCGGTCCTCAACTACCAGTATCTACAACCATTCAATCAAACCCTAACTTATTTTCTCTGATAAACACCCATCTTCTCAAACACATCTGTGTAACTTTGTTGGCTCAAATTCTCAAATTCCTTTCACTATAACTTAATTCCAACACATACCCATGGTCATCAGCACCTTAATCAACCTAAAACCCATCGAATAAACATCGGAATCCCTTCAAACTCTTAACCATCTGAAACCCTGACTTTCACCAACAGAATCAATTCCTTCTTCTCGATCTCAAGAAAGATCAACGAGCATCAACCTCTCAATCTTCATTCATAAAATTCCATCATCTCAATCTCTCCCTGAATTACTCTCTCTTATCTCTGAATTTTGTATCTCACAGACACACAACAGCAGCCGAGATGAATGAGAGAAAAAAATGATTCTCTCTGAATGTTTAGGGAAGGAAGTTGCTATCAAGCACCCGATTCGTTGGATAAGGGCAATCCGAAATTATTAGGCTTGTTGGTTTAGTATAACCGCCAGCTCAAATCTCTGTTCAACTCAGCTGTCAGTTCTGGGGAACTAACAGTTCATTCTTCATCTCCATCTTGCTCAGCCTTAGCCGGCTCCAAATATAACTCGCACGTGAATTGACCTTTTCGCCACTTTGCACTCCAAATGAATGATTTCTTCTTCTTTCGCTCCATATGACTCCAAAGTACCTAAATACTCAAAAACACGCGTAAAGTACATAATTCACCAGAAAAATAGCAAAGAAAGCGTAACTACTAGATAGTAAATTAGGTGTTTTAGACACCTATCAGATTCCCCCACACTTAGACTTTGCTAGTCCTCGAGCAAATCAAACAAAACAATTCTAAAGAATACATACAACTCCGTGTTGTCGAGGCTACGGTCACTTTTAGCATAAATAACAAGCCTTTAAACCAATAGGTGTCCCTAGTGGACGAGTTATAGTCTCGTGAGGGTTTACTAGAGATATACCCACAAAACCTACTTTTCCAACTTACTAGTTCTCCGAATAATAGCATCCAACGCGCTAAGAAGACATAGAAATTCTGCACACTAGTCATAAGAAGTTAGACACATAAATGAACACAATTTCATTCTTAATAGTTGAGAGAGAAATAACCATCCCTTCTCGAAAGAAATTCGGGTTCGGAGTGATCAAAAGTCTCGACTCGCCTCACAAGAAAGGGTTTTATGAAGTTGCTCTCAATAATAAACAACTCTTTATGGGTCACACATGTGTCCAGGTTGGAATGAAGAGAGAATCCTGCGACACGTTGAATGGTAGGAAGGCAAACCCTCCGAATGTTTTGAAAACCCACATCTTTTATAATTTTGAAAACCCATTTTTCGACGATCTCTTAAGGAAATCAAGGTTAACGAAGGTGGGAATATGCTTACTTACCTCGTATCCGTTCGGCGTGCAGCTAGCACCACTCTCACAGCATCCATAGAAACATCTTCGGTCTTCAATCGGTGTCTTCATCTTCGTCTTCGGTCTTCAACTCTTGATGATAACTCTTGAACTTCGTAGAATCTCGACAATTGATTCTTTCCTCTAATTCCTTGGTGCTTGAAACTTCTTTGTAGACATTCCTTCTTGCATTGGCTTTATTGAAAGAAACTAAAAACGAACTATACAAACCCAATTTTTTTTTTTTTTTTTTTCAATTTTTTTTTTCTATATATATTTTTTTTATGAGACAAGAAAAATAAATACAAAATAAAACAAAACAAAATAATAAAAACTATTAACAAACCTACAAATTTTCTCTTGTCTTTTTTTTTTTTATTATTTTATTATTTTATTATTTTTTTATTTTTTTTTTTGAGACAAGAGAAATAAAATACAAATAAAATAAAAAAAAGTACAAAGGCCATGGTGTAAGTACTTTACCGCTTGATTCTTCACAACTTATATGTCTTGATATCATAAACTTCTCGAACTCTCATCTTTGATAATTTTCACTCTTGTACAATAGTCTTCAACTTATAAAAATTCTGCTCCTTGTTTTGTTGCTTTACTTGAATCTGAAATCTGCTCAATTCTGTATCGTTGCTTGTAAACCTCAAACGTGTTCAACTTTCCTTCAAATTTGTGATGCTCCTCTTGTTGATGATGATGGTGTTTCTATGGACCTGTTGGTGTAGAGAGAGATAAGGTGGATGGTGCTAACTACGAACAAGATTACAAGTGGTATGTAAGTTAGCAATTCGATGTCACCATCATGATTGATAAAAATAGCACTCAAGAGATCAAAATAGTGCTTCTATGGTGGGAGGTTGGGCAGCTCACCATTCTGCCCGGAATTTACGTACGGTGACACACACTCTAAAAGCACAAATTTAGACAGGTACAAAGAATTGAAGGTTGGTGCCTCACATTATGTAACATGGGTAGTCTCCACTATAGGGAATCACTACTCTAATACCGAATTCGATCCGCACCTTATTTGTCCATGGCATGGTTAAATCCAACTTTAACTCTCATACAATTAAGAAACCCGATCATGTTCTCTGTCATCTCTAAGTTCAGTCACTATTATGAGATTCTCGATGTAATCTTAGCGACATGTATACTATGTGACTCTAAACTAACCATAGGTTGGAGTTTTCTTATTCACTAATTACACAAAAGTTGAAAAATTTGAAAAATTTACAACGCAAATGCTTAACCACTCCCCCACACTTAAACTTTACATTGTCCTCAATGTAAATTGAATCGTCCAAAGAAAGTCAAGGTGGGAAATCATATAACAATATGCGACAAAAAAAAAGCTAAAAACAAGAAAAGAAAAATTAAAAGATAAGAGATACAAAACCTATGGGTTGCCTCCCATGTAGCGCTTGGTTTAAAGTCGTCAGCCCGACTATATCCTTGCAAGATTCATTCCCCATATACCAACAACGAAAAATTGGGGATCCTTCCATATAACCTGTTTTGGAAACACTAGCTTCACACAAATATTAGTAATATAAAACATAAGTGAAGTTATTAACCGATAAAAGTTTCCCCCACACTTATTCTTGTCCACACTTGGAAGTGTATAAAGAATATAGAAGTCGGGTACTTCCACGGTTTCTTGTTCCAAAACCCGCATAGTATGAGAATCAAGTATCTCTAATGGAGGAAATCGAGAAACAAAGTCATTCAACAATATTCTCAAGCACATACATTCAAACCAATAAGAGGTAAAGGAGAAGAAACAATAGGTAAAGGGTTAGATAAACCTTGCACAATCTCTTGTATCATGAAATCCTCTTCATCCTTGAAAAACTCAAGTGAATTATTCACCTCTTGTATATCACGGTCCTCTATCAAACCTTGCAACCATTTTTCATCCGTTTCTGCCTTAACCAAAGTATCGACATAAACATCATCATTACAATCATTTGCAAGCTCAATTGGGTCTTCCACAATATTGGTTATAACGGTCACATTCTCAACATATTCCTCTTTGTTGTAAGGCACATACTCTTTTGCGGATGCAATATTGTCCATAAGGAATTTCTTTAGAACACTCCTTGCATCATCCTCAAGCTCTACCTTTTGAATAGGTTCTTGATCATTATAAAGATCAATGCTTGAGTAAGCTACACTAATGTCATCATATTCCTTTTCAACTTCACCTTGATCGCAAAAAGACTCCATTGTACACTCCTCGGGGATGTCACCATAAATTGGTTCAAGCGATGTTTTTTCATAATAATCATCACTATCATAGTCAACATAATCTTGTTTCTCGCTGAATTTAGTGTTGCTAATCTCTAACTCATCCTTTTGAATAGGTGAATGATCATTATTACGATCAAGAGTTGAGTTAACTACACAATTATCAACGAAAGTCCCCAAAGGTTCGCCTTTTTCAACATAATTATTCATTTCCTCTATGTATTCATCAATGCCCTTTCTTACGTCGGAAACACCTCTTCGAAGCTCTTGGAGTGATCCATCCAAATTCGAATATAGTGTTCCATTTGTTTGTAAAGCTCATTCGACAAAGAAAAAGTAGAATTACTTACTTTAGTATTGCTAGGCCAATTATATTCCCTTTGAATGGGTGAATGATCATAACTACGATCAGAAATTTGGCCATACATACTATGAGCACATTCGGTCGATGAAATTAGTTCCACGCTTGGTTGTCTACGAATTGACTCCATGCTGTCCATAAATTGTTGCATTTCATCTACCAAACTAGAAGAAAAATTAATAGGAGTACAACTAGTCTCCCCTCCTTGTGGTTGCTCACTTACATCCCCACCGTAAGAAGGTTGGAATGTATGAGAACAACTAAAAGGGTACGTGGAATATTGACCATAACCAAAGGATTGGTTTTGATTGTATTCCCCATAAGGGTGATAGTTTTCATGTTGTTGAGGTTGAAAGCCGTATTGATTGCTCCAATATTCTCCGTCCATAGAAATTGGTACCTAAAACGAGATTCTCAAAACTCGAATAAGAACCAAGAAATAAGAAAAAGTAAAACAAAACTAAATACAAAATTAAGAAACCAAAAACAAGTGACAACCGCTGCCTCCCCGGCAGCGGCGCCAAAATTTGATCGCTGTCGTAGGCGTCAAAAATATAAATTACACTTTCTTACTACTCAAAATATAAATATAGCAAGGGCAAGAAAGGATCGTCCCACAGAGAGGTCTTGGTTGTCATTATGTTATGGTTTCCTATATAAAACACCGGGGGTTTGCTGATTTTTATATACTAAAATAAAATAAAAGCAAAACAAATAAAAGTGAACACGCAAATCAAGGATGTGAAAATATTGGATAAAGGTTTCATCTTCAATTGTAAACAAGTTTATGAATATATGAATAGAATTCGTATTTAATCTCGCTATCATCAAAAGCCATAGAATACCTTATTGCAAGAATACTCCGTAAATTTCCTAATTCATCACACACACATTAGAGCTGCATATGTGAATTCTACCTAAAGAATAACCTAACGCCTTGCGCTAATCAAGTTCAATTCCTAGGAGCATTAAGTTTCAGAAATAGGCTAATCAATGCAATTGAAATACATTGCGCAAACAATTCGAACAAAGGTCAATTTCTACATATGACTACGAGGATGTATCACTACAACCTAGAATCATATCATGCTACTCGTATTCAAGGTTATCGCTCGATGAAAACCCTAAAATAGCTATAGATATGGATGTGAGTTCAATCAATTCTAGACTTAACTAAACAAACATTCAATCATATTGTAATACATCAATCATGCAATTATTATAACCCGTAGAAATCAAACGATAATATTGAGAGAAAACTAATTCATAAAAATCATAACTTGGTTGCAAAATCCAACTACATCTTCAACCAATAATAAAAACTTAGTTACTTGTGTTTTTGGAAATCATCATAGAAAGCAAAGAAGAAAACTATCATGTGAAACCCTAGACAACAAGTAGAGTCTCCCTAATGGAGATATTAGGTTTAGAGAAAGAGTTTTCTATATATATGCTTCTCCCATTCCATAAGGATACTCCAAATTTAGGTCTTCTCAAAACCCATCTCCAAGTGGTCCACCAAGCCCATGTGTGGAAAATACCCATGTAAAATTATGTCCAAAATCGTCGCGGAAAACTGGGATTATGGTCGGAGATTGGCGGAAAAATCACCAGGAAACGGCTCGGGTGACCGGCAAAGTCCGCCCGGTCACCGTCAACGATCCAACTCGGCTGGTCAACTCGGTCAAACACCGAGTAAGACCGGGTCAATCACCGAGTCGATTATTCAGCTCGGTAAGATCATGAGTCAACCGAGTCGGCTATTCGGGTGAGCTGTGATGCACCAAGATCCGACTCGGTTGAGTTGCCATGGCTTGAGCCATTTAACTCGCCTAGCAATACAACGCACAATCATTGTGCTTCACTAATTCCATCCGGCCATGATTTCCGCTCGAACCACCAACAAATACCCAATGGCAACAATCTTGCAACACCCTTGACTCCACTCATTATCTCCTGCAGTTTCAGCTCTTCAACTGAGCTGCAACAATACCAATTTCTTCCCTGCAACCTCAAGACACCTAATTATAGCTTCCTCCACCACATTGAGACTCCTTACTATCGCTATCTCGGGCCATACCTTCCACCATTACCTCCATCTGTCGAATCCATGAGAACCAAAGAACTCCATTGCAAACATCTAAAGCACCCATTTCATGCACCTGCCAATTCAAACCTACCACCTGATTGCACATTACAACTCCAATACCTCCAACTGACAGCACCAGCATAGTTCATCTGCCATTGAAGTGACGGCACAATCAATCCCAGTCTTCTCCTCCTTGCAATTGCAATCAGAGCTCATCATTTATGCCTCAAGACCATTACCACCACCAGCACCGACATCAATTGCAGCTCAGCTGCCATCTCAGACCAGCCATCTGCCTGTTTCTTCATGCCTGCAATGTAATTGCAGTACAAACCCATTTGCACCTGCAATTCATATGAATGCAAAGTAACCCATTATTCGAAGCCGCCCAGCAGTCCACAAGCTCATCTCCTGTGCAGCTGCAATTACAACTTGCCTCCTGAGCATCGCCATTCTCGAACTGCACTATTGCACCAACATCATAGCTTTCCCATCTCTCAGCTCCATTGTCCCATCTTCACAATTAAATGCAATTCATTGGAACCAAACACCCACACAACATCATCTCCCTGCAATGCCACCTGCAATGCAATTACTACATTTCATCCATCGCAGCAAGAACAACTCCATGTAGTTCATAAATCCCATCTTCTACAGCACTGCCTTGTATCAAAACACAGCATTGCCTCCATATTCGATATTGGCAGCGACCAGGTCTCGCTGCTCTTTCCTCATAGCTGCGGAAATCTACAGCAACCTCACCTGCACCAGTTAATGCCATCACCACACCCATTCTGCATCACAGACCTGAACTCAAGCTTTCATCATCAACACTGCCAACACCCTTCGCTGCCAAATGCTCATCCATTTCTCATCTACAATAGCATAGCCATTCTTCGACAACCACGACCCAGAAAACCACCTGTACTTCATCTACAGCAACCCTGCTCAGCTTCATTGAACTGCAGCTTCATTGTCCCTTGCTGCTACAGCCAAACAACCATCCTGCAATTCCATCTCCCCGTAATATCATTCCATTGCAGTCCATACTGCTAGCTCTTCTCATCACCATCAGTTGCTTCTCCCTGTTTACACAGAACCAACATCTTCCACAAACCCATTGCATTAAAACTTCCAGAGATTCTCAACTGAAACTCTAGAATTCGGTCCTCAACTACCAGTATCTACAACCATTCAATCAAACCCTAACTTATTTTCTCTGATAAACACCCATCTTCTCAAACACATCTGTGTAACTTTGTTGGCTCAAATTCTCAAATTCCTTTCACTATAACTTAATTCCAACACATACCCATGGTCATCAGCACCTTAATCAACCTAAAACCCATCGAATCAACATCGGAATCCCTTCAAACTCATAACCATCTGAAACCCTGACTTCCACCAACAGAATCAATTCCTTCTTCTCGATCTCAGCAGCATCAACGAGCATCAACCTCTCAATCTTCATTCATAAAATTCCATCATCTCAATCTCTCCCTGAATTACTCTCTCTTATCTCTGAATTTTGTATCTCACAGACACACAATGAAAGTAGAGATGAATGAGAGAAAAAAATGATTCTCTACGAATGTTTAGGGAAGGAAGTTGCTATCAGCACCCGATTCTTTGGATAAGGGCAATCCGAAATTATTAGGCTTGTTGGTTTAGTATAACCTTGACTCAAATCTCTGTTCAACTCAACATCGCCTGGGAACCGGTTCATTCTTCATCTCCATCTTGCTCGGCTTTTAGCCGGCTCCAAATATAACTCGCACGTGAATTGACCTTTTCTCCACTTTGCACTCCAAATGAATGATTTCTTCTTCTTTCGCTCCATATGACTCCAAAGTACCTAAATACTCAAAAACACGCGTAAAGTACATAATTCACCAGAAAAATAGCAAAGAAAGCGTAACTACTAGATAGTAAATTAGGTGTTTTAGACAACTATCAGCAGCTGCGAAGTGTGACATGCTGGATATTTGAAGAAGTTGGAGATTTGGGATTCCACAACCCTAAAATCTGGTAAGAACATATATCGGTTTTTCGAAAAAAAAAAAAGTGTTATTGGAAGTTGGTAACAGTACGCGATGTGTTACAAAGAAGAATCACATTTACAGATTAGTTGCAGAAGAGTGGTTACAGCAGAGGTTGTTACAGAAGAGTTGTAACAGTTACAGAAGCGTGACAGAAGAAAAGGTCACAGTTTGTGATAGTAAGTGTGATGATAGGTCGAACAAAAGGTGTGAGTCTTAACAGCCGTGGCTGAAAGTGTTTTTTGTGAAAGGTGATGTGGTTGTTGGTGACGGTGAAGTGAATAAAGGTTGCTGTATTCAGAGCATTGGTTGATCTTGGAAGGAGAAAAGCTTTGGGTAAGTGGTTGATCTGAAGGGTTAAGTCATGGATTCGAAAAAGACGAAAGGATCAAAGTTGGTATTGTAGTCAAAGGATTGGTACAGTTTGATAGAGGATCAAAGCTGGTATTGCAGTTAGGACTAGTACAGTTTGATTAAGGTGATCGAATTCAGAAGCTTAGAATGACAAAGAAAGTTGGGTGGTGATGTTTGAGCTTAAGGGAGGATGGTATCTTGTTAAGCTCAAACATGTTGGAAGGTTGAAGAGTTTGTGGCAGAAACTTGGATATCTTACAAAGTGTGGCAGACTTTGTGTTAGTTATTGCTTGTGGCAGAAGCATAACAAAAGAAAGATTGTGAGAGAATCTTGAAAAGAAGTGTGAAGGTTTCGTAACAAGCGTGACTGGAACAAAGAAGAAAAGAGAAGAAGAAACAACAGGAAGGTTGTGTGAAGTAAGAGAAGTAATCACCAAGGGTGATGTGTGAGAAGACAACAAAAGGAGGTTAATACCTATGAGTTGTTGAGTTTGAGACGTCACAAGGTTGTGAGCGTGAAACAAGATTGTAGGCGAGTCTACAAGTTGAGAAAAGCAATCCCAGTGAAGATTTGGCTAGAATTGTGTGAAGCAATCCCAGTGGGGATTTGGCTAGAGAAGTGAAGAAATTCCAGGGTGGAATTTGAAGAGTTGAGTGAAAATCCTGCGAGTGAAGTGGGTAAACAAGTGTTGTGTTTGAGCTACAATGCTCAGTGAAGAAATTATGAAGATGAGATACAATGCTCGGTGATGAGTTGAAGAATTTGGTTTTGTGTTTGGCTAACAAGTAGATAGTGTTTCTAGCTTGTTAAGGTTTGTGTTCCGCTGCGATGAAGAAGAATGTGAAGAGTGTTTGAAGATTGCTGTTAAGCAAAATTTAGAGGTGTCAAACAGGCCGGCCCGGCCTAGCTTGGCCTGCCATTGGTCGGCCTAGCCTGGCCTGGATTAACCTGGTTACTAAACTGGCCAGGCCGGCCTGGCCTGCTACGAATTCAACTGAGCCCGGCTGAGCACGAGCCTGGCTTTGTTTTTATTTGGCCAGTAGGACCAGGCCCAGACCAAACTGTAATATTTTGTAGTCGCAAAAATTAAACTAAATGGGATTCGAAGTTGGAACCACAATCTCATTTTCTATGCTCCTAACCAATTGAGCTAAGGTAATTTAGTGATTGAACTTTATAGTGACAAAAATATAACCATTTCACGTATCTGTAAATAGTCATAAAATTAATTAATTTACTCTAAATAGAATTATTGTGAACTAATTGCACTTATTACTGGAGAAATTTTAGCAAGCTTGAGAAATGTTTATATATTAGTAGTAAATATGTGTTGTTTATGGAAGGTAAGTAAATAAAAGAAATAGGAAAGAAGATGATATATATGTGTTGTCCATGGTGATTCATTTATTAATTGATAAATCATGGCGTATTGCAATCTGGGAGTAACGGTGTTCGAAGATTTTTATTCCATCAATGCAGGGTATAAATCCATTATCTTGATCGAAATTTGGCGTCGTCCATTTTCAGTCATCAACGCGAAGACGAATTAGAGAAATAAAAGTCAGAGAGAGAAAATTTCTTAAAACAGACAGTTGAAGGAGTAATACGCGGAAATAATACATTTCCAAAAATAAATAAATTTCTTTATAACTAAGGTTAATTGTTGGCCAATATAAAGAGGAGGAATGTGCACCCATGGTTTGATGGGGGTGCACATAGATGCACTCGTTGTTTATAGAATGTAAGTAAATAGATTGATATTTATACCTTAATTAACTTCAAGATTAATTAAGACAAAATAACGGGAATAATCAATGAATATGTTATATTAATTATGTAGCTAGAAATTTCATCAAATTTCCGTTTTTATACTTATCTACCATAAATAAGGTTTATGAAACTCCCTAATTATAGTTAGAGCATCTCCAACGGTGGGTGCTAAAAATCCTACGTGGAGTTTTTATTTAAGTCCTTATTAATGGGGTTTTATATATGTGGGAAAAATAACAATGTTTTGCTCATATACCATCTCCAATGATGCAGGGTCTTATTTTTATGATTAGTTTTTTGGATAAAGAATAAAAGTGATTTCTGTTTTCCTATTGGTTTAGAAAAATTTATTTGGAAATAATAATTAAAAAAGTTGTTAGATTGATGACATGAAGGTCATTCTCAAGGTCTAAATAAGACTTTCTATAAGACCTTCTTATTTATTTTGACACCCTTCTTTTTTCGTAGGACCTACTATTGGAGATGGATTTATGGAAAATGAGGGTTTAAAATCCTACGTGTCATTAAAAATAAACAACTTCACCCTCTGTTGGAGATGCTCTTAGAATAAAAGTCTAAACAATAATAATTTACCTACAAATATAATTGAGGGTGATCATTTTGTGTATAAATTGATGCAGATTAGCGGTGGAGAGGTCTTAGCTTTCTGTTACATCATGGGATCAAATCATAGTAAATGTTTTTTATTAGGCTACATAAAACTAACGCCTAACTAGGCATGAACATGCTTATACAGGCCCAGGCTAAAGCAGGCCAGGCCTTAACCGGCTACCAGGTTGAAAATCATAGCCTGGCCTGGGCCTGTCTAGAGCCTGGGTCCGGCCTGGGCCTGTTGAAGCACGGTCCAGGCCAGGCTTTAGCCTGGTTATACAGGTCAGGCCGGACCAGGCCCAGGCTAGCCTGGCCTTTTTGACACCTCTAGCAAAATTAGAAGATTGCTTCGTTTTAGTTGGTTTGCTGTTTGTGCTTTATTTTTTATTTGAGTTTGAGTTTGATTGACGGAATTCCGGTGTGATCATGAAGTTGGATGAGCTATAATCGAGTATCAAGGAGTAAGGGTTTGTTTGGTGGTTTCTTTGAAGAAGAATGAGAAAAGACAAGAACGTGTTAACGTTTATCTATGGAAGAAGAGGAATGGAAAATGAGAAAAGACAAGAACGTGTTAACGTTTATCTATGGAAGAAGAGGAATGGAAAATGAGAAAGACAAGGGCGTGCAAACGTCGATCAATGGAAGAAGATGAGGAGTAGAAGAGGGTTACGGAATTCTCGTTAAGTGATATCTTGGTTTAAGGGAGGATGTTGGAAGTTAAACCAAGATATGGTGATTTGAGCTTTGGATCAACAAGTGTTGTTGACGCAGTCAAGTTGGATCAACAGTAACAGTTGACACAGCGTGTCATATTTGGAAGACGAGCTTACTTGAGAAGCAATGTGCTTTGAGTTCTAGAGAGTTCTAGAAGAGTTCTAGAAGAGTTCTATTTTAGAGTTTGGTTTATGTTAGGAATGTGTGATTTATTTAGAGTTTGTTTTTATTAGGAAAGTCGTTTGAGTGATTGTCAAGTTTGTGAGACTATAAGTAGGCTATTAAGCCATGAGAGATTGTACACCAAACTGATTATCAATGTAGTCGTTTATTTGCTTCCGCGTGTGCTCTCCTCTCTCTTGCTCGATCCTACAAGTTTTTTACACCATACGAGATTGTAGATTTCTGTGAAGATTAATGAAGAAAGTATCATTGAATAAATCATTCCATTGTTTGCATGCGCACCTGAATCGAGCCAAACTCTTACCGGGAACCCTTGTAAGTACGTTGTTTATTATGCAGTCACATGGAAGTTGAGGACGCGAAAGAGCTCCATCATTCAACTCATCCATCGTCGTCTTCACGTCTGCTTCTTTTCAAGTAAACGTGAATATGGGAGAGTCCCAGAGTTGCTTTCTCAAACCCTATTTATTTAATAAATATTGGATTTGGGTAATCAGGTCCTCCAGCCCAGTTGACTACATGGCTAGACCCGGTGACAATCAAAGGCATTGTTTGTTCTTTACTGGAGAACAAACAATGATATATATGCAGTTGCTTCGTAAATTATTATTGGAGACTAGAATATAATCCTTTCCGGTGTGATGACTTCGATATGTATCAGGCGTATGTGTCAAGAAATCAGCAGAAATGTTAACCAGGATATAACTTTCATTAGAAAATACCCTGGTTTATAAAAGCAAAAAAAGCACCGGTCACCTTGCCACTGTCATTTTTGTATCTTCACACATTCTAACCACGGTTCTGCCTCAAGAGCTCTTTAGCTGTTTCCAAGCTACTTTTCATATATGTAAAAATGCAAGGTTGAACTTTTTCATCTCCCCTCCAAAACTTCATTCAAGGCCCTTTTAAAAGGTGCTTATCCGAAGCGATTGGGATGTTAATAGTTTGTAATTCTTGTCTTTGGCTTTTCTGAGATGGCGCTCGCCTGTTTAGTCTTGTAAACTTTTCTCTTTTTCCTCCTGTTCCTCTGTATTTTTATGCCTCCTCGGCATCAAGTTATCAATATTAACCCCCTTTTCAAAAAAAAAAAAAAAAAAAGGTGCTTAGGAAAACACTTCTCATGAAGAAAACTTAGGCTAAATCCTTACCAGTACGCACATAAATTGATGGATGTTGGCGCAGTTGTCCAAAAATGATGTTATTCTCAGATTTCACGGCTGCATGTATATCTTTCAACCCAAGTAATAGCATCCAAAAAACTTCAGACATTTTCCTACAACTTTCTAGCTCTATCTTGAGGCCAACTCAGATGTTTGACGGCTCTAAAGGAGGAGCACATAAGGAAACTACAAACATGATTCAAATAAAAGTTCCTTGAAAATTTTTAGCAAACGTAATTAAAATGGATTACGATCTCAATAACAATTCCGAATTTCATTCCAATGAAATCAAAGCATTTCATTTTCAATTTTTATGAATCCACCTAAGAAGATAGCGTACATATAGAACACAAAATCACTACATAAGAAATTCATGTACTATTAAGAAATTAAGATTTAATACCACCATCAACACTGTGGTTTGAAGAAATCACAAGAATAGGATTTCTAACTCAACAAGTAATCTCATGTGGTTCTTAATTATCAGGCATCATCGTTAAGCATGTAGTTATTTACTTGAGACTATATTTTGTTCCTCAAGAACACTGCGGTTAGCATTCCAATAACTTACAAAAGCTCCATCATTCTCGTAGACGAATTCCCACTGCTTTAAATCCATATCATAAGAGTAAATATATTGCTTGGTGTGGTCAGCTTTGACAAGCTTGATAAAGACTTTGAATGTAGGATCTGTAAGGATTAAGAAAGGCTCACTGAATAATGTACCTTTTAACAATCTCTCTGCGCCCGATAAATCAATAATGCCTTTCTCCACCCATTTGTTATCTTCATCACAAAGACCATCGTCAGAGATTTTCTTCAAATACCATAGCTTCCACCGATAATTAAAAGCTTTCATTCGATGAACAAACCATAGTAATCCTCCCATCTCCAGTAGATAATTATCTACTAAATCTATTACCTCATTTGGAAAATTTATTAAAGAGAAAATCTCTGTGCGCACGTCCAAACTAAGTATCTTTCCTTGCGATATACCGCAACATATCCAGTGCATAGTTGAGTTCAAAAAAACATAACTAGTTGTTCTTTCATACTTATCTTGTTGGGGAATGGGAACCATTGCTACATGGAAAGGCATGTAAACAGGTTTCCACTCTTTAAGATGATCATCGAAAACAAAGCAACAGGATGAATTAATGTTGTGCGGATATATCTCTGGCTCTACCAGCTTATATTTTGAAGTGGTCGAGTCATATCCCAAACAAATAGGACCGCCAAGGTAACGCGCAAGTAGAGGTTTTGAAGCTTTGGTAATAGGGTTATAAAGGGAGTACTGCCGCGCACCATTCAGTTTTCTAATGCTTAGTAAAAGAAATTCACCATGTGATTCAATCTGAATCAAGCTATTGTTTATATCACGATATTGTGGTGGTCGAAACGGAATAATCCATTCTTCTTTCTTGTGGATATCAAAGCAAACCAGACTATATGTATATTGTGTTCCATCCTCAGTAAGTTTTTTACACCATATGAAACTACCTACGTCTTGTTGATTTCTGTGAAAATTAATGAAGAAAGCATCATTGAATAAATTACACCATTGTTTGCATACGCACCTGAACCGAGCCAAACTCTTACCGGGAACCCTTGTGTGTATGTTATTAATTAGGCAGTCACATGGGAGTTGAGGAAGCGAAAGAGCTCCATCATTCAACTCATCCATCGTCTTCTTCACGTCTGCTTCTCTTCAATCTTGAATTCTTAAGTAAATGTGATTAGGGAGAGTCCCAGAGTTGCTTTCTCAGTCAAACCCTATATAATTTGTAAATATCGGGTTAGGGTAATAAATGGATAATCAGGTTCGTAGCATTGTATTCGTCGACCAGCCCAGTGGACTATCACTGAGTCTTAGGAAAGTAAACCAATGCGGCGACTTAAACCCTCTTGACGACCGGCGACGTTTTTCATTCAAAAGTTTTTTCCGGTTATAAGCAGTTGTCCGTTTTAGAAGCTGAAGAATGTCTTTACGCAAATGTATTGTCATTGAAACTCTCTTGTTCTTTAATAGCTTTATTCGACATTGAACTCGTTTTATGAGTTTCTTGCTGAAATTACAAAAAGAAAAAATTATCAAGATTATGAATGGACGTTTAAAAAAAACTGAATTCAGGAAAACATAATTTACCATTTAGAAGCTTTTCTCCATCCAAAGATTATGCAAATTAAGTTCATGTTACTCATGTTGTTGTAGTAAACATATACAAAGAAGCTAAAAAAAAATTTGTTAGCCGATATGATCCATGATCGTATTCATTTGACTTTTCAGTTAAAGCCAAAAAAAAAAAAAGTCATTTCACTGGAATCTGCAGCTAACAAGGATACGATGTAGTTTAATTGAGCTACAACCGGGTACATTTTCAATACCTCTCCTTTGTTTGCCATTGCCGCTTTAACATTGAATCATCTTCCCAGCGGATCGATGCATTCGAATCTGAAATCAGCATTGAATAAGTCTTTGTCCATGCAACTTACGTACCAAGTAAAGAAGCCCATATAATGGCATTTGGCTCCATCGGCGTGCTTGCAATATACGTGAGAAGATCCATCGAACATGCATCCTTAATTGCTCAAATCGGGGACCAATGTTAAATTGTTTCAACATTTGAGTAGAACCCGTTTTTTTTTTTTTTTTGTTTGATCAAAAGAGAAGATTAAGGATGTACAACAATTCTACCATAAGTAGATGAATACAAATAAAAGTAATTAAGCAAAGGAACTGGTGATTACATGAAAATAGAGTCCCAGGTAGATAGAACTGAATTCGAGAAGTTCAGGTGGACACGGTGACCTGCAGCTGCACCCCAAGCCAAGACATATAATTTAGCTATCTTGTAGACACAATCTATGAACCCGTTTTCCTTACTCTACTTCGTCCCCATGAGTGCAAGCCAACAGAATACAAGTTAAAATTTTAATGACAGTAGAGAAACTTATATGTTTTGCTAAAATGAAATACTCCCTCCGTTCCGATTTACTTGACGTTGTAGAGTTTTTCACGGATATTAAGAAATATCAGAGAGAGTAAAACTTTTCCTATAATACCCATATTAATTTCTACATAAAGACTTAAATGACCTAGTTTTGTGTTTCTAGATTGTAGAGAAAGTTGTCAATCCCGTAACAATTACTTGGGATGAAGAGATGATGAGTAAAGAAGTAAACAAGATTGAGTATATATCCTCCATGGGGTATATTTCAAAATTAGAGTAATTGTTTTTGTGTTGATTCCCATGAGAATTAACTCTCTGGTGTGATTCCAAAGTAGGGGTAGATTAGTGAAAATTGGGGAAAAAAACTAAAACTATCATCTAATTTGGAACACAAGAAAAACCCTAAAAAAGCAAGTAAATCGGAACGGAGGGAGTGTTCATCTTAGAATGTGTGCACATTCAAAATCTAAAATATTTAACGAGCGCATATCATAACCCAAAACCACCATGCATATCTTGTAGACACAATCTATGAAAAAAGTAATCTTTCCTGTAATTTACTGGTTTCAGACACCAATTCTCAAAAAAAATAAATGTTTCACTCTAAAAGAAGAATCCCAATGTGTAACGCAATAGACATTTATGATCTCATGTAGTTCTTAATTATCGGCCATCATCGTTGAGCGTATAGTTATTCTTTTGGAACTATATTCTGTATCTCAAGAACATTGCGGTTGGCATTCAAATAACTTATGAAAGCTCCATTATTCGGCATTTAATTCCCACCGCTTTAAATCCATATCATAAGAGTAAATGTATTGCTTGGTGTAGCCATATTCGACAAATTTGATAAAGACTTTAAATGTAGGATTCGCAAGGATTAAGAAAGGCTTACTGGAATATGTACTACCTTTCAACAATCTCTCAGCGCCCGACAAATCAATAATTCATTTCTCCACCCATTTGTTATCTTCATCACAAAGACGACCATCCCCAGAATTTCTCTTCAAATACCATAGCTTCCACTGGTAGTTAAATGGCTTCCATCGATGAGCAAACCATAGTAATCCTCCCATCTCCAGTAGATAATTATGCCATAAATCTTTTACTACCCTTGGAAACTTTATTAAAGAGAAAATCTCAGTGTGTACATCTAAACTAAGTATCTGTCCTTCTTTTGATGATCGATCGCAACATATCCAATGCATAACAGGGTTTGAGAAAGTTGGATCGTATGGATCTCCTTGGGAAATGGCAACCATTATCACATGGAAAGGCATGCAAACAGGTTTCCACTCTTTAAGATCATCGTCGAAAATAAAGCAACAAAGCGAATCAGTTTTGTGCGCATGTATCTCTGGGTCTATCAGCTTATATTTTGAAATGGTTGTGTGTCTATAGAGAAACACGTGGAAGACATACCATCCAGGGCATCAAGATATGATGCCACGTGCATACAGCCAAGAGACGTGTGTCATCAAGGCAGGGCCCTCATCTAACAGATCCAATGACTAAGGATCGAGGAGTACCGAGATATAATAATACCACTGCGAAGCACTGAAAAGCACCCAAAGACTCACTTTATCCCATCTCAAGAAAGATCCAAGATCGACGGTTGGGATAAGTCCAACTGACGCGGATGTGAAAGGGGCAGAGGACCTTTGTCTGGCGCGTGCAGACGACTCAACCTCCCGCATTAAACACCCTGAGCAGCATACGTGTCGACCATCCTGTGGAAGACACAACCATCACTCTTCGACAATAAGCATGGAACGCTGGGGGCATCGTAGAAGATGAAGAGGTCCGCGGTATTGACACAAAGCACAAGACGATAAGGTTACAACGGCCTTCAGAAGTGGACCCCGCGTTATAACCCTATAAATACCCCTCCCCACTAAGAGTAAAGGGGATGACGGATCCATAATTAAGAGAGGAGAACATAGGAGAGAGAATTAGGAAGAGTAAGTGATTCCGTTGATCCCGCAACCTCAATTCATACTTCAAAGTCATTCGACTATCTTTGTAATCAATCTATACATAGTGAAACACCAACCCCGTGGATGTAAGCCTTAGTCTTGAACCACGTAAATGATTGTCTCGGTTATATTTGGCATTTACATTCCGCACTTTACATTCAAAGATTTACGTTCGCACTTTATATTCGGTACTTTACATGATAAACTTCACACTTATGCTTCGATCTCTATTTATTCTATTACACGAGTATTGTCAGTGATAATATACGACTAGACAAGGACGAGCCCGAAGGCTCTGAGTCGATGAATCGATATAATCATCCCCCTTTACGCATACAGCGCATAATTTATAGTATTGAGTGTATGCGAACATTGTTTGTGAACACGTGGATGCCATCGAGATTTACGTGTTCACAATTTGGCGCTAGAAACAGCGACTCTGTCCCGGTAAAAGATTTATCTTATCCTGTGATTTAAGCACTCTGTCTGTTTTGTGCACCGCTCTCTGAAAATAACGGTGCTTGGAGGGTTTTCTATTTCAGCATTCATAAAAAACGCCTGAAAATAACGTCTCTATGAGTCTATCCACGCATTATTTAGTAGATCTACGTCTTTATAAGAGTTTTCGAGATTTGTGTCTTTGAAAAACAAAACCTATGGATAGATCCACGTCTATCTCAGTATATCTACATCTTCGAAAACGTTTTTAAGCTTTTATCTTTGAAAAATAAAACCCACGGATAGATCCATGTTCATTTCATACATTTATTAGAGGTTATGCACCTTAAAAACGATTTTAAAGAAGTTAGAGGCCAAGCTTCGTCTACAGAAACGATTTTAAAGAAGTTAAACTACATCTTCGTCCACAGACTTTTTATCATGTCTACGTTTCCTTTTCAAACTACGCATGCTTGTAGTCAAACTTATAAAATAAACCTGGGGTAATCAAGAGATCTGATACCTCTGAAGAGGGGAATCACTACGGGAAAAATCATCATTGACGACACTAAATAAGAGTTGTAGTACCCATACGACAACTCCATTTCATGCATTGTGGAACGGGGGTATTGTAGAAAGTCCAAGCTTTTCTACAATGGTTGACAAGGGTTGTAAAGGGTGATGTGATTCATGGTTCGACAATATTTTGCCAAAGTTGTGATTCTCTTTCGATTTTTTTTTAAATCCTAACACAACTCTTGCTTGTGTTGTAGGACAATTTTACACAACAAAGGATGCGTATCGTAAAAATATGTAACACAACACTTGTATAAGTTGAAGGTCTATCTTAGACAACCTAGGATATGTATCATAGAAATATGTAACACAACACTTGTATAAGTTGAAGGACTATCTTAGACAACCTAGGTTGTGTATTGTAGAAATATTATTACTATTATGAATAAGATTTGCACGACACTTATTAGAATTGTAAAACTATGTTGGACAACACCTAGTTATGTCATAAAGACATTCTTTCACAACATCTGGTTTGTGTAGTTGAAATATGGAACACAACTCTTATTAGAAGTTGTGTGCATAAAATAATTTTGAAAAAAATTATATTTGAAAACAAGATTGCGAAAAAAATTATAAATTTGAAACCGTATTGCCGAAAGTATTTCACATTCACATTAACTTGTCAGTCGTAACACATTACATTCATTCAAGTTAACTGCAACTCCAATTGCATTACCTAGCTAACTTCAAATCACCTTGTCTTTGTGTTATAAAGAAAGAAAATAAAATGATAGATTCTTTGAAATGACTAAAAATATCATATAAATCGTAAAACGCAGATATTGGCCTCCCCTGCCCAGCTGCAATCTAATTCTCATATCAAACCCTTCAATCTCACACTCAATGACAACCACCACAACCGATTTCTTGGCCTCGGTCTCTTCATTACCGGGACTTCAATTTCAACACTCTGCTTTGCAATACTTAACACCACAGCATCTTCCAGTAGCCTTCACTAACTTCCCAGACCAAACCACTTAATTCATCTCACCAATGAGCACCTCACTTTCTCCCGGTAAGTATAAACCACTTAACCAAAATCCAGTCTAACCAAATCGGCTTCTTCTTTAATTGGATCCTCATCAGCTCACGGAAACAGCTCATCTTCTCAACCAGACAACCACAGCTCCACTACAAACCCATCTGCAATTCTCCTTGTTCACCTGTTCACCTGCAACAAGAGCTTAGCAAAAACCCATTTCTTGTAGCAGCAACACATTACTTTCTTCTCTATTCACGGCTTGCAATTCCAACACCTGCTACCATCATCTGTTGCGGCTCCACCAATCCAAGCACGATTCAGGTTATGGAAGGAGAATCACTACTCTCATGTTTTCAGCTCCCATTCTTACAATAACTGTAATTCTTCCTGCCTTGTTCTGAGGGTTCAAGATCTCAATAAGCTTCACTAGGTCATTTGGATCCATCTTGTCACTGACCCTGCAATTCAGATTCACAAATCATTTCGTAATTGATGCCGATATGAAATTTAAGACCCACAAACATTAACCATCTTCAAATCCATTACAAACGACCGTGTCTAAATCAATAACTCTAAATTGAATTAAGCAAAAACTTTGTTGAACTTGAACTTGTTAATCTCTTAGAAACTCAACTCAGTAAGATTGGTGGAATTTAGCAATTTGATGCACAAAATTACAAACTTATTCAAACTCAAAAAGAACTAAAATTTCAAATATACCTTGATACCGAGGGGATTGGCAACACCTCTCAAGAACTCAACATGAGCACCATCCAATTATGCAGTACGGCCACCGACCCAAAGCATATGGGCGGAGCAACCATAGTAACGCCCTGAAGTTGAATCCTCTCTAGTTAGAGATTGCTCACAAGGCAAATGCAAGCATTCATGTGATGTCCAGAACTCAGTGGTTGACATAATTGGATGATCAGTAGTAAGACCAGTAGCACTCATGAATCCTAATGCATCATCAACTCGGTGAGCCAATTCACGGTACCTATGTAAACCATCCCAAAATTATACATCTAAAATAGCATACACTAGTCCATAATTCATCAATTGAACCCTAAACACAATCACTAATTCAGAATTAAGCAAATTATGAATCTATGAATTGAATCAAATACTGTCTCTAGTTCACTTTGTGTTGGTGAAATCAAGGTTCCATTGAGTAACCCTTTGCATATTTGCATAACCACCAGTGGCAAATGCCCTAAGAAGATTCAATGTTGCAGCGGATTGACAGTATCCCCTAATCAACCTTTGGGGATCAGGGGTTCTTGATTTGGAATCAAAAGCATCTCCATTAACATTATCTCCTCTAACTTGGTAATTTGACTCCATCTTTTTCCTCCATATTGTCTAATCTAGGTTTTGCAAATTGACCGACCATTCTACCTACCTAAAAATCAAAATCAAAATTCTCCTTCATTAGTTAATCAAAATCAAAAATTTCAAAACCCCCACAATTCCAAATCAAAAATTAAACAAACCCATAGTCTCAAATTAGAAATCAAACACATTAAAACGATCTGAATTGATGATTGAAAGATGTATACCTTGACGATTGGCATTTGACCACCAAACATCATAACAACAGGACATCCGAAGAAGGATACGGAAAGTATCCCTAATATTGATGACATTAAACTCCTTGAAGCTCTCAGCACAATCACCACCTTGAAGCAAAAAGCTTTACCCATGGCAAGACTTCATTCTCCGTAATCTTCGTCTCTGTGCAAAAAAAAATGACTCAAATCCAGGTTTTAGAAAAGAACCCAAGTTATAATCTAATCCAACTAACGGAATGATCATCCTGCTAACTATACTCGAACATCAATCATTCCATCTAACTGGCCAATACCAACTCGAAATCAGGTTTGAGCTTCTTCCAAGATTGAGCTTCAATTCCTCATATGCAATTTGAATTTCACCAATATCCCAATTTCTTCATCATAATAACCACCACCATCAGATTTTGATATCTCATCAGTTCAATCTTATCAAACATCTAAAATCTAATGAACCCATCTATGTAACTTCAATCACCACCTTTATTCTCCCATTTATCCATTAATTCAGCAACAAAAGTTTCAAACCCGATCTGGAAGATTAATTAGGTTTTTCGGTGAACCGAAAAGAAAGGAAATTTTTTTGAGCTAGGTTTTCTTCGAGGCGGAAGACTCGAGAGACTAGAAAGAGAAAATGAAAGTTAAGTGAGGGAAATTTCATTTGGTGTTTTATTGAACGGTGGAGATTTAGGTAGGGAATGTCATACGGATTAGGGATATCTTTGGACGGTAGAGATTTGACTAGGGATTATCATACGGATCAAGGCAAGTGTGTTCTCTTTGTGCTAATACGAACTCATATATTCGGTTCTATTATCAACCTTCGACGTGAAAAATATTCCAAAAAAAATATTAATAAATTTATGACATTGTTATCGACATTTTGATATAAAAAAATCCAAAAAATGTATAAGAATGAATCGGAAATGAAAATGAATTCGATAATTGGTGTGTTTTCTTTGTGTTTTTGTGCTTTCTCTTTGTGTTTTAGGTTAGAATTTCGACTAGTCACATAGGTCATGAAGTAATTTTGACTAGTCATACAGGTCATGAGGTAGCTTTAGTATATGATACATCATCGAAATCGATAAATATGAATCTCCAAGAGGGTTTTGACTTCAAACTTAGCATGATACATCATCGAAATCGATAAATATGAAGCTCAGTGTCGATTCAAACTTCATATTTAGTATAACAACAAATAAACTATGAACCAAGAAGCTCCAGAAGGTTCGACTTCAATCTTAGCAGGATATATCATCAAAAACGATAAATATGAAGCTTAGTGTTGATTCCAACTTCAAATGTGGTGTAACGACAAACAAACTATGAACCAAGAAGCTCCGAGAGGGTTCTGACTTCAAACTTAGCAGGATATATCATCAAAAACGATAAATATGAAGCTTAGTGTTGATTCCAACTTCAAATGTGGTGTAACGACAAACAAACTATGAACCAAGAAGCTCATGAGGGTTGGACTTCAATTTAGCAGGATATATCATCGAAATCAATAAATATGAAGCTTAGTGTTGATTCCAACTTCAAATGTGGTGTAACGACAAACAAACTATGAACCAAGAAGCTCCGCGAGGGTTCAGACTTCAAACTTAGCAGGATATATCATCGAAATCGATAAATATGAAGCTTAGTGTTGATTCCAACTTCAAATGTGGTGTAACGACAAACAAACTATGAACCAAGAAGCTCCGGGAGGGTTCAGACTTCAAACTTAGCAGGATATATCATCGAAAACGATAAATATGAAGCTCAGTGTTGATTTCAACTTCAAATGTGGTATAACGACAAATAAACTATGAACCAAGAAGCTCCATGAGGGTTCAGACTTCAAACTTAACATGATACATCATCTAAATCAATAAATATGAAGCTCAGTGTCGATTCGAACTTTAAATGTGGACTACTATAAGTGTGAGAGTTCGCAAAAACGATGAATCCAACCATTTACGGGTAAGATTCCATAGGAATATTCTCAGAAACCTTAAACACACAAATTCCTTCGAGATATTCTACGAAACCTTAAAAAAACCCAATTTCTGCATATTGTATGCGTACTAGGATCCGAGATCGAAACGGCCGCGAGTTGACTACTCTAATTGAAATCTGGTAAGAACCGAATCCATCCATTTACTGAGGTAAGATTTCTTCTAGATATTCTACGAAACCTTTAAAAAACCCTATTTCTGCATATTGTATGCGTACAAGGATCCGAGATCGAAACCTGGCCGTGAGTTGACTACTCTAAGTCAGAAACTTGGTAAGAACGACGAATTCAACCATTTACACGTAAGATTCCTTCAAGATATTCTACGAAACCTTAAAAAAACCATATTTCTGCATATTGTATGCGTACTTTAGGATCCGAGATCGAAACACGGCCATGAGTTGACTACTCTAATTCAGAAATCTGGTAAGAACGACGAATCCATCCATTTACAGGTAAGATTTCTTCTAGATATTCTACGAAACCTTAAAAAAAAACCCTATTTCTGCATATTGTATGCGTACCAGGATCCGAGATCGAAACCTGGCCGTGAGTTGACTACTCTAAGTCAGAAACTTGGTAAGAACGACGAATTCATCCATGTACATGTAAGATTCCTTCAAGATATTCTACGAAACCTTAAAAAAACCATATTTCTGCATATTGTATGCGTACTAGGATCCGAGATCGAAACCTGGCCGCGAGTTGACTACTCTAATTCAGAAATCTGGTAAGAACGACAAATCCATCCATTTACAGGTAAGATTTTTTCTAGATATTCTACGAAACCTTAAACAAACCCTATTTCTGCATAAATGTATGCATACCAGGCTCTTAAATCAAAACATGGCCGCGAGTTGACTACTCTAAGTTAGAAACTTGGTAAGAACGAAGAAACCATTTATTTACAGGTAAGATTCCTTCGAAATATTCTACGAAAGCTTAAACAAACCTTATTTCTGCATATTCTATGTATACCAGGCTCAGAGATCGAAAACTGACCGCGAGTTGACTACTCTAAGTCAGAAACTTCGTAAGAATGACGAATCCACCCATTTACAGGTAAGATTTCTTCTAGATATTCTACGAAACCTTAAGATAAATCCTATTTTTGCATGTTTTATGCGTACAAGGATCCGAGATCGAAACCTGGCCGTGAGTTGACTACTCTAAGTCAGAAACTTGGTAAGAATGACGAATCCACCTATTTACAGGTAAGATTCCTTCGAGATATTATACGAAACCTAAAAAAAAACCCTATTTCTGCATATTGTATGCGTACCAGGATCCGAGATCGAAACCTGGCCGTGAGTTGACTACTCTAAGTCAGAAACTTGGTAAGAATAGCGAATCCACCCATTTACGGGTAAGATTCCTTGAGATATTATACGAAACCTTAAAAAAACCCTATTTACGCATATTGTATGCGTATTAGGATCCGAGATCGAAACTGGCCGTGAGTTGACTACTCCGAGTCGAAACTTGGTAAGAACAGACGAATTCATCCATTTCGAGTAATATTCCTTGAGATATTCTACGAAACCTTAAAAAAACCCTATTTTTCGCATATTGTATGCGTACCAGGATCCGAGATCGAAACCTGGCCGTGAGTTGACTACTCTAAGTCAGAAACTTGGTAAGAATGACGAATCCACCCATTTACAGGTAAGATTCCTTCGAGATATTATACGAAACCTAAAAAAAAACCCTATTTCTGCATATTGTATGCGTACCAGGATCCGAGATCGAAACCTGGCCGTGAGTTGACTACTCTAAGTCAGATACTTGGTAAGAACGACGAATTCATCCATTTACAGGTAAGATTTCTTCTAGATATTCTACGAAACCTTAAAAAAACCCTATTTCTGCATAAATGTATGCATACCAGGCTCTTAAATCAAAACATGGCCGCGAGTTGACTACTCTAAGTTAGAAACTTGGTAAGAACGAAGAAACCATTTATTTACAGGTAAGATTTTATTCGAAATATTCTACGAAACCTTAAACAAACCTTATTTCTGCATATTCTATGTATACCAGGCTCAGAGATCGAAACCTGGCCGCGAGTTGACTACTCTAAGTCAGAAACTTGGTAAGAATGACGAATCCACCCATTTACAGGTAAGATTCCTTCGAGATATTGTACGAAACCTTAAAAAAACCCTATTTCTGCATATTGTATGCGTACAAGGATCCGAGATCGAAACCTGGCCGTGAGTTGACTACTCTAAGTCAGAAACTTGGTAACAACGACGAATTCATCCATTTACAGGTAAGATTCCTTCGAGATATTATACGAAACCTTAAAAAAACCCTATTTCTGCATATTGTATGCGTATTAGGATCCGAGATCGAAACACGGCCGTGAGTTGACTACTCCGAGTCGAAACTTGGTAAAACGACGGAATTCATCCATTTACAGGTAATATTCCTTCGAGATATTCTACGAAACCTTAAAAAAACCCTATTTCTGCATATTGTATGCGTACCAGGATCCGAGATCGAAACCTGGCCGTGAGTTGACTACTCTAAGTCAGAAACTTGGTAAGAATGACGAATCCACCCATTTATCATAAAGTTAGTGTATTAAAGAACCACAAACTTGACATAACATGTAATAGTGTAGGTATGGTTAGTGGTGTAGACTTCCATACAGGAGGTTGAGGATCAAATCCCCCCATCCTCATTTCTTTTAATGTTCTATATTTTTACTTTAACAACATTTATAAGTGTTGTTATACATTTTATTAAAAAAGAAAAAAAAAAGCCAAAACTTGTGAGCGATAAGGATGGTTGATGAGCTAGACGTCCATGCGGTAGATTCATGTTCGAATCTCCCTATAACCTCATTTTTTCCAACATTATATATTTTTACTTCAACAACACTTATAAGTGTTGTTGTAGGTTTCTATTTAAAAAAAAAAAAAAAACCGAAACTTGTGAACGAAAAGGGTGGTAGATGAGCTAGACTTCCATGCAGTAGGTTCATGTTCGAATCTCCCCTCTAACATTTTTTTCATTATCATATTTTTGTGTTCTTCAACAACACTTGTTAGAATTGTGATAGGCTAAGTCACTACATATATGGAACAGAGTTGTTATAGCTAAATGTCGTCACAACTGTTTTGCTAAAGGAGTTGTCGTTTGTTTTCTTAGCGCAACCCCTTGTTTCGTAAGGGTTGGAAGTGATGATATACGACAACCCTTCCTTTGAAACCAGTCGTAAAACATAGGACTTTCTACGATGTTTATAAAAGTGTTGTAAATCTCCAGTTGTAGATGTATATTTTTCCCGTAGTGAATAATAGCCGGATAATCTCTTCTCACCTTCGGGGTCTGATTTCCGTAACTCTGTTAATAGGTTCCCCGTGGACCCCACTTTCTTTGTGTACTCTCTATCTTTTGCAGAAGATATTGGAAATGGAGAAGAACAAAGATGTAGGAAAAACAAAGGTCTTATCAAAAGAGACGCCGAGGACGACACCAGTTATGACTAGGAGCAAGCAAAAGGGTGAAAAGCTCAAAGCCGTAGACAAGACGCAGGATAGAGCTGAAAGCGCGAGGCCTTTAGATGCCAGCGTTATTGCAGCGGAAGCTCTAAAGGCCGCGGCTGCCAAAGCCGGAGCATCAAAAGCCGGGGCACCCAGAGTGGGAGCCTCCAAAGTGACCGCTTCCACCCGACCGTATAAACAGCGTGAAGGGATGGCAGAGTCAGTGATGCAGCAACATCTCTATGGGATGACGCTCACCAATGAACTGAACATACCCCTCCAAGTCGATCAACCGCTCCTAATAACAAATCAACCTACGCAGCAACCAGCGGAACATCGAAACACGCAGATGGATCCACCAGAGCCTTTGATACAAATTATCGACGAAGATCAGACGATAGCGGCTGGAGGACAGATGCAGGTAGGAACACCAAATCAAGGATCAAATCACTCTGCTCAGATGATGGTAGAGCTTGAAGAATTGAGAAAGAACCAAAAGACATACGCAGACGCGGTAGCTCTGCTAGCTCAGGAAAACCAACAACTCAAAGAGAGAATTACCCATAGCGCAGAGTTGGAAAATCAGCACGACGAAGCTAACTCTATGGCGCCAATGCTGAATCAAGATCGAAGAATGGTGGTTGCTAACAACCCGAGCCATTGAACCGGAAGGGACGCAAGAGGAAGTCTAAGATCCGGCCAGTTACAATCCGATAACTCGGACTACTTCGACAACGACACTCCCGGTCGGGACGACCCTCAAATCTAGAGGAACATCAGCGTGCAATGGAGGATCTTCGTGCCGAGATGATGGCGGAGATCAAGCAGCTAAAAGCTAGGCAAGGAGGCGGTAGGTTGGAGCAAGTGATGAAGGAAGCGAACACTACCCCGCTGACACAGCACTTATCCAAAGCTCTCATTCCGCAGAAATGTCCAGTTCCGGCCTTCGAGTGTTACGATGGATCTAGCGATCTCGCTGCCCTTCTTCGGTATTATAATCGAATGATGGCACGATGGAATTACGACGATACCATATTATGCAGATACTTCCCTTCAAGTTTGAAAGGATCCGCACTGTCTTGGTTCGACAACTTACCGCCAAACTCCATTGATTCTTACGACCAACTTACTGAGAAGTTCTTGGCAACTTACATGTATAACAAGGTTGTCAACACCGGGATGGATAAGCTCTTCTCGCTAGCAATCAAGTACAAGGAAACAATCAGAGAATACACTGATAGATGGCACAAGATCTGTCAATCCATAGGAAACGTGGATCCGGTGGTTAGCATCAACTGCTACAAGTGGGGGCTCGACAGGATGAGCCCCCTATTTGTCGAGATCCACGACACCATCCCTGCTACTGAAGGAGATCTTCGAGTAATCATATAAAAACATGCAAGATTAGAGGAGATCCAACGAGAAAATCCCAGAGCTCAGACTCAGCGTCCCCCACGCATAAATTTTGTAGAACAATCCAGCGGGTTAAAAAGAAGCGGCTCGAGATGGCGACCCGGCGAAGACGAAGGGAACGTAAGGATGATCGACGAAGGGACGTTCGAAAATTCAAGACCAGGTCTACACAAAGCTAAATGCAGTTACTCGCGCATCTTGAAGGAGATCAAGGGTCGGGAGAATCTCGATTAGCCATGGTCCAAGGGAAAGCAGCCCCAAGATCGAGAAAAGTCCAAAGAAATTGTGAATATCTTTATTTCAATGGCCACCTGACAGAGAAATGCAAGAATCTAAAGATAATGATCCAAAAGCTAGTTGACGGGGAGATCTTAAAAAGATGTGCAAAGGACTAGCGACGAAGATAAGGATAAACGAAGCAAGCGTGTTGACTACTCGAAGGAAACCGCACCCTTAACAACATCTCATGTTCTGAAGCCTCGGGGCCATCTCTAATGGCCCAAATAGGTAAGAGATTGAGAAAGTAGTTTGAAGACTATTGTGAGCTGTGCAAAATCGATGGGGAAGAAGTGGATGAACACGAGCAATGGATGGACGCACCCATGGTCTTCGACAACACGACGGCGTCGAAGAAGATATGGAGGATCACAACGACCCTCTAGTTCTCACCTTTAGGTAGCAGGGTGCAATATCAAGAAAATCCTCATCGATGGGGGAAGCTCAGTCAATGTTCTGTTCTATGATACATTCAAACGAATGGAACTCAACGATGAACAGTTGTTGTCTTCGTACTATACTATCTACGGCTTCAACGGAGCAGCCACGAAGCCCTTAGGAGACATTGTCTTGCAAGTAGACGTAGGGCCAATAAAGGTCGACACCCGGTTCAGTGTGGTGGATGCACCATCACCCTATAATGCCATAATTGTCCGAAGATGGGTGCACAAACTCAAGGGAGTGGCGGCTACCTATCACCAATACCTTAGATTTCCAACTCCCCAAGGGGTAATGGAAATAAAAGGAGACCAAGTCACTCACGCGAGAATGTCAAACTTTGCGGAACCTACTCAACAACGAACAAGATGAAAGCGAAAGTCCAGAAGATCCCGAAACAAAGAAGCCGCGAAAGAGAAGGCTATCGATGCTTATATAGAAAAAATCTCGGGAGAAGCCTTTCAAAGGGGAATACCGTTGGAAACGTAGAGGCAAGTACTTCAGCCACAAAAGAATGCGAGGATCCTACCAAATAGCAATCAAAGAATATTCCTCTCCTAGGGGAATCAAAGCCCACGTTTACACCTGTGGAAGCAGTAAAAGAAGTCAACATAGGAACTGAAGAAAATCATAGGATAATCAATATCGGAACTCTGATGGATAAGAAACGAGAAGCATCCTTAATTAAGTTGCTCAGGGAGTACGCAGATATCTTCACATGGAAACTAGGCGACATGCCAGGAATTGACCCGAAGACAATCCATCATGAGCTTCGTATAAAGCCAGGCACACCACCCTTCAGGCAAAAGGTGCGAAAAGTAGCTCCAGAATACCACTAAGCAGTCGAAATGGAGCTTCGTAATTTACTAGAGGACGGATTCATCAAAGAAGTCAAATATCCAACGTGGATTTCGAACAGGGTCATCGTACCAAAAAGAATGGCGGGGTCAGAATATGCATCGACTTCACCAACCTCAATAAAGCGTGCCCTAAGGATAGTTATCCGTTGCCAAGCATCGACCAATTGGTCGAAGCAACGAAGGGAGTACGAAGAGATGACATTCATGGATGGATCTTGTGGATACAACCGATTATTCCTAGCGAGAAGAAGATCAACAACACCACGACATTCTACACCCCGCATGGCCTCTCACGTTACGTAAGAATGCCCTTCAGACTTCGAAATGCCGGGGCAACGTACCAAAGAATGGTTGATGATATCTTCAAACCATGGAATGAGAATACTTTGGAAGTTTATGTAGACGATATGCTCGTCAAGATCAAGCTACGTAAGGATCACCACCAAGATTTGAAGGATATCTTCCAAGCAATGAGGGAACATAACATGAAAGTAAATCCAGAGAAATGTACTTTCGGCGTCACTTCAGGTAAATTCCTCGGATACCTGGTAACGAAGAGGGGCATCGAAGTGGACCCTGCCAATATTCAGGCCATCGTAGGAATGCCATCTCCAAAGAACCTAAAAGAAGTCCAAAAATTCAATGGTTCCCTAAGCGGCCTTTGGGAAGATTCATATCCATATTATCGGATGGTGTAAGCCTTTCTTTAACATTCTCAAAAAGGGAGCAAGTTCGAATGGGACAGCGAGTGTGAAGAAGCTTTTCAAAAAATCAAGGAATACATTTGAGATTCCCATCTTGCAAAAACCAGATCAAGCGAGGTTTTGGCCTGTACATAGCGACAACGGAGGATGCGGTCAGCGTGGTCTTTGGTCAAAACCAACACGAAGATAGAGCGGCCCATTTACTACGTCGGCCAAAACTCTCAACACAACAGAAAGAAATTATACGAAGATCGAGCAACTCATCTTGGCGTTAGTATGGGCAACCTTAAAGTTAAGGACCTACTTCCTGACCCTCTACATCCGCGTCCCATGAAAAGCCCCACTAGAGGACGTCCTCAAATGTGCAGGGAAAGTAGGAAGAATTGCAAAGTGAAACACTCATCTCGACCAGATTCCAACATCATCCATGAACTCCAGCATTCCCAAAAGTCACAAGTCTAGCGGATTTCTGGCGGATCTACCGCTAGATGATGACAAAGAAATCTTCATTGATGGACTCAAGGCAGCGGGATTACGAGAGATCGACAAGAGCAAAGATCCCATCGACATTCTCGAGCCAAGCAAACCCGAGACAATGGGAAGTCTTCGTTGATATCTCGAAGAATAGAGAAGGAGCAGGCATTGGCATCGTGATCACCACTCCCACGGGGGATAGGATCGTACATGCCTTCAGATTGGAATTCAAGGGGAATACCAACAACATAGTTGAATATGAAGTTGTTCTGCATGCTCTTTGTCTAATAATAGAAATGGGTATAACTGATGTACGCCTGACAAGTGATTCACAACTGTTTATCCGAAAAATAGGGTTGGAATACAATGTTTACAATGAAACCCTATCAGCATACATGGCCTCAGTCCAGACACTGGCACCTCAGATACCAAACATTAAATTCGAGCACCTAAGCAGAAAGGAACTCGGGCACGCAGATGCTTTGGCCTATGTGTCATCCATGTTGAAAACGAGGATGTCAAGGCAATCAAGATAACTAGGGTTTACGAACCTCGGTCTCTTCCCGAGAAGTGCCGCCTTTTGCAAACCAAAGGGGCAGCGTGGGAGAAGATGTAGCATACGATGATGTAGGAGAATACATCGACGATGACTTCCAGGAGGATGACATCATGGAAAGAGCAGACGAAGATGAAGACTTCAGCAAAGAAGAGGACTGGAGATTTGAGATCCACCTCTTTCTCAAAGAAGGGACGCTGCCCACAGACCTAAAACAGGCCAGGAAGATACAATCAAAAGCTGGAAGGTACGAATTAATAGAAGGGATCTTATACAAGAAATCCTTCCTTGTACCTTTGCTACGCTATCTATCTAGATCCGAAAGCCACCTGGTGCTAAAATATATTCATCACGGGGACGCAAGAAATCACAGTGGAATGAGATCTCTAGCAGACAAGGCAAAGACCCAAGGGTATTCGGCCGACGATGATACGAGATCTTTGCAAGAATATCAAGAAGATGCGAAGAATGCCAACGTTTCGCCAAAAGAATCCACGCACTGACAACAATGCTAAACTCGGTGGATAGTCCTTGGCCATTCTCAAAATGGGGCATATAAATTGTGGGTCCTCTGATCGAAGGGTCAGGAAAAAGAAGATTCTTGATAGTGGCCACATACTATTTTAGCAAATGGGTAGAATCTAAGGCTCTGGCAAGGATTCGCGACTCGGATGTTTTCACATTTATTTTTCAGAACATTATCTACAGGTTCGGCATCCCAGCAGAGATTGTCTCTGACAATGGTAAGCAGCTACAGGGCAAGAACATTGATTTTCTCTTCAATACCTTCAAAATCCGAAAGAACAAGTCAACACCGATATACCCTCAAAGCAACGGCCAAGCAGAATCCACAAACAAGACCCTCGCTCTCATTCTCAAGAAACGACTAGACGAGCATAAGGGACGATGGTATGAGCAATTACATAATATTTTATGGGCATACAGAACAACCCGAAGATCAGCCACAGGGGAATCTCCATTCCTGCTCACCTATGGAGCCGAAGGTGTCATCCCCACAGAGATCATCATGCCAACCACGAAGACCGAAGCATGGGAAAAGAACCTCACAACGGACATGATGTTGGAAAGACTCGATGACCTTGAGGAAAGGAGAGAAGCAGCGTTGCAGAAAATGGAGAATTACTAAAGAAAGATAGCAAGGGAGTACAATAAAAGGGTTAAGCTTAGAAATTTCGTAGAAGGACAGTATGTGCTGAGAACCATACCCCAATACCAACGAGAAAGGAAGTGGGGCAAGTTAGCACCAACATGGGGAGGACCTTTTGTCATACACGATATCGCGGGGGAAATGGATCATATTACTGCGCAACCTAATGAGGAAGTCCTCGAGACACCCATGGAATGCAAAATATCTCAAGCCATACCATCCATAGATAGCAGCGCAGCTCTGCAACTACGTGAAGAGTATCAGAAGAAGAAGACGACGCACCCGATCGACATGTTTATATCTCTGGACGAGGAATAACAGACCTCAACTCATCAATCAAACAAGTTTTTTTGCAAAAATTCTTATCTAATAAGGTAACCTAAGACAATACAAGGGGCAGCGCATCAGCAGAATGAATACTTGTAAATATGTCTGTAAATATGCTACAAAAATGCTGCGCCTACACATACAAAAAGTTGTCACTATTGGGGAAAGTAGATACCTACAATCTCTCAGGACTCCCCTGTCAGCGTCTATAAGTGTAAGACTACGGGGAAGACATCCAGCAAAAAGAGATCTCCAACCATTTTAAGACAGCGGGTCGACGGAATGGGGACATGTAAATATTTCAAATAAATACCCCATATCCTAGAACGCTGCATCGACCCCCACCGTCTGGGAATCCTCTGGCCAAGGATTAGCCAGCAGGGTGACAGGTCTCAAGACGATCACGAAGGTATATACCTTCGGCATCGCACTCAAACAATTCGTTCTTAAGGGAACTCTTTAATTAATTCCTTTACCTCATTTGAGTTCGTCAACTAAATAATGCAACTAAAATAATAATGCAGGTAAACGAAAGATGTACATAATTAATAAACGATGATCCATTCCATGAAAGTTGATTACAAGTTCGGCAAAATAAACAAGAAAAATAAAAACGAAAAACACATTAACAGATGGCACGAAGCTCTATAATCAACAAAGATCAACTTTCTATAACTAGCAGAAGAATCTACTTGGATGATTCAGCTCCACCGGTGGGGTCTTTTCTCTGCGACAAAGGCACGCTCCCACCTGAAGAAAGCCCTGAAGAACTAGTCAAGGGGGCGGGCATAGGGCGACCAGGATACTCCTTGATGAGCCCATGCTCAGTCTTGAGATCATGCTCAATTTTGGTCAGAACCTTATTGGTCTCCTCAGCTAACTAACAATGAGCCTTATATGTAATGACGGTATTCCGCATCTCGGCTTGTGACAACAAGGAGGACAGACGGCTCACTTCCTTAGAGGCCATGTTCGCTGCTTCATCTCGAGACGTATCCAAACCCTTGTAGTACGTGGTCTGACCCTCCTGATGCACTAAGGAAGATTGAGCCTTATCTAGATCAGATTGAGGCTTTTCAAGTTTTTCATTTGCAGCATGAAGCTGTCCCTGGAGCTCTGAAAAGAAGAAAAGAAGAAATATGAATGGTTAGGACGACGGATTACAAAATCACACTCGACGAAGTAAATATATACCTTCGACCCTAGCCGAAGCTATTTCATATTCGTTAACAACTGTATCTCGAGCTTCGTCAAGAAAGTCATACTCGTCGGATATTTTCTTATAATCCATTTGAAGGATTGAGAGAGCAAATTGACTAGCATCTAACTCTACCTGCTTCATTGAATCCAAGTGACAAAGATGATTGACTTTGTTATTCATCTCCTCCAACCCTTTGTTGAGTCTGTACATGTTCACTTCAAGATTTCTCTTAGACTCAACCTGGTGGGCCACATCAGCCCGAGACGCAGCTAAGGCCTTGCTAAGGGAACCGGCCTCAGCCCTGGCATCGTTTGTTTCTTCGGCAAGACGCTGCATATACTCTCTTAATTCGGAACCTTGAGAGGAACGAGCCTGTCGTAACTCTTCCTCCAGAAGATTTATTTTAGCTTCTAAAGATGAAGCATATTCTCGGGCTTCGCGAAGATTGTCACGCGTCCATATCAGAGTTCCATTAAACAGACGATGATCAGTGTTATACTTATTTTGCATATCAACTATCTGAGTATGCCTCAGACGCCACACCTCGGCCTTTGCATCCCATCTTTCGGCCTCACTTTTTATTTTCTCCACTAATTATGCGATACGGGTTTTCTGCCGTTGTCTCTCATTCCGAAGCCATATCATCTCTGGGACTCCACCCACTGAAGATAGGGTGGGGAGACTCAGCTAGAACTCTAATTTCTATAAAATAGCGACGGTGAGTAAAGCGAAGAAAGAAGACGGACCTGTAAAAGATGAAGCATTTTTCCGAACCTCCTCCAACTCACTGCGGACCATAACAAGCTCTAGACGAAGCTTTTCCTCTTCGTCGCCCAGCCGCTCCTTCCCTTTGAGATGACTCTTCAGCTCACTTATATCCTTATCCCTGGCAGAGATAACCGTCTCAGCCGCAGATAGCTCCTCTTCTCTGTGACGAAGCTTGGCCTCTAACTTGAGAGACTTAGCCTTAAAGAACTGGTACAGGGTATGGTTGCAGTGTTCACTCCTCATCATATACGTTCCAAGAAAGGAAGGGGTATCATATCAGAACTTTATACAGTTCCCAAAGAGAGAGAAACATGAGGAAAAGTGTAACGTACCTCTAGCATCCGCTGCTGAGGGAAACCATACTGATACCCATCAGCTATGGCCATCATATCGACAATGGTGGATGGAGGATCAACCACCAGGGTAGCCTCCAAGGCCCTCAGATTCTTGTCCCACACATCCGTAACCTTATCTTCGGCAGATAATTGCATCATCCGACGAGTATAGGCATCGGAAGTCTTCTCACCAGCAAGAACGGGGGCAGGATTTGGGACGAACATCAAATTCTTCTTTTTAAGACAAGCAAGAATGGTGTCGTCACCCTCCAGCATCAAAGATTGCGGGAAATCTTCCAAGGGAGACTCAATAGAAGCTTCCCTAACATCAGCGGCCTTCCCAGCCGCTGACTTCTTCCTTGCTCCTGCCTCCTGATTAGCAAGGTTTTCAACATCATCACCCTCTAAGATATCACCTGCGTCTACAACCTTTTGACCCGCGACATTCCCCTTGCCAGAGTTACCAAGCACATCCCAATCATCGTTTGGGGAAAGCAAAGAGAACTCCCCAGCAAAACCCATGGCAGTATTCATTTCGAAGGTCTCTCCCATGGAGTAAATCCTGCCAAAGGAAAATTATTGGGACCCAACAGGAATGGGGCCACTATTACTATTGCCACCAGAGGTAATGTTTTCTTCACCAGCACCATTACCACTAGCGGTAATGTTATCTTCACCATCATCGTTGCCACCAGGGGCATTCTCTTTCCCACCAGCACCACCACCATCTTCGTGGTTAGGGGGAGAAGTATCAGTACGTTCCTCCCCATCGGACATATCCTCATCCTCAGCAAAGTCTTCGTTAGCAGGGCTGGTAACCTCCTTGTGAACCTCTGTCTCATCATCCACAACGGTAGAAGATTGCTTGGGACCAATCTTTTTCTTCTTCGTCACCTACAGAACAATAAGGGATGCCATCAAAGGATTTTTTCTCCTTTACTTGAAAAATTTAAACTTTTTAACATAAGGAGAAAAGGGGCAAGTATAGGAAGAAGCCATACCTTGGCAGTTGCAGTACTCTTCGAAGGAACGATAGCATCTGAACTCTCTTCCTCATCCCCATCAACAACATCGAGGGCATAAGAAAAATTCATGCCTTCAAAGTTCAAACGCCAAGGCGTAAGTCTCCATAACGAGCAGGAGCGGCCTCACGAGGTTCTCTATCAGCAGTGGGACGCCATCCGTGTGGACCAGGAATCCAACCCCAAGCCCATGGACCAATAACCTCAATAACAGTAGCATGCCACTCATAGTTGTGATCGCGCTTGATCCTCTCACGAGGAGGGAAAATTTTCGTGTTAGCAGACCTTTCCGTACCAGGAACGTATTTCAGCTTGGCGTCGCTCACCTCACTTAGAAGACGAATCTCACCACGAGGAGCAGCAATGTTACGAATACCAACACTCCACGGCTTACAGTTCCTACTGTTAATATAATCCCCGAAGGAATTATTAAAATTCTGGGGAGTATACCATTCTCTCTCAGCAGGATCAGGGACATAGCAAGTCATCATCATTTCCTTTGCTCTGAAGATAGCACTCCTTCAGTGCACGAAGATAATTCCCAGTCAACTGTGATACAGATGACTATGGGTGTTTGTAGAATAACCTTCACGATCAGCCAGTACGTCGTAATAAAAAGAATCACCTGACTTGTATAGAGGCAACATAAGACCCGCCTTGAAGGCCCCTACGGTTGTCAGAAGATGAAACTCATCGAACTGATACTTCGAGATAAGCTCATAAGTGATGTCATCATCGGGACCATAGAAGCGGACTTCAAAGGCTTGAAGTTCATGTTTCTCCTTAAACGCCTCCAGGTCAATATGCTTGAATGTGACCTTTTTCTTACCAACTGAGACGCTTCGTATTACCGGGGCAGCGTCTTCCTCATTGGCGGGATCTTGTGTGGAATCCTTCGGAGGACTCATGTCTGAGGCCTTTCTCTTAGAAGGAACATTCTTTGGCGGATCAGTCTTCGAGGCAGTACCCTTAGTAGACTTTCCCTTGGAGGGGACCGCTGGGGGAGGAGGCGAAGGATTTTGCTGAGGCATCAGAGGAGAAGCCATAGAACGAAGAGGGGGAACGTCCAACGCTTCACTACAAGGAGGAGCCTGCGTGCTTCTAGAATCATCGCGCGGACGAGAAGAAGCGCGGCTAACAGCATACCTAGAACCAGGAGGTCCCTTCGGTGGATCTCCTTTCTTGGTAGACGAAGATCTCTGAGCAGAGGAAGACTAGACTCTTTGGGTATGAAGATCAGCTTGCGAAGACCTAGATGAACCTCCTCTTGGTGGAGATATCAGGGTCTCTACGTGGAGGAGATCTACGAGGACTAGATGGCGGAGTCTGATAAGGAACCCGCTGACGATCAGCCATATCTGCGAGATATACAAACAAGTTATAGGTTTCCGCAGAATGATGAAAAAGGATCAAAAAGCTAAATTTCGGCCAGTTCATCATAGTTATCCAACAGAAGAAAATAAGAAAAACCCTAACTCGGTCAAAACACCAAGAGAAAATCTTCAAACACCAGTTTATACGCTTTGTAATGAAGAAGTGGCAAGCATATAAGCTTCTGTATATGTGTTCTTCATCACAAAGCTAAAGAATACAGTAGCAGAAGATGAACCAAGTGATCAAGATCAAAATCAAAGAGAAATCTCTTACCTGTGTATGAGAAATTTCGAACAAGGCGAGTGCGATCAAGAAGACGACGAACTACAGCAGCAGATGAGCTCAGAAAAAAACAAGAGAAGGTCGTATTCAATACAAGGATAGTAGCAGTTAATGGCTAAAGAACAAGAAGAAAGAACAAAAGCTACAGAAGAAAAAGAATGAAAGCCTGACGGGGAGGGAATGAAATTTATTTCTAAATTTTCACATTCTCTTTCCTATTTATAATCCTTGAAGGAAATACTAACCGCCCATTTACCCAAGGAGCAGTTATTGCCAGGAGTGGGAAACGTTCCTTGATGTCTAGGGGAAGTTATTAGGAGAGAGATGAGGAATATGTGACATTTTTCCTCTAACTTCGACTGACGCCCAAGTCAGAAGAAAAGGGGCAAATTGTGTGTACATATTTCATCATCCGCCACGTGTCTATAGAGAAACACGTGGAAGACATACCATCCAGGGCATCAAGATATGATGCCACGCGCATACAGCCAAGAGACGTGTATCATCAAGGCAGGGCCCTCATCTAACAGATCCAATGACTAAGGATCGAGGAGTACCGAGATATAATACCACTGCAAAGCACTGAAAAGCACCCAAAGACTCACTTTATCCCATCTCAAGAAAGATCCAAGATCGACGACTGGATAAGTCCAACTGACGCGGATGTGACAGGGGCAGATGACCTTTGTCTGGCGCGTGCAGACGACTCAACCTCCCGCATTAAACACCATGGCAGCATACGTGTCGACCATCCGTGGAAGACACAACCATCACTCTTCAACAATAAGCATGGAACGCTGGGGGAATCGTAGAAGATGAAGAGGTCCGCGGTATTGACACAAAGCACAAGACGATAAGGTTACAACGGCCTTCAGAAGTGGACCCCGCGTTATAACCCTATAAATACCCCTCCCCACTAAGAGTAAAGGGGATGACGGATCCATAATTAAGAGAGGAGAACATAGGAGAGAGAATTAGGAAGAGTAAGTGATTCCGTTGATCCCGCAACCTCAGTTCATACTTCAAAGTCATTCGACTATCTTTGTAATCAATCTATACATAGTGAAACACCAACCCCGTGGATGTAGGCCTTAGTGCTGAACCACGTAAATGATTGTCTCAGTTATATTTCAGCATTTACATTCCGCACTTTACATTCAGCATTTACGTTCTGCACTTTATATTCGGTACTTTACATGATAAACTTCACACTTATGCTTCGATCTCTATTTATTATATTTCACGAGTATTGTCAGTGATAATATACGACTATACAAGGACGAGCCCGAAGGCTCTGAGTCGATGAATCGATATAATCATCCCCCTTTACGCATACAACGCATAATTTATAGTATTGAGTGTATGCGAACATTGTTTGTGAACATGTGGATGCCATCGAGATTTACGTGTTCACAGTGGTCGAGTCATATGCTAAACAAATACGACCATTGAGGTGATGATTTCGTAGAGGTATTAAACCTTTAGTGATAGGGTTATAAAGGGAGTAGCGCCGCTCACCATTCCATTCTCTAATACTTAGTAAAAGAAATTCACCATGTAATTCGATCTGAATTAAGCTATTATCTATATCACGACATTGTTGCGGAATAATCCATTCTTCTTTCTTGCAGATATCAAAGCAAACAAGACGACATGTATATTCTGTTTCATCCTTTTCACACCATATGAAACTACATACGTCTTGTTGATTTCTGTGAAGATTAATGAATAAAGCATCATTGAATAAATTACACCATTGTTTGCATACGCACCTGAAACGAGCCAAACTCTTACCGGGAATTCTTGTGAGTATGTTTTTTATTACGCAATGACATGGAAGTTGAGGAAGCGAAAGAGAAAGAGCTCCATCATTCAACTCATCCATCGCCCTCTTCGTGTCTGCTTGAGTTCTCAAGTAAACTTGATTATGGGAGAGACCCAGAGTTCAGGTTCGTAGCATTGCATTCGTCGTCCAGCCCAGTGGACTACCACTGAGTCATAGGGAAGTAAACAATGCGGCTTTACTTGACGATCGGCGACGTTTTTTTATTTTGCCAAACGTATTCTCGGAAATGAGCATTGTCAGGATTTTCTTAGGGAATCACTGACAACCGCGGAATAACGGATCTTGAGATATTATGAATAATAAGTAAACCAAGCACAAACAACTATGAAAATACGAGAAAGATAAATCAACTCACAAGACACAAGATTTATAGTGGTTCGACCAATACATACAACTTGTATATATTGTCTACGTCCACTTTGAGCCGCACCAACTCAAATCCACTATGAAGAAAAAATGATTACAACGTCGTGTGAATCCCAGCAAACCCTTGGTTACACCCCAACAATTACCCGAGATGATAACCTTGTCTCTTGTTCCTCACCAATATGCTATCACAACGAAACCTAGCTTTAACCCTAAAATCTATACAAGAAATCTCTCACCGATCTCTTAATCGTTTTCTACACAACGTACATTCTACAAGGCCTAACTACCTATTTATATAGGTTACAAACTTGGCCACCAAGAATTCTAACCGGTTTAGGAAACCCCTTCCCTAAATAACCACGACTAACTTTAGGAAATAATTAATTAGTCTTCAATAACTAACAATCTCCCACTTTGAAGACTTATTGATTGTCTTCCATTCTTCAACTTTGGATTGACGGTGCTAAAATATCTTCCTTGTTAGTGCGGCTCCCCTCCCAGATCCTCATTCTGAAAGACCAACTAAAGCCTTGCAGAGCTTTAGCTTGTCTGATGTAACTCCCTTGGTAAACATATCCGCCGGATTCTTCGAACCAAGAATCTTCTTGAGCTTCAACTCTCCTTCTTCCAAGAGATCCCGAATGAAATGATAACGGATATCTATATTCTTCGTCCTAGCATGATAGGCTGAGTTCTTGGCTAAATGAATAGCACTTTGACTGTCGCTAAACAAAACACTATCTCCTTGTTCCTTGTCCAACTCAGCTAATAATCCTTGTAACCAAATCATCTCCTTGCTCGCTTCTGTCACTGCTACATAGTCCACTTCCATAGTAGATAATGTCACCAACTTCTGTAACCGTGAGTTCCAACTCACTGCAGCTGACCCCATAGTATAAACATAACCGGTCGTACTTCGCCTTTTATCTACATCACCCGCGAAGTCTGCATCCACATAACCCCTCAAAATAGAACCACCTTTTCCATAATACAATGGTACGTTTGTGTTACCTCTCAAATACCTGAGAATCCACTTCACAACTTCCCAATGTTGTTTTCCCGGGTTGCTTGCATATCTACTCACTACTCCCACTGCATGTGCAATATCCGGTCTCGTGCACACCATAGCATACATTAGACTCCCAATAGCTGAATAATATGGTACGTTAGTCATCTACTCCTTTTCTTTATCTGTCTTCGCACACTGCATACTTGAAAGACGAATCGACTTCCAAGTGGAGAACTAACTGGTTTAGCATTCTCCATATTGAACCTTTTCAACACCCGTTCAATATATTCAAACGACTAAGCATAAGAGTTCCCTTAGCTTTGTCCCTTATGATCCTCATACCACGAATCTTCTTTGCTTCACCAAGATATTTCATAGCAAACTCACTTGCTAATTGTTTCTTTAAATTCTCAACTTCTTGTAGAGATGTTCCGGCAACCAACATATCATCCACATACAGTAATAATATGATGTAGTCAGAACCGCACCTTTTGAAGTAACAACAATGATCTGCATTACACCATGAGTAACCACCTCTATGCATGAAGTTATCAAACTTCTTGTACCACTGTCTCGGGGCTTGTTTTAAACCATACAAACTCTTCTTTAGCTTGCACACCATCTCTTACTTGCCTTTTACAATGAATCCTTATGGCTGCTTCATGTAAATTTCTTCATCTAGGTCACCATGAAGAAAAGCTGTCTTTACATCCAACTGTTCAAGGTAGAGATCTTCAGAATCCACTAGACTTAACACTACTCGAATAGTAGTCATCTTCACAACTGGAGAAAATATCTCGTTGTAATCAACACCAAGTTTTTGCTGGAAACCTTTCACAACCAACCTCTCCTTGTTGCGGATATCTCCATTTGCTTCAGACTTCATCCGATAAATCCACTTATTATGCAACGCCTTCTTACCTCTTGGTAATTTTACTAACACCCAAGTGCCATTCTCCTCAAGTGAATCCATTTCATCTTTCATAGCAAGTTGCCACTTGCCTGAATCATCAGCCGCTAGTGCTTTTTTAATATCTTCAGGTTCACCTCCATTCGTAAGTAATAGATAATTCAGAGTGATAGACACATTTTTGTGTCTAAGTTGTCCTCAATTTTCTCTATGTTGGTACTCGTTTTTGTATTTATTATGGTGTTTTGTGTGTTTGTAGGTGTTATTGGAGAATTACACTTGTTGGAAATTTCGGCTCGAAAAATTACCCGGAGAACCCCCGGAGTTCTCCTCGGAGGACATTTGCTAAACGGACCCCAAATTTGGCTAAGGGGCTTCCAAGGTTATGTGCAGCCCAAATTCATTCTCAGCACCCACGACTATGTGTAGCCCAAATTCATCCATCGCACCCATCTTCCTTGTTTGAATTTTGGTTTTTGGCGGGAAAACGAGTTTTGTGCCTGGTAGATTAGGTTTGGACTTTTGGGCGCGCTAGAAGGAGATTTTCAACTGCCGAATTTAATTGGTTTTGTTCCTCTTGGCTAAACAGGGCTGGTATAGGCCTTTTGTTCGACGAAATTTGGCTAGATAACTCGCGAGGAGAAGATAGAGAGCATGTGCACGAGAGGAGATATTCACGGGATTGTATGTGTCGATGGGATTTTGAGTGAGGCAGAGCGTGTTTAAATTAATCTGGGACGTCTATCCAACAAGTTCAACTAATTTGGACAGCTACAAACGCGTGCAAGAGAAGAATAAGGAAATATTTCCTTAAAATGGCAGTGAAGAATATATCGAGTAATGGAGGATTTTTGGCAGTGATAGAGCGAGATTTTTTGGTATCTATGGCTATATAAAGGGTACTCGTGCACCACAGAAGGGTTACGGAGAGTTTGAGAGATTACAGAGCATCACAGAGGCTAAAGATTGATCACCAGAGAAAGCTGCTGCTGCTGCTGCCATTGAAGAACACGAAGAACATTGGACGCCTAAGAACAGTCGTTCATGCTACAGTGCTAACGACTCACAGCTGAGGGTCGTAGTTCAGGAGACAGTCTTAAAGCAACACTAACAGTGACAGGAAGCTTTTATCGTTCTCTGTAACAACTCGGTTTATAACAAATATAACTGTTACAAACCCGGTTTTCATTATATTTCTCCCATTTTCATCATTTGTAAACACTTTGAGCAATAAAAATAATTTTTGAGCGTGTTTCCAACATAATGATGAGCTAATTCTCCCACAACCAAGGCAATGAGGAAGCTACTTACGCATGAATAATTGGTAATTATTTATTTTCTCTAATTTATAATTTATGATTCACTCAATCACTGCTTTTGCAGAGTTTCTAATTGTTTGCATAATTTCCTTCATTAGTTGTGATTCAATTAGATAGGTTATGCTTTGTATTAAGATAATATATGCTTAGGGGATACAATTAATTTTTGAGAATTTGTCTGATTATATGTGAATTAAGAAATAAGAGACTTAAAAGATAATTAGAGTTTTGGCTTATTTACCATAATTTATTCATGTGTAATAGTGGAATCAGTGTCTTGGTTATTCCTAATATTCTGTGACAATATTTTGTATATATTTTTCTTTTATTTTAGTTTATTAAATCCTAAAATCGATTTCAACAAGTCCGAGTGAACGGTAACTCTATTTACCACTATATAAAATTCGATCACAGAGCATACCTTGGGTATGGTTTTGGAGTTCTTGATGATCTTCGTATTTCTTGTGAAACTATAGGAGTAACTGCCACTGCAGCAGAAGTCTCTTCATTTTGTACTTCTCTGCCATCAGCAACATCATGCTCTTCTTGTTCCATACTTCCTCCAGAAACATCATCAATATCGATATACAACTCCTTATCGACGTTGCTTGATCTGACATCTTCAACTTGTGTTGTATTCCTATCCTTGTACAGCTCATTCTCATTAAAAGTGACATCTCTACTTCTAATAACTTTGTGACCCTCATAGTCCCAAAGTTTATACCCAAAAGCGTCAATTCCATAACCAAGGAATCTACACTTCTTTGCTTGAGCACCTATCTTAGACCTCTCACCGGGACTAAGATGAACATAACCAACACAACCAAAAACTTTCAGATATGAAAGATTTACCTTTTTGCCAGTCCAAACCTCCTCTGGTATCTTCATATCTAATGGACTACTAGGTGTCATGTTAATTAGATAAGCAGCCGTCTCTGTTGCATGTGCCCGGAAGGTCTCGGGCAAACCAGACTGCAACCTCATGCACCTTGCACGTGCATTCAATGTCCAATTCATACTTTCTGCTACTTCATTCTCCTGTGGCGTCCTTGGAACTGTCCTCTCTGTAAGAATTCTGTTTTGTCATACTCACCACCGTTGTCTGACCTTAGACACTTCAACTTCAGACCAGTTTCTGTTTCAACCAAAGCATTCCACTTCTTAAACACTTCATACACCTCGAACTTATTCTTCATGAAGTAAAGCCACACCTTCCTTGAGTGATCATCTATAAAGGTGACATAATATTGGAATCCGCTGTGAGATGCAACATCAATTGGTCCCCATACATTAGTATGAACCAAATCAAGTTTCGCGCTTCTCAAGTCTCTTCCTCCTCTGCTGAAATTAACCCATTTTTTCTTTCCAAGAACACAGTCTTCACAAAAACTCATATCAACAGACTTCACCTTTGGTAGATATCCTCCCGAACATAGAATCTTCATGTTCTTCTCACTCATGTGACCTAATCTTCTATACCATAAGTTAGTGTCTTCACCACTACTAGCCACTGCTAAAGTAGTTCCATCTGAAGTCCGGTATAGAGTATTGACTCTAACTCCTCGAGCTAACACCATAGCCCCTTTCTTTACTTTCCAATTGTGTTTCGTTAACACAACTTCACAGTCATCATCACAAACTTGGCACACAGACACCAAGTTTTTCTTCAAATTTGGAAAGTGTCGTACATCCTTCAATTTCCATGTCGAACCATTGACTTTCAATATCACATCACCCAAACCGATGATGTCGCATGCTTCATCGTCACCCAAGAATACTTGGCCATAATATCCTTCTTTATAAGAGATCATAATACTCTTATCACTTGTCGCATGGAAAGAAGCTCCCGAGTCTATAATCCAAGACTCATCTTGCTTGTCCTCAGAGAGTAGTAGAAAACCTTCCGTAATCACCTTCTTGTTATCCACAAGGACCTTCACTGGATCCGCAGCTGCAACTACGTTGACCTCTTCTTGATTACCTTTGTTTCCACCATTATTAGCACCTTTGTTTTCCGGACAATCGCGCTTGAAGTGTCCTACTTTCTTACACGCCAACACTCAATAACACCTCTAGGCCGGGATTGAGATCTCCCCCTAGACTTCCCTCTAGACTTCCATCTAGTCTTGTTGTTGTTCCTATTTGAACTCCTGCCTCTATATTCTTCATGCATACTTATATTGAGCTTGAAGAACTAGAAACATAACCTTGTTCTATTCTTTCTGTCCTCTTCAAGAATTAACCTTTGTTGCACATCATCAAGCTTCAACTTTCGCTCCTGCGGAATTGCTAATGGTTGTCCTTACAGTCTCCTAACTCTTTGGTAATGATGACAACAACCGTAAAGCTTGAACTTCATCATCAAAAGTAATACTAACTTTTGAAAGCTGAGAAATAATCGATTTAAACTTCCCAAGATGTGCTGAAATCATTTCGCCTTCTTGCATCTTCAGATTAAATAATTGTTCACATAACATAATCTTCCCCGAGGCTGATGACTTTTGATACAACTTTTCAAGTTTATCCATAAGATTCTTCGTACTAGTTTCCTCTTGTACGTTATTGTAAACTTCCTCCGTTAGACATCTATGGATCACGGCTACACACTTGCGATCAAGAGTTGTCCATTCATCATCTTTGTGTGCTCCTTTTTTCGCAACTCCACCCAATGGATCAGCAATGTCTTTCTCATATAGGTAGTCTTCCATCTGAGACTTCCAAAACGCAAAGTTCTTCCCATTAAAAACTTTAACCCTAGCTACCGTACTTTCGTTATTATCACCCATAACTCCCACTCCAATCGTAATACGATAAACCTATGCTAAGAGCAACCTAGAGCTTAACCTAAAGCTCACGATACCAGATTGTCGAGGATTTTCTTAGGGAATCACTGACAACCGCTGAATAACGGATCTTGAGATATTATGATGAATAATAAGTAAACCAAGAACAAGCAACTATGAAAATACGAGAAATATAAATCAACTCACAAGACACAAGATTTATAGTGGTTCGACCAATACATATGATCGGTTGTCAATCCGTCAAAAATAATTTCACTTTCTTACTCACTAAATTTAAATGAAGTACAAAGTAATGAAGAGTTCATATCCACAGAGAGGCAATTGTTGTTATGCAATTTTCAGTTTCTAAGGTAACCAAGGGGGGATGTTTGTTGTTTAAGCGAAATACTAAAGTAAAAATAAAATAGAGCAAAGCAAATAGTTGGAATAATCAATAAGGAGAAGATATTGGTCACGGGATAGTATCATTCACAAACATGTATTTTCATCAATGATTAGAATTGGTATTTTAATCTCTCATCTACTAATAGTCCTAGGATACCTTGATCGCAAGTATATCCCGCTAATTCCCTGTTTTCATCACAACCACATTAAAAGATGTATATGTGAGTTCTTCCTAGAAAGCAACCTAAAGTGTAAAAGCACAATTAGATTTAACTCCCTAAAAGCAATAAGTTCTATGGAATAAGACTAATCAATGCAAACGAATGTGTAAAAGCACTAGTCGTTTTAACAAAAGTTATGATTCACTTGTGACTAGTAGGATATATCACTACAAGCACTACCCACAATTATGCTACTTAGAATCAGGGATAAACAACTTTTTCGTATTGAAAACCCTAATATAGCTCTAGAGATGAATGTAAATCGGATTGATTCCGGACTCAACCAAACAAACTATCAAATCATATAACACTATTAATTGTGAATAACAAACAATAAAATATTGAGACAAAACTAATTCATTGAATCATATAACATATTGAGAAATCAACTTTATCCCTTAACCAATAATATGTGTTTAGCTACTCATAGCTATGGACTTCATCATAATAATATTAATTGAAAAGAAGAAGATGAACAAAAGCAAACCCTAGAAGCGTAAACAAAACCGGCTCTCCAAAGTTCCAAGAAAAATATATGATATCAAAGTTGTAGAAAACTTTCCCTTAAATAGCTCTCTTGTTTCCAAAATTAGGTCTAATCTTCAAAGGTCCAAAAGATAGAAGTCCACCAAGCCCATGTGTGAGAAAAACCCATGCGAAAACTCTGCCCAAAAACGGTCGCCGAAAATCGGTATTGTGGCCGAATTTGGCCGAATCCCATACCGGAAAGTATCTCAGGTGACCGGCAAAGTCCGCCCGGTCACCGGTCAACGAGTCAAATCGGGTCAACTCGGTCAAGGTCAGACCGAGTCAATTCACTGAGTCAGGTTGTCCGATTCATATGACTGAGATGGTCTAATCAGACCTGAATCAGAGACTAACTCGGCTGACTTAGCTCGCACGAGTTCGAACTTGTGATGCGCAATGTTGACGCATCCAAGCAACAAACCATCCAAGATGGCTGTGCATCTACTCTTGCAGTTCCATACCAGCACATTCATCCATCTGATTTGAGCATTTTCAGTTCAGTTTCAACTCCAGCTCAGTCGTAGTTGCGCTACCTGCAATTGCTTCACCTGCAGCTCCATTCTAGCACCAACACAACCACCTGAGACTGTCATTTCAGTTCAATACTAACAACTCAGTTTCATACCAACCACCAACCATTCAAACTCATCAGTACACATCACCAGTTCCAGCTGCATCTCACAGTAACACCAGCACTTCAATTGCTTCACTGTTTGGTTCCCTTCACAACTGCACTAGCCCAAAGCTCAACCTCCCCTGCAATCTGGTTAAGTCACTCCATCTCAATCAAGCCAAATACCAGCAACAACTGCTCTCAATTAGCTGTATCTCCTCAGCCAAATCCATGGCAAAACCATCTGAATTGCAGCTCCAAACCAGTTCCATGACTACAACACATTCATCTCTGCACAACCATCTGACTCCACCAGTCCTGTAGCTCAGTTCATTCCTAGCTCAGACTTGAGCTTCAGCTGCACCTGGTACATCTCTCAACTCTTGTAGACATTCCCAGTAACACACTCTGCACACACCAACTCTCACTGGCAACAACAATGAAGACCAGTAACAACTCCAAATCTTCCCATTCTTAGCTGCACATCCATTTTCTGCATCTTCTTCTTCCTTGAATTTCATAACTCTGCCATGAAGCCATTACTCCAGCTTTACCTCACTGCATAATTACAGCCCATGGCAGCAACAGCTACAGCTGCACTATGCCAAGCTCAAACCACAAACATAAAGCACGGAACCCCGTGAATTAACACAACCATTCCCTTTTCATGAGAACCCCCTCTAGCCATAGTTCCATTTGCTTCTCATTTCTTTCACCTGCAATAGCATCAATGATACCTGCATTACACAACCACCTTCATCATTCTAATGCCCCAGCAACAACAACCCAGGCCACCTGCATTTCCCATTTGTGGTCCTAACATACATCTAAACCCACTATCAGTTCACTCCAGCCAAACAGGTAATGGAGTTTGAGATGATTCTGCAATAGGTAATGGAGGATTGTGCCTTGTAGGTAATGGAGTTTAACCTCCAACTCACCATTAGAGCCAGTAACCCCAACTCTTCACTGTGACATCAGATATTCTTCCAGTTCAAACCATTCTCCAACACCTCAACCATCACAGATTCAACACCACAACTACCACCTGCAACTCATCATACCCATCCATTGCAATCAACACCCCGAGAACCACCATGACTACTCATTCAACCACAACACAAGCAGCAATCATTTCCAATTCCCACGTAGTTCAATTTCTCTTCTTCCATGAACCCATCTCGATGCCAACTCCTATTCATCACATCTGTTGTTCAAGCCTCATCTGAATCAAATACCCTTCTAAAACAACACACAACATCGACTTGAATTCCATGGAAACACAGATTTAACCCTTTAAACTACTCCATCTCTGATTTCTCCGAAACCATCATCTCTTCTGGATCTCGAGTCTCACAACAACAGACCATCAACATCACCTTCAATTCATTCGAAATCATGGCCACAACCCTAGCTTCTTCCATTCAAATCGACCATCAAAGTCATCTCTTGCTTCTGAGTTCATCTCGTTCTTAGTCTCAATTTGAACTTTTCAAACCATAATTACTCTCCCAGGAATCAGTGAAACTCACTGCTCCTCTCTAATTTCTCGATCTCTCTATCGATCTCTTCAGCAATGATGTTTCTCCGACAACATATACTTCTCTCAATTTTCATGGCGCAGCCGGAAGAACGAACAAATGATAGAAGAAATAAATCTTCTCTGAATTTTAGGTTTAAGTGTAAGAAATAAGAGTGATATAGCCACCCCAGTCACGTTGATAAGGGTTACCCATCTGGCAGACCCCTTAACCTTGACTAGGCTCCGGATAGTGTTCGCCCATGAAATGATAATTTTTGCCCTTTTTACTCCAATTAGGTGATTTCTCAATCTTTTCGTACATGCGACTCCAGTACCTAATAACTCAAAAGAACGCGTAAAGTACATAATTCACAAGAAAAATAGCAAAGAAAGCGTAACTACTAGATAGTAAATTAGGTGTTTTAGACACCTCGATTCCCCACACTTAGACTTTGCTAGTCCTCGAGCAAATCAAACAAAAGAATTCTAAAGAATACATACAACTCCGTGTCGTCGAGGCTACGGTCACTTTTAGCATAAATAACAAGCCTTTGAACCCCTAGGTGTCCCTAGTGGACGAGTTATAGTCTCGTGAGGGTTTACTAGAGATTTACCCACAAAACCTATTTTTCCAACTTACTAGTTCTCCGAAATGATAGCATCCAACGCGCTACGAAGACATAGAGATTCTGCACACTAGTCATAAGAAGTTAGACACATAAATGAACACAATATCATTCTTAAAAGTTGAGAGAGAAATAACCATCCCTTCTCGAAAGAAATTCGGGTTCGGAGTGATCGAAAGTCTCGACTCTGCCTCACAAGAAAGGGTTTTATGATATTGCTCTCAATAATAAACAACTTTTTATGGGTCACACATGTGTCCAGGTAGGAATGAAGATAGAATCCTGCGACATGTTGAATGGTAGGAAGGCATAACCCTCCGAAGTGTTTTAAAAACCCACATCTTTTATAATTTTGAAAACCCATTTTTCTGACGATCTCTAAGAAAGGAAATCAACCACTTAATGAAGGTGGGAATATGCTTACTTACCTCGTTATCCGTTCGGCGTGCAGCTAGCACCACTCTCACAAAGATCCATAGAAACGTCTTCGGTCTTCTATCGGTGTCTTCATCTTCGTCTTCGGTCTTCAACTCTTGATGATAAGTCTTGAACTTCGTAGAATCTTGACAATATGATTTTTTCCTCAAATCCCTTGTCGCTTGAAACTTCTTTGTAGATATTCCTTCTTCCATTGGCTTTATCGAAAGAACAAAACTAAAAACCAACTATACAAACCCAATATATATATATATATATTTCTTTTCTTTTTTTCTTTTTTTTTATCTTTTTTTTATCTTTTTTTTTTCTTTTTTTTTTTCGAGACAAGAGAAATAAACACAAACTGAAAATACAAATAAAAATGCAAGTACAAAGGCCATGGTGTAAGTACTTTGCCGCTTGATTCTTCACAACTTATATGTCTTGATATCATAAACTTCTCGAACTCTCATCTTTGATAATTTTCACTCTTGTACAATAGTCTTCAACTTATAAAAATTCTGCTCCTTGTTTTGTTGCTTTACTTGAATCTGAAATCTGCTCAATTCTATACCGTTGCTTGTAAACCTCAAACGTGTTCAACTTTCCTTCAAATTTGTGATGCTCCTCTTGTTGATGATGATGGTGTTTCTATGGACCTGTTGGTGTAGAGAGATAAGGTGGATGGTGCTAAGCTGCGAACAAGATTACAAGTGGTATGTAAGTTAGCAATTCGATGTCACCATCATGGTTGATAAAAATAGCACTCAAGAGATCAAAATAGTGTTTCTATGGTGGGAGGTTGGGAAGCTCACCATTCTGCCCGGAATTTACGTACGGTGACACACACTCTAAAAGCACAAATTTAGATAGGTACAAAGAATTGAAGGTCGGTGCCTCACATTATGTAACTTGGGTAGTCTCCACTATAGGGGATCACTGCTCTAATACCGAATTCAGTCTGCACCTTATTTGCCCTTTGGCATGGTTAAATCCAACTTTAACTCTCATACAATTAAGAAACCCGATCATGTTCTCTGTCATCTCTAAGTTCAGTCACTCTTGTGAGATTCTCGATGTAATCTTAGCGACATGTATACTATGTGACTCTAAACTAACTACAAGTTGGAGTTTTCTTATTCACTATTTCACAAAAAAGTTGAAAAATTTGAAAAATTTACAAAGCAAATGCTTAACCACTCCCCCCACACTTAAACTTTACATTGTCCTCAATGTAATTGAATCATCCAAAGTAAGTCAAGGTGGGAAATTCTAACAAGAAATCAGAAAAAATAAAAAACAAGACACGAAAAAGCTAAAAACAAGACAAGAAATAAATACAAGACAAGAAATACTCATCCTTTGGGTTGCCTCCCAATTAGAGCTTGGTTTAAAGTCGTCAGCCCGACTATCTCCTTGCTTTCTATGACTCCTCCAGAGGGAGTACATCCACAAAGTTAAATCCTTCCACCACTTCGGAAGTGAAATTCTCATAATATGGTTTCAACCTAGGTGCCCATTAAATTTAAGTTCTTTCCCGTAGCTATCTACGAATTTCCACTGCACCATGAGAAAACACATTAGTAACAATAAAAGGTCCGATCCATCGTGACCTTAATTTACCCGGAAATAAATGCAAGCGAGAATTAAACAAAAGCACTTTCTGCCCACTGCAAAATTGTTTCCTAGAAATCATGTTATCATGAAAGGCCTTCGTTTTCTCCTTATAAATGCGCGAGCTTTCAAATGCATCATTGCGAAGCTCCTCTATCTCTTGGAGTTGTAACTTCCTTTGCTTTCCAGCCCCATCCATCTCCATGTTGCATTGCTTAATAGCCCAAAACGCCTTATGCTCAATTTCAACGGGTAAATGACAAGGTTTACCATACACAAGCCTAAAAGGAGACATCCCAATAGGTGTTTTATATGCGGTTCTATACGCCCACAAAGCATCATTGAGTCGCATGCTCCAATCCTTCCTTGTTTGGTTCACCATCTTTTCTAGAATAGATTTCACCTCCCGATTAGACACCTCGGCTTGTCCATTTGTTTGGGGATGATAAGGTGTTGCAATATTGTGCGACATATTGTACTTCGTGAACAAGCTTTGCAAAATCCTGTTTTTGAAGTGAGAACCAACATCGCTAATTATGGCTCTTGGAATTCCAAACCTTGCAAAAATATGAGCTTGCTCAAAATCTGAAACCACTTTAGAATCATTAGTTTGGGTGGCTTTAGCTTCCACCCATTTCGAGACATAATCAACCGCAAGTAAGATATAAAAATTCCCATGGGAGTTGACAAAAGGCCCCATAAAATCAATACCCCATACATCAAAAACTTCAATATATTGAATATAAGTTTGTGGCATTTGATTTCGGGCACCTAGATTGCCGGTTCTTTGACACCTATCACAAGTTGTACAAAATATATGTGCATCCTTAAACAAAGTTGGCCAATGGAAACCACTTTCAAGTACCTTGTGAGCGGTTCTCTTACTCCCAAAATGTCCTCATAAGCATAAGAGTGACAAAAAGACAAGATAGAATTAAATTCGATTCGAGAACGCACCTTCGTATTACTTGGTCACTACCATGTTTCCATAAGTATGGATCATCCCATATGTATTGATTCCCTAACTTCTTAAGTTTGTCCCTCTCAGCACGAGACAAGTTCTTTGGGATTTTTTTAGAAACTACGTAATTGACAATATCGGCATACCATGGTTCTCCAAAGGCAATTGAGAATAGTTAATCATCCGGGAAACTTTCACGCAATGGGATAGTCTCCTTATCCACATCAAGTCGGCTCAAGTGATCCGCAACGGTGTTCTCAATCCCTTTCTTGTCCTTGATTTTAATATCAAACTCTTGCAAGAGTAAAATCCACCGTATGAGCCTCGGTTTCGCCTCTTTCTTTGTAAGCAAGTACTTAAGCGCTGCATGATCAGAAAAACAACAACTTTTGTACCAATTAGATAAGACCGAAACTTTTCTAAAGCAAAAACAATGGCTAATAACTCTTTTTCAGTGGTTGTGTAGTTTTGTTGGGCCTCATTTAACGTTCTAGAAGCATAATAAATAGCATGAGGAAGCTTCCCCACACGTTGCCCAAGCACCGCACCAACCGCATAATCACTAGCATCACATAAGCTCAAAGGGCTTACTCCAATCTGGGGTGGTTTAATGATAGGGGATGAAATCAAAAGTTCTTTCAAACGATTGAATGCCACCATACATTTTTCATCAAAGTTAAAAACCACATCTTTTTGCAATAAGTTACAAAGTGGTGATGCTATCTTGGAAAAGTCCTTGATGAATCTACGATCGAAACCTACATGACCAAGAAAAGAGCGTATCTCCTCACCGTAGTGGGAGGGTTAGAGCACGAATAAGGTCTATCTTAGATTTATCGACTTCCAAGCCTTTAGAAGATATTATATGGCCTAAAACTATGCCATGAGTTACCATGAAATGGCACTTCTCCCAATTCAAAGACAAGATTTGTTTCAACACATCGTTCAAGGATTAGAGACAAATTATTCAAGCAAAGGTCAAATGAATCACCAAAGACACTAAAGTCATCCATGAACACTTCGATTATGTTTTCAACATATTCGAAAAGATACTTACCATACACCTTTTTAAAAAGTAATGGAGCATTGCATAAGCCAAAAGGCATCCTTCTATAAGCAAAAGTACCGAAAGGACAAGTGAACGTGGTTTTCTCTTGGTCCTCCGACGCTATTGATAGGTGTAGAATACACCGTATTTACTATCTAGTAGTTACGCTTTCTTTGCTATTTTCTTGTGAATTATGTACTTTATGCGTGTTTTTGAGTTATTAGGTACTGGAGTCACACGGAGGAAAAGAAGAAGAAATCACTTTATTTGAGCGAGAAGGGCAAGAGTGTCATTTCACAGGCATGTGCTATCTGGAGCCAGTCACACGGTAAGGGGTTGCAAGATGGCCCTTATCGATGAGTGGTGCCTAGAACCACTGTGGATACCCCTTATCTGTCTTACCCGAGTGGCTATATCCACTTTCATTCTCTTACACCAGCCTTAGAATTCAGTGAGAAATCATTTCTCATTATTCGACCTGAAATCGAGAGAAAATGGAGGCACCTGAGAGGCGGCTAGAATTAGAGGTGTTGTGATCATGAAATCGAGAGCGAGAGATTCAAAGGGAGACGGATGCTTACTAGGTCGGAGAATCAGTGATAGAAGTCGATGTAGATGTTGCTCGATTGGATCGATAGGATGATTTCTTTGTTGATTGAGAAAAATAGAAACTAGGGTTTCTGTGATTTGAAGATTCGAGGTGATTGAAGTTAGGAGTGAAGGGGTTTTGAATTGAGAAGGAATTAGGGCTTTTGGTGCAGAAATTAATGGTGAAGAAGAGAAGAAAGGGTTGTGCTCGATGCTGTGAGTCAAGAATGAATGGGGTGAGTTCGACTGATGCTGTAATACCAAGAACAGATGAAGGAATTGAAAGAGTAGAGATCACCAGGAATGTCATAAAAGAGATGCTGAGACGAAGAGGGTTTTGATTGCAGTCTCTGTTAAAATTGAAGATGGGTTGTGTTCATTTGAAGGTACAAGAGATGGTGATTATCATGGGTTGGTGTTGTTTGTTACCGTGACTGAATAGCTGGTGGTAGGAATACACTGGCTAGGTATGTTGAAGCCATACGAGATGGAAATGATATGAATTTGGGCTGAGCATATGGGTTTGTTTGAGTCTGCAGTTGCAGATGAGATTTGAGCAAAGAAGATCGACTTTGAAGCAATCAAGAGTGAAATTTGGCTATGGTTTGAGCCTGAGTAAGCTGGGAATTTAGATTGTCCAGTTGAAGATTGTAAGGCTCAAGGAAGAATGGGTATGGCTTCTGATGATGAATGGAATGGTGAGTTATTGGAATTGCAACAAATGCAGTGAGTTGGCTGTGGCTGTGACAATTGCAGTCAAGGAAACTAGAGGCAATGATGGAGATGGATGGAGTTGATGCAATGGCTAGGCAGTGAGGAGTTGGTTATGGGTTATGTTGTGATGAATGAGCTGATTAGTCTTTGTGACATGGCTTATCTTTGGTGAAGCTCGTAACCGAGTTGAGCTCAAACCATAGCAAGGAACCGAGTGGTAATGAGTTACGAGTGAATGGTCGATAAATTGGCAAACTCTTGGTTGAAATAATGTAATGAGTTTGCATTGAAAAGCTGGAACTGGCAGAGTAAAAAGATGGTTATAATGCAGAATGTGTTGAGTTTGAGAGCTGCTATTGAAGCAACAGATGCGCCAAGTTAACACAAGAGTGAGCAGACATGGCAATGGCTGGAGGTGGTGCAAATGAGTCAGGTGGTTTATGGCTCAGATGGCTGCAGGTTGGAGTTGGGACTGTGTTGCAGAGGTGGGTTCATATTGGTGGTGATTCTGGAATGGGAATTGAAGGCACTGGTAGTGAAGCTGAAACTGTGGCATGACATTGCAGCCATGAAGTTACAATGGCTTGAGATGATGAAGAATACAGGGGTTGGACTATGGAGCTGTGAATGAATGTATGTCTAGGTTGTGTGACAGGGGAAAACTCAGTGGAAATGGCTGGGTGGTCTTGAGTCTGTGCTGTGGTGTTACAGGGAATTGGTTGCAGCTCAGATGAGTCAGTGAGGCAAATTGGAGCTAACATTGCAGGTTGTGTTGTTGCCATACAATTCATACAAGTGTTTTGTGGTTGTTTGTGGCAGTATATGGCAATGACTGAGATAAGTTAAAGTCCTGGAAGAAATGGAGTTTGGGTTATGAATGAATGTGAATATTTGCAGTAGAAGCAGGCAGTGTTACTAAGGGATATGATGCAGCGAGTTAAGCTCAGATTGATGGTTGCAGAATAGAGCAATGAATCAGAATTGGCGCAATCGAAGTGCCAATACAAGGAAGCTATAGGATTATGGAGCTGCAACTGGTGGTGAATGGAGGAACTGAGGTTTTGTGCTGCTGGTGTCATTGGCAAAGGTTCACAATTGTGGCAAAGGAACCGGGAGGTGTGAAGGAGTTCAGATTATGGTGCACAATGATTGTGCTACAGATTTGGCCAATGCATCGGCCCAAGCCAAGCTCACTTAGCTGATCCAGATCTGACTTGGGTCTAACTCAGACCTGACTGGTCCAGACCCGATCCGACTCAGAGCTGACCCGATCCGACTCAGAGTTGACCCGACCGATACGATCCGTTGACCGGTGACCGGGCGGACTTTGCCGGTCACCGGAGCCGTTTTCCGGGCACCTTTCCAGCCGATTTCCGGCCACAATATCAGTTTTCCGGCGACCGTTTTTGGGTCATATTTTCTACACGGGTTTCTCCTTCTTATGGGCTTGGTGGATTTTCATCTAATGGACTATGAAGACTAGACCTAATTAGAAGTTGGAGAAAAGCTATAAAGGGAAGGTCTTCTACAACTTATAGGATATCTTATTCTTGGAATTTTGGAGAGCCGTTTTGTTTACGCTTCTAGGGTTTGCTTTTGTTCTTCTTCTTCATTATTATTTTATTGAATATTGATTATGATGAATTCAAAAGCTATGAGTATCTAAACATCTTATTGGTTATGGGATAAAAGTTGATTTCTCAACATGCTTTTGATTCAATGAATTAGTTTTGTCTCAGTAATTATTGTTTGTGATTCACAATTAATAGTGTTATAAGATTTGAAAACTTGTTAGGTTGAGTAGGAATCAATCCGATTTGTGTTCATCTCTAGAGCTATATTAGGGTTTTCAATACGAAAAAGTTGTTTATCCCTGATTCTAAGTAGCATAATTGTGGTTAGTGCTTGTAGTGATATATCCTACTAGTCACAAGTGAATCATAACTTTTGTTAAAACGTTTAGTGCTTTTACACATTCGTTTGCATTGATGAGTCTTATTCCATAAATCTTAATGCTTTTAGGAGTTAAACTTAATTGTGCTTTTACACTTTAGGTTGCTTTACGAAGAATTCACATATGCATCTTTTAATGTGGTTGTGATGAAAACAAGAGGAATTAACGGGTTATACTTGCGATCAAGGTATCCTAGGACTTTTAATAAATACGAGATTAAAATACCAATTCTAATCATTGATGAAAATACATGTTTGTGAATGATACTATCCCGTGACCAATATCTTCTCCTTATTGATAATTCAAATTACTTACTTTGCTTTCAATTATTTTTATTTTCTTAAATACAACAAACATACCTTGGGTTACTTTAGAAACTGAAATTTTATAACAACGAAAGCCTCTCTGTGGATACGAACTCTTTCTTATCGCTTACTATATTTATATCTAGTTGATTGAGAAAGTGAAATTATATTTGACGGATTGACAACCGACCAAATTTTGGCGCCAGATTCTTAGGGAGGCACACTGCTTAGTTATTAAGTTTTTAGTTTCTTTTTACAATTTCTGCTTTTATCTTTTCTTTTCGGTTCTTGTCTTGTTTCTCACTTGTTTGCGAGAATTGTTTGCAGGTACCTAATCTCTGGCTTCTAAGGATTGGAAGTATCCAAGGTGCGGGATAGCTACTCTCCGCGGCACAATACTCCAACCAAGTCGAAACACAACGGACGAGCACGAGTTGGAAGTAGGAGAAGAGATTTTCCAACAACAAGAAGAAGAAGCAATGGGTGATGCAAATCGTTCACTCAAGGACTTGGCTTCTCATAGGCTTGATACACAACAGGGGTGTATTCAAACGAACTCTACTTTTGAGATAAAGCCGGGGTTGCTTAGAGAATTACCAAAATTCCATGGCATGGTGAATGAAGACCCAAACAAACATCTTTTGGACTTCCACACCATTGTCACGGCTATGCTTCCAGCGAATGTTGAGGCGGATGGTGCAATGTTGAAAGTTTTCCGTTTCTCTTTAATGGATAGTGCTAAGGATTGGTTGTACTATTTACCTCCAGGAAGTGTCACAACATGGAATGGGTTGAAGAAACTCTTTTGGAGAGATATTTTCCTGCATCAAAGGCTACTCAAATTCGCAAAGAAATTTGTGGGATGAAGCAAAACGTGGGAGAATCCTTATATGAATGTTGGGAACGGTACAAGAGATTGGTTGCAAGCTGCCCTCACCACCAATTTAGTGACGCTATGATCATCCAATACTTCTATGAAGGACTCCAATCAAGTGATAGGAATCTTATTGACGTTGCGGGTGGTGGTGCATTAGTTAGCAAGACGGTGGCACAATCTAGAGAGTTGATTGAAAACATGGCAACGAACTCACAACAATTCTTAAGTCGTGGTTCGGATGTGATTCTAAGAAGGGTGAGTGAAGTGAGCGAGGTGGAGGAACTTCGTCAACAAATGGGTAACATGACAGCAATGTTGCAACAAGTTGCATCCGCGGTTATACCAAGTTCTCCTCAATCTTATGAAGACGAGCAAGCTAATGCGATCTTTCCAAATCAACCAAGACGGTATGATCCCTACTCCAACACTTACAATCCGGGATGGAGAGATCACCCCAATTTTAGCTATGCTAACAAGCAAGGTGCAATTCAACAACCTACCTTCAACTCTTCAAGTGGATTTCAACCTCAACAACAACAATTCCAGCCGAGACAACAATTTCAAAGAACCTCAAGCACAACAATCAATGCAAAATCAAGGTTCGGATATTGATTCAAAGCTTCAAACAATGATGCAAGGAATTTCCACCATGTTCAAAGAAAGTCAACAAGAGACTAAGAGTGCTATTAAGGAGTTGCAAACACAAATGGGCTCCATGGCTATTGAGTTGAACCAATTGAAGGCGCAAAATAGTGGGAAACTCCCTTCTCAACCTATTAACCCAAAAGAGGGTGTCAATGCTATTACATTGAGAAGCGGTACACAACTTGTGCAACCCGAAGTTACTGATTCGGGCAAGGTGGAGACACCAAAGGAACCTGTTTTGGAGGAGAATAATGAGGATTCTCCCCAAACTTCTGAGGTACCTATTTCTAACTCTAAAACTCCGGTTTCTACTTATGTTCCTCCTCTACCTTTTCCTCGCAGATTTGCAAGTTCTAAGAAGGCGGAACTAGAAAAGGAGATTTTAGACGTTCTTAAAAAGATCCACGTGAACATACCACTCATTGATGCTATCAAGCAAGTTCCAAAGTATGCAAAGGTGTTGAAGGACTTGTGTACCAACAAACAAAGGCTCAAAGGTAATGAAGTGCTTAGTGTGGGGGAGAATGCTTCGACAATCTTACAACACAAACTCCCACTTAAGTGCAAGGATCCGGGTAGTTTTGACATTCCCGTCACAATTGGTAACACAACTTTTAACAAAGCTATGTTGGATTTAGGCGCATCCGTTAATGTTATGCCTGCGTCAATGTATAATTCACTTGATCTTGGTCCTCTTAAAATGGCTGAAATTGTATTGCAATTAGCCGATCGCTCTAATGTCTACCCAATGGGTATTGTTGAGGATGTTCTTGTGCAGGTTAATCAACTTGTATTTCCAGCGGACTTTTGTGTGTTAGAGATGGATGAAGGTTCACCGGACTCGTCTCTTCCATTGCTTCTTGGGCGTCCCTTCATGAAAACGGAGAAAACCATAATTGATGTGGATAAGGGAACGCTAACTATGGAGTTTGATGGAGAAACAATACGTTTCAACATTTTCGAGACGATGAGATATCCTAGCGATGTCCACTCTTGTTTCTCCATTGATGTGATGGATACATTGGAACAACAAATGTTTGAATTAAACGGTGATGATGCTTTGGAAACCGTGTTAACTACATCCATAGATAATGGTGTAGAGTGTGGTAATGAAGTCAAGGAAGCCCTTGGTGATCTTAATTCTCTCCAAGGATGCCCGAAAACTCATAATATCTCTTTTATTTCTTTACCATGCAGTGATGAAAAGCTTGTACCTTCAATTATTAAATCTCCGATTTTAGAATTGAAACCTCTTCCCGACCACCTTAAGTACTTGTACTTGGGTGATAATGAAGAGTTACCGTGATTGTTTCTAATAAGCTTAATGATTTACATGAGCAAAAACTTCTAAGGGTGCTAAGGAAGTACAAGACGGCCATAGGATGGAAAATCGCCGATATCAAGGGTATTAGCCCGCCGTTTGTATGCACAAAATTGTTTGGAAGATGATGCAAAGCCTAAAAGGGACGCGCAACGCCGTTTGAATCCTCCCATGATGGAAGTTGTGAAAAAGGAGATACTCAAGCTTTTGGAAGTGGGTGTTATCTACCCCATATCCGATAGCAAGTGGGTAAGCCCGTACAAGTAGTACCAAAGAAATCGGGTGTGACAATGGTGGAGAATGATAAGAATGAACTTGTCCCAACTCGTGTGCGAACCGGTTGGAGGGTTTGTATTGATTACAGGAAATTAAATGCCACCACTAGAAAAGATCACTTTCCTTTACCTTTTATTGATCAAATGCTTGAACGTTTAGCTGGACACTCTTACTATTGCTTTCTTGATGGCTATTCAGGTTATAATCAGATTGTGATAGCACCGGAGGACCAAGAGAAAACCACTTTCACTTGTCCCTTCGGTACTTTTGCTTATAGAAGGATGCCTTTTGGCTTGTGCAATGCTCCAGCTACCTTTCAAAGGTGTATGGTAAGTATCTTTTCGGAATATGTTGAAAACATAATCGAAGTGTTCATGGATGACTTTAGTGTCTTTGGTGATTCATTTGACCTTTGCTTGAACAATTTGTCTCTAATCCTTGAACGATGTGTTGAAACAAATCTTGTGCTAAATTGGGAGAAGTGCCATTTCATGGTAACTCATGGCATAGTTTTAGGCCATATAATATCTTCTAAAGGCTTGGAAGTTGATAAATCTAAGATAGACCTTATTCGTGCTCTAACCCCTCCCATTACGGTGAGGGAGATACGTTCTTTTCTTGGTCATGCAGGTTTCTATCGTAGATTCATCAAGGACTTTTCCAAGATAGCATCACCACTTTGTAACTTATTGCAAAAAGATGTGGTTTTTAACTTTGATGAGAAATGTATGGCGGCATTCAATCGTTTGAAAGAACTTTTGATTTCAGCCCCTATCATTAAACCACCGGATTGGAGTAAGCCGTTTGAACTCATGTGTGATGCTAGTGATTATGCGGTTGGTGCGGTGCTTGGGCAACGTGTGGGGAAGCTTCCTCATGCTATCTATTATGCTTCTAGAACGTTAAATGAGGCTCAACAAAACTACACAACCACTGAAAAAGATTTATTAGCCATTGTTTTTGCTTTAGACAAGTTTTGCTCTTATCTAATTGGTACAAAAGTTGTTGTCTTTTCTGATCATGCAGCACTTAGATACTTGCTTACAAAGAAAGAGGCGAAACCGAGGCTCATACGATGGATATTACTCTTGCAAGAGTTTGATATTGAAATCAAAGACAAGAAAGGAATTGAGAACACCGTTGCGGATCATTTGAGACGAATTACTGTGGACAAGGAGACTATCCCGTTGCGTGAAAGTTTCCCGGATGAGCAACTTTTCTCGATTGCCTTTGGAGAACCATGGTATGCCGATATTGTCAATTACTTAGTTTCTAAACAAATCCCAAAGAACTTGTCTCGTGCTGAGAGGGACAAACTTAAAAGGTTAGGGAACCAATACATATGGGATGATCCATACTTATGGAAACATGGTAGTGACCAAGTAATACGAAGGTGCGTTCCGAATCCGAATTTAACTCTATCTTGTCTTTTTGTCACTCTTATGCTTGCGGAGGACATTTTGGGAGTAAGAGAACCGCGCACAAGGTACTTGAAAGTGGTTTTTATTGGCCAACTTTGTTTAAGGATGCACATATATTTTGTACAACTTGTGATAGGTGCCAAAGAACCGGCAATCTAGGTGCCCGAAATCAAATGCCACAAACTTTTATTCAATTTATTGAAGTTTTTGATGTATGGGGTATTGATTTTATGGGGCCTTTTGTCAACTCCCATGGGAATTTTTATATCTTACTTGCGGTTGATTATGTCTCGAAATGGGTGGAAGCTAAAGCCACCCCAACTAATGATTCTAAAGTGGTTTCAGATTTTGTGCAAGCTCACATTTTTGCAAGGTTTGGAATTCCAAGAGCCATAATTAGCGATGGAGGTTCTCACTTCAAAAACAGGATTTTACAAAGCTTGTTGACGAAGTACAATGTGTCGCACAAGATTGCAACACCTTATCACCCCCAAACCAATGGACAAGCCGAGGTGTCTAACCGGGAGGTGAAATCTATTCTAGAAAAGACGGTGAACCCAACAAGGAAGGATTGGAGCATGCGACTTAATGATGCTTTGTGGGCGTATAGAACCGCATATAAAACACCTATTGGAATGTCTCCTTTTAGGCTTGTGTATGGTAAACCTTGTCACTTACCCGTGGAAATTGAGCATAAGGCGTTTTGGGCTATTAAGCAATGCAACATGGAGATGGATGGGGCTGGAAAGCAAAGGAAGTTACAACTCCAAGAGCTAGAGGAGCTCATGATGATGCATTTGAAAGCTCACGGATTTACAAAGAAAAGACGAAAGCATTTCATGATAACATGATTTCTAGGAAACAATTTTGCATTGGGCGAAAGTGCTTTTGTTTAATTCTCGCTTGCAATTATTTAGGGTAAATTAAGGTCACGATGGATCGGACCTTTTATTGTTACTAATGTGTTTTCTCATGGTGCGGTGGAAATTCGTAGCATAGCTACGGGGAAAGAACTTAAAGTTAATGGGCACCGATTGAAACCATATTATGAGAATTTCACTTCCGAAGTGGTGGAAGGAGTTAACTTTGTGGATGTACTCCCTGGAGGAGTCATAGAAAGCAAGGAGATAGGGGTGACGACTTTAAACCAAGCGCTAATTGGGAGGCAACCCAAAGGATGAGTATTTCTTGTCTTGTATTTATTTCTTTTCTTGTTTTTAGTTTTTCTTGTTTTGTTTTTACTTTGTTTTTGCTGATTTCTTATTAGGATTTCCCACCTTGACTTACTTTGGACGATTCAATTTACATTGAGGACAATGTAAAGTTTAAGTGTGGGGGAGTGGTTTATGTTGTAAGTTTTTGCAATTTTTCAACTTTTTTGTGAACTAGTGAATAAGAGAACTCCAACTTATGGTTAGTTTAGAGTCACATAGTATACATGTCGCTAAGATTACATCGATAATCTCACAATAGTGGTGAACTTAGAGATGAGATGCGAGAGAACATGATCGGGTTTCTTAATTGTATGAGAGTTAAAGTTGGATTTAACCATGCCGGTGGCAAATAAGGTGCGGATCGAATTCGGTATTAGAATAGTGATCCCTTATAGTGGAGACTACCCATGTTACATAATGTGAGGCACCAACCTTCAATTCTTTGTACCTGTCTAAATTTGTGCTTTTAGAGTGTGTGTCACCGTACGTAAATTCGGGCAGAATGGTGAGCTGTCCAATTTCCCACCATAGAAGCACTATTTTGATCTCTTGAGTGCTATTTTTATCAACCATGTTGGTGACATCGAATTGCTAACTTACATACCACTTGTGATCTTGTTTATGAGCACCATCCACCTTATCTCTCTCTACACCAACAGGTCCATAGAAACACCATCATCATCAACAAGAGGAGCATCACAAATTCGAAGGAAAGTTGAACACGTTCGAGGTTTACAAACAATGGTACAAAAATGGGAAGATTTCAGATTTGAGTAAAGCAACAAAACAGGGAGCATAATTTTTATAAGTTGAAGACTATTATACAAGAGTGGAAATTATTAAGGATGAGAACTCGAAAAGTCTATGATATCAAGACATATAAGTTGTGAAGATTCAAGCGGTAAAGTACTTATACCATGGCATTGTACTTACATTTTTATTTTTGTATTTTACTTTCTCTTGTCTCAAAAAAAAAAAAAAAAAAAAAAAAAAAAAAAAAAAAGAGACAAGAGAAAAGTTTTAGGTTTGTTAATAGTTTTTTTATTTTGTTTTATTTTTATTTTTATTTTGTATTTGTTTGATTTCTTAAAAAAAAAAAACAGAAAAAAAAAAAAAAAAGGAAAAAAAAGAAGGAAAAAATTTTTTGGTTTTGTATAGTTTCTTTTTATTTTTGTATTCTTTCAATAAAGCCTATGGAAAGAAGGAATATCTATAATGAAGTTTCAAGCGACAAGGAATTTGAGGAAAGAATCATATTGTCAAGATTCTACGAAGTTCAAGAGTTATCATCAAGAGTTGAAGACCGAAGACGAAGATGAAGACACCGATAGAAGACCGAAGTCGTTTCTATGGATCTTTGTGAGAGTGGTGCTAGGCTGCACGCCGAACGGATTCACCGTAAGTAAGCATATTCCCACCTTCGTTAAATGGTTGATTTCCTTTCGAAGAGATCGTCGGAAAAAATGGGTTTTCAAAATATTAAAAGGAGGGTTTTGCCTTCCTTCCTACCATTCAACGTGTCTCAGGATTCTCTCTTCATTCCAACCTGGACACATGTGTGACCCATAAATAGCTGTTTATTATTGAGAGCAATTTCATAAAACCCTTTCTTGTGAGTAGGGGTGTTCATGGTTACTGGTTAACCGAGAAACCGAACCAAACCAAACTGATTAGGGGGAAACCGAACCGAACCATTAACTAATGGTTGGTTTTGGTTTAGAAAAGATGAAAACCGAGATTAATGGTTTGGTTTTGGTATGATAGAGAAACCGAACCAATAACCAATGGTTAACCGAATATTGATAAAAAAAATATCATTGATTAAATTTTCATTAGAGATGTCATTGCCATTAGTTAAATCTTCTTTTGATCTCTAGATTTAGAGTAAGCTTTAACTACTCTTGATATTTTTTTATTTATTTTTTGTCCTGTAAATTTTTGTAAACCAATACTATTTTTTTCTGTAAATTAGTGTAATTTTTTTTTGGTTTGACATAATTATTGGTTAACCAAAAACCACTGGGAAAAACCGAAACCGGCTGGAACCATTTGGAAGCCTAACCAATGGTTAATGGATTGGTTTGGTTTCAATTTTTATAAACCGATAGTATTGGTTTCGGTTTTGGTTTGGCTTGAAACCGAACCAAAACCGACCATGAACACCCCTACTTGTGAGGCAGAGTCGAGACTTTTGATCACTCCAAACCCGAATTTTAGTCGAGAAGGGATGGTTATCTCTCTCTCAACTTTTAAGAATGAGATTGTGTTCATTTATGTGTCTAACTTCTTATGACTAGTGTGCAGAATTTCTATGTCTTCTTAGCGCGTTGGATACTATCATTACGGAGAACTAGTAAGTTGGAAAAATAGGTTTTGTGGGTATATCTCTAGTAAACCCTCACGAGACTATAACTCGTCCACTAGGGACACCTAGGGGTTTAAAGGCTTGTTATTTATGCTAAAAGTGACCGCAGCCTCGACGACACGAAGTTGTTGTATTTTATTGTTTTGTTTGATTTGCTCGAGGACTAACAAAGTCTAAGTGTGGGGGAATCTGATAGGTGTAGAATACACCGTATTTACTATCTAGTAGTTACGCTTTCTTTGCTATTTTCTTGTGAATCATGTACTTTATGCGTGTTTTTGAGTTATTAGGTACTCTGGAGTCACACGGAGGAAAGAAGAAGAAATCACTTTATTTGAGCGAGAAGGGCAAGAGTGTCATTTCACAGGCATGTGCTATCTGGAGCCAGTCACTGGTTAAGGGGTTGCAAGATGGCCCTTATCTGATGAGTGGTGCCTAGAACCACTGTGGATACCCCTTATCTGTCTTACCCGAGTGGCTATATCCACTTTCATTCTCTTACACTAGCCTTAGAATTCAGTGAGAAATCATTTCTCATTATTCGACCTGAAATCGAGAGAAAATGGAGGCACCTGAGAGGCGGCTAGAATTAGAGGTGCTGTGATCATGAAATCGAGAGCGAGAGATTCAGAGGGAGACGGATGCTTACTAGGTCGGAGAATCAGTGAAAGAAGTCGATGTAGATGTTGCTCAGATTCAGATCGATAGGATGATTTGTTGTTGATTGAGAAAAATAGAAACTAGGGTTTCTGTGATTTGAAGATTCGAGGTGATTGAAGTTAGGAGTGAAGGGGTTTTGAATTGAGATGGAATTAGGGCTTTTGGTGCAGAAATTAATGGTGAAGAAGAGAAGAAAGGGTTGTGCTCGATGCTGTGAGTCAAGAATGAATGGGGTGAGTTCGACTGATGCTGTAATACCAAGAACAGATGAAGGAATTGAAAGAGTAGAGATCACCAGGAATGTCATAAAAGAGATGCTGAGACGAAGAGGGTTTTGATTGCAGTCTCTGTTAAAATTGAAGATGGGTTGTGTTCATTTGAAGGTACAAGAGATGGTGATTATCATGGGTTGGGCTTTGTTTGTTACCGTATTTGAATAGTTTGGTGGTAGGAATACACCGGCTAGGTATGTTAAAGCCATACGAGATGGAAATGATATGAATTTGAATGAGCATATGGGTTTGTTTGAGTCTGCAGATTGCGAGATGAGATTTGAGCAAAGTAGATCGACTTTGAAGCAATCAAGAGTGAAATTTGGCTATGGTTTGAGCCCGAGTAAGGTTGGGAATTTAGATTGTCCAAGTTGAAGATTGTAAGGCTCAAGGAAGAATGGGTATGGCTTCTGATGATGAATGGAATGGTGAGTTATTGGAATTGCAACAAATGCAGTGAGTTGGCTGTGGCTGTGACAATTGCAGTCAAGGAAACTAGAGGCAATGATGGAGATGGATGGAGTTGATGCAATGGCTAGGCAGTGAGGAGTTGGTTATGGGTTATGTTGTGATGAATGAGCTGATTCAGGTGCTGTGACATGGCTTATGCTGGTGAAGCTCAGGTACTGAGTTAAGCTCAAACCATAGCAAGGAACTGAGTGGTAATGAGTTACAGGCTGAATGGCTGATAAATTGGCAGCTCTTGGTTGAAATAAGCTGTAATGAGTTTGCATTGAAAAGATGGAACTGGCAGAGTGAAAAGATGGTTATAATGCATAATGTGCTGAGTTTGAGAACTGCTATTGAAGCAACAGATGCGCCAAGTTAACACAAGAGTGAGCAGACATGGCAATGGCTGGAGGTGGTGCAAATGAGTCAGGTGGTTTATGGCTCAGATGGCTGCAGGTTGGAGTTGGGACTGTGTTGCAGAGGTGGGTTCATATTAGTGGTGATTCTGGAATGGGAATTGAAGGCACTGGTAGTGCAGCTGAAACTGTGGCATGACATTGCATCCATGAAGTTAGAATGGCTTGAGATGATGAAGAATACAGGGGCTGGACTATGGAGCTGTGAATGAATGTATGTCTAGGTTGTGTGACAGGGGAAAACTCAGTGGAAATGGCTGGGTGGTCTTGAGTCTGTGCTGTGGTGTTACAGGGAATTGGTTGCAGCTCAGATGAGTCAGTGAGGCAAATTGGAGCTAACACTGCAGGTTGTGTTGTTGCCATACAATTCATACAAGTGTTCTGTGGTTGTTTGTGGCAGTATATGGCAATGACTGAGATAAGTTAAAGTCCTGGAAGAAATGGAGTTTGGGTTATGAATGAATGTGAATATTTGCAGTGGAAGCAGGCAGTGTTACTAAGGGATATGATGCAGCGAGTTAAGCTCAGATTGATGGTTGCAGAATAGAGCAATGAATCAGAATTGGCGCAATCGAAGTGCCAATACAAGGAAGCTATAGGATTATGGAGGTAGAATCGGTGGTGAATGGAGGAGCGAGGTTTTGTCCGCTTTGGTGTCATTGGCAAAGGTTCACAATTGTGGCAGTGAACTGAGGTGTGAAGGAGTTACAGATTATGGTGCACAATGATTGTGCTACAGATTTGGCCAATGCAAATGGCCCAAGCCAAGCTCACTTAGCTGATCCAGATCTGACTTGGGTCTAACTCAGACTGGCCGGGTCCCGACCGATCGACTTCGAGCGCGACCCGATCCGACTCGGAGTTGACCCGACCGTCGATCCGATTGGCCGGTGACCAGGCGGACTTTGCCGGTCACCGGAGCCGTTTCCGGCACCTTTCCGGCCGATTTCCGGGCACAATACCAGTTTCCCGGCGACCGTTTTTGGGTCATATTTTCTACACGGGTTTCTCCTTCTTATGGGCTTGGTGGATTTTCATCTAATGGACTATGAAGACTAGACCTAATTAGAAGTTGGAGAAAAGCTATAAAGGGAAGGTCTTCTACAACTTATAGGATATCTTATTCTTGGAATTTTGGAGAGCCGTTTTGTTTACGCTTCTAGGGTTTGCTTTTGTTCTTCTTCTTCATTATTATTTTATTGAATATTGATTATGATGAATTCAAAAGCTATGAGTAGCTAAACATCTTATTGGTTATGGGATAAAAGTTGATTTCTCAACATGCTTTTGATTCAATGAATTAGTTTTGTCTCGGTAATTATTGTTTGTGATTCACAATTAATAGTGTTATAAGATTTGAAAACTTGTTAGGTTGAGTCCGGAATCAATCCGATTTGTGTTCATCTCTAGAGCTATATTAGGGTTTTCAATACGAAAAAGTTGTTTATCCCTGATTCTAAGTAGCATAATTGTGGTTAGTGCTTGTAGTGATATATCCTACTAGTCACAAGTGAATCATAACTTTTGTTAAAACGTTTAGTGCTTTTACACATTCGTTTGCATTGATGAGTCTTATTCCATAAATCTTAATGCTTTTAGGGAGTTAAACTTAATTGTGCTTTTACACTTTAGGTTGCTTTCTACGAAGAATTCACATATGCATCTTTTAATGTGGTTGTGATGAAAACAGGGAATTAACGGGTTATACTTGCGATCAAGGTATCCTAGGACTTTTAATAAATACGAGATTAAAATACCAATTCTAATCATTGATGAAAATACATGTTTGTGAATGATACTATCCCATGACCAATATCTTCTCCTTATTGATAATTCAAATTACTTACTTTGCTTTCAATTATTTTTATTTGCTTAAATACAACAAACATACCTTGGGTTACTTTAGAAACTGAAATTTTATAACAACGAAAGCCTCTCTGTGGATACGAACTCTTTTTTATCGCTTACTATATTTATATCTAGTTGATTGAGGAAGTGAAATTATATTTGACGGATTGACAACCGACCAGCTATCACAATCTGATTATAACCTGAATAGCCATCAAGAAAGCAATAATAAGAGTGTCCAGCTAAACGTTCAAGCATTTGATCAATAAAAGGCAATGGAAAATGATCTTTTCTCGTAGTGGCATTCAATTTTATGTAATCAATACAAACCCTCCAACCGGTTTGCACACGAGTTGGGACAAGCTCATTCTTATCATTCTCCACCACTGTCACACCTGATTTCTTTGGTACTACTTGTACCGGGCTTACCCACTTGCTATCGGATATGGGGTAGATAACACCCACTTCCAAAAGCTTGAGTATCTCCTTTTTCACAACTTCCATCATGGGAGGATTCAAACGACGTTGTGCTTCCCTTGTAGGCTTTGCATCATCCTCCAAACGAATTTTGTGCATACAAACGGCATGGCTTATACCCTTGATATCCGCAATTGTCCATCCTATGGCCGTCTTGTACTTCCTTAGCACCCTTAAAAGTTTTTGATCCTGTAAATCATTAAGCTCATTAGAAACAATCACAGGTAACTCTTCATTATCACCCAAGTACAAGTACTTTAGGTGGTCGGGAAGAGGTTTCAATTCTAACTTTGGAGATTTAACAATTGAAGGTACATGATTTTCATCACTGCATGGTAAAGAAATAAAAGAGATATTATGAGTTTCCGGGCATCCTTGTAGTGAATTAAGATCACCAAGGGCTTCCTTGACTTCATTACCACACTCTACACCATTATCCATGGATGTAGTTAACACGGTTTCCAAAGCATCATCACCGTTTAATTCAAACATTTGTTGTGCCAATGTATCCATAACATCAATGGAGAAACAAGAGTGGACATCACTAGGATATCTCATTGTCTCGAAAATGTTGAAACGTATTGTTTCTCCATCAAACTCCATGGTTAGCATTCCCTTGTCCACATCAATTATGGTTTTCGCCGTTTTCATGAAGGGACGCCCAAGTAGCAATGGAAGAGACGAGTCCGGTGAACCTTCATCCATCTCTAACACGCAAAAGTCAGCTGGAAATACAAGTTGATTAACCTGCACAAGAACATCCTCAACAATACCCATTGGGTAGACATTAGAGCGATCGGCTAATTACAATACAATTTCATCCTTTTTAAGAGGACCAAGATCATGTGAATTATACATTGACGCAGGCATAACAATAACGGATGCACCTAAATCCAACATAGCTTTGTTAAATGTTGTGTTACCAATTGTGACGGGAATGTCAAAACTACCGGGACCCTTGCACTTAAGTGGGAGTTTGTATTGTAAGATTGCCGAAGCATTCTCCCCCACACTAAGAACTTCATTACCTTTGAGCCTTTGTTTGTTGGTACACAAGTCCTTCAACACCTTTGCATACTTTGGAACTTGCTTAATAGCATCAATGAGTGGTATGTTCACATGGATCTTCTTTAGAACGTCTAAAATATCCTTTTCTAGTTCCGCCTTCTTAGAACTTGCAAATCTGCGAGGAAAAGGTAAAGGAGGAACATAAGTAGAAACCGGAGTTTTAGAGTTAGGAATAGGTACCTCAGAAGTTTGGGGAGAATCCTCATTATTCTCCTCCAAAACAGGTTCCTTGGGTGTTTCCACCTTGCCATAATCAGTAATTTCGGGTTGCACAAGTTGTGTACCACTTCTCAACGTAATAGCATTGACACCCTCTTTTGGGTTAATAGGTTGAGAAGGGAGTTTCCCACTATTTTGTGCCTTCAATTGGTTCAACTCAATAGCCATGGAGCCCATTTGTGTTTGCAACTCCTTGATAGCACTCTTAGTTTCCTGTTGACTCTCTTTGAACATGGTAGAAATGCCTTGCATCATTGTTTGAAGCTTTGAATCAATATCGGAACCTTGATTTTGCATTGATTGTTTTGCTTGTGGTTCTTTGAAATTGTTGTCTCTACCTGGAATTGTTGTTGTTGAGGTTGAAATCCACTTGAAAAGTTGAAAGTAGGTTGTTGAACCACTCCTTGCTTGTTGGCATAGCTAAAATTGGGGTGATCTCTCCATCCCGGATTGTAAGTGTTTGAGTAGGGATCATACCGTCTTTGTTGATTTGGAAAAATCGCATTAGCTTGCTCGTCCTCATAAGTTTGAGAGGAACTTAGTATCACCGCGGCTGCAACTTGTTGCATCATTGCTGACATGTTACCCATTTGTTGACGAAGTTCCTCAACCTCGCTCACTTCATTCACTCTTCTTAGAAGCACATCCGAACCACGACTCAAGAATTGTTGGGAGTTCGCTGCCATATTTTCAATCAACTCTCTAGCTTGTGCCACCGTCTTGCTAACTATTGAACCACCACCCGCAGCGTCAATAAGATTCCTATCACTTGATTGGAGTCCTTCATAGAAGTATTGGATGATCATAGCGTCACTGAATTGGTGGTGAGGACAGCTTGCCACCAATCTCTTGTATCGTTCCCAACATTCATATAAGGATTCTCACACGTTTTGCTTCATCCCACAAATCTCCTTTCGAATTTGAGTAGCCTTTGATACAGGAAAATATCTCTCTAAAAAGAGTTTCTTCAACCCATTCCATGTTGTGACACTTCCGGGAGGTAAATAGTATAACCAATCCTTAGCACTATCCATCAAAGAGAAACGGAAAACTTTCAACATTGCACCATCCGCCTCTACATCCGCTAGAAGCATGGCCATGACAATGGTGTGGAAGTCCATAAGATGTTTGTTTGGGTCTTCATTCACCATGCCATGGAATTTTGGTAATTCTCTCAGCAACCCCGGCTTTATCTCAAAAGTAGAATTCGTTTTAATACACCCCTGTTGTTTATCAAGCCTATGAGAAGCCAAGTCCTTGAGTGAACGATTTGCATCACCCATTGCTTCTTCTTCTTCAACTTTTGGTTCGTCTACGATTGGAACCTCTTGTTCTCCTTCTATTTGTAACTCTTCTTCCACTTTTAACTCTAGATTTTCTGTTGTGTCTTGACTTGGTTGGAGTATTGTGCCTCTTCGAGTAGCTATCCCGCACCTTGGATAATTCCAATCTTTAGAAGCCAGGATTAGGTACTGAAAACAATTCTCCCAAACAAGTGAGAAACAAGACAAGAACCGAAAAGCAAAGATAAAAGCAGAAATTTACAAAGAAACTAAAAACTTAATAACAAGCCGTATATGCCTCCCCGCAAGCAATGGCGCCAAAATTTGATCGGTTGTCAATCCGTCAAAAATAATTTCACTTTCTTACTCACTAAATTTAAATGAAGTACAAAGTAAGGAAGAGTTCGTATCCTGAGAGAGGCAATTGTTGTTATGCAATTTTCAGTTTCTAAGGTAACCAAGGGGGATGTTTGTTGTTTAAGCGAAATACTAAAGTAAAAATAAAATAGAGCAAAGCAAATAGTTGGAATAATAAATAAGGAGAAGATATTGGTCACGGGATAGTATCATTCACAAACATGTATTTTCATCAATGATTAGAATTGGTATTTTAATCTCTCATCTACTAATAGTCCTAGGATACCTTGATCGCAAGTATATCCCGCTAATTCCCTGTTTTCATCACAACCACATTAAAAGATGCATATGTGAGTTCAGAAAGCAACCTAAAGTGTAAAAGCACAATTAGATTTAACTCCCTAAAAGCAATAAGTTCTATGGAATAAGACTAATCAATGCAAACGAATGTTTAAAAGCACTAGTCGTTTTAACAAAAGTTATGATTCACTTGTGACTAGTAGGATATATCACTACAAGCACTACCCACAATTATGCTACTTAGAATCAGGGATAAACAACTTTTTCGTATTGAAAACCCTAATATAGCTCTAGAGATGAATGTAAATCGGATTGATTCCGGACTCAACCAAACAAACTATCAAATCATATAACACTATTAATTGTGAATCATAAACAATAAAATATTGAGACAAAACTAATTCATTGAATCATATAACATATTGAGAAATCAACTTTTATCCCATAACCAATAATATGTGTTTAGCTACTCATAGCTATGGAGTTCATCATAATAATATTAATTGAAAAGAAGAAGATGAACAAAAGCAAACCCTAGAAGCGTAAACAAAACCGGCTCTCCAAAGTTCCAAGAAAAAAATGTGTTTTTTTTAAAGTTGCAGAAGTCTTTCCTTTAAATAGCTTTTCTTCAACTTCTAAAATTAGGTCTAATCTTCAAAGGTCCAAAAGATAAAAATCCACCAAGCCCATGTGTGAGGAATACCCATGTGAAAATATGTCCCAAAAGAGGTCGCCGGAAATATGGTATTATGGCCGGAAATTGGCCGGAATCCGGCACCGGAAAATATTTCAGGTGACCGGCAAAGTCCACCCGGTCACCAGTCAACGAGTCAAATCGGGTCAACTCGGTCAGACCAACCGAGTCATCACCGAGTTAGAGAGTCAGCCAGTCGGAATTAGAGTCATTTATAAACCCATTTGAATGGGTTGAGTCGGATCGAGCCCAAGTCTTGCACTGGAGCCGAGAGTGTGCATCTTGCAATCATTGTGCATCATTCCTTCTTCTGTTGCTTCAGCCAAACAGCATACCAACTGCATTACCAACCCATCTTGCAGTTTAGCTCATCCCCTGCAAATCTAACCAACAGAACCACCTCCTTCTCTGTCATTTCTTCACTCTCAACACATTAAGTCACCTGTATCTTACAGAACCTTCCATTGAGAAAAGTACTCATCTATCAGCAAAACAACATCAGCATCACCATAACTTCAGTCCTAACAAGCCCTGGCCATTGCCAACTCATTGTCATTCTAACTGCGTCTTCCCCGTAGCTGCATATCACCTCATAATCCACAATACCATCACACACAATCCTAAGCATACATCTAAATTTACATTCAACACGCCTTGCGGACATCCGAACTTCCCCTGCCATTGTGTTGCTTAGCATCATACCTAAACTACGGCCACATTTCTTGCAATCGATCACTTGAAAATCATCTCCAAGCCATCTCTTTTCTCGCCTTAAGCCACCACCAGTGCAATTCCTTGTAACCTAACTGTAACTCACAGCTGCTTCTTGACTCTCACCTGTAACAGCCTTGCCAACTCTCACTCGCAGTGGCATCTCAGGCCAACTAGCTTAATAACGGTAGCAGCAACTATCCCTGAATCTAGCCTGCAACACCATTCTCAATTACTAGCAACCAACTTAACTGCAAGTAACCACCAGCGGACCCATGGCTGTAAACATCACCATCTTTGTTTAAACATCAATCTGCTTCTTTCGAGTCCATCTGACCATACATTCAGCTCACAGTATCTTAGTTTCATACATCTCCATAAGTTATGCCTCCAATTACAGCTCAAACACAATAACAACAGTTCTTGTACACAGCCATTCTTAGCCATGAACTGCAACATCACAGAACTGCACTATTCACAACCACCATCTCATAATTCCATCTCCAATTCTCCATTACCTCCTCCAGCGGCACTAGAACCTGTAACTACAGCTCAAGTTTCAGCTGTTTACACCAAGTTGCATCTCCATTTCAACTTCTCTGTAATAACGTATCCAGTTCAACCCAACTCTTACCATTGCTTCAATTCCATGGCAGGCTCAGTTTTATCTCCCTGTTTCCGCAACACTTCATTACCCCCAGCCAATTTCAGATCAGTTCTTCATATCACCTTCACCTTTCTTGATTTGTTTAATGCCAGAAACCCTTGAATCCCATAGAACTTTTCAGCCCTCACTGTTCCCAATCTGAATCTTCAAAACCCTGTTTCATCAACACAGTCGTCACCCAACAGCAGCCTCATTCTACTCGATCTAATTTCTCCATTTTTACATCAGCGAACTATAATTTCTTCTGGTTCTTCATAACTTCCACCAGAGAATCAAACCCATCTCGAATTTCTTTTCTTCAATCAACAACAGCCCTGATGTTCTTCCCCGATTTGATTCGAGTCCTCCAGCACACATCTCAACTTTCAATCTCAGTAAACCCTAACTCAATCCCCATCTCATTTGAGCTACAGACTCTAATTCGTCCATCAAACCCTATTTTCAAGTTTCTTTGAATCTTCTTCAAATTCTCTGTTGATGATGGCAACAACTTGAATTACTTGATCGAAATCTACCATCTCTGAGGGTTCGTTCCTCTCTGAATAACGGACAAGAATGATGGAGAAATGATTTCTCTCGATTTCGGGGTTGTGTAAGAAATGAGGGTGGATCTGACCACCAGATCGCGAGATAAGGGGTTACAGAAATGACTCTAGGCACCCAGAGAAATAGGAAAAGGGCCTCCCGGTTCTTGCATGGCTTGTCGGTTTCGCGGAACCGACCGCCCTATTCACTTTTTGCTCAACCGTAGCTAGCTTCGCCGCTTTGTGAATTGGTCTTTTTTCGCTCTTTTTCGCTTTAAATGGGTGATTTCTTCTCCTTTTGTTCTCGGTGACTCCATTGCACCTATAAAAATCAAAAGCAAACATAAAAATAGCAAAGAAAGCATAAACTCTAGATAGTAAATACGGTGTATTCTACACCTATCAAATTCCCCCACACTTAGACTTTGCTAGTCCTCGAGCAAATCAAACAAAACAAAACTCATTCTAAAGAATACATACAACTCCGTGCCGTCGAGGCTACGGTCACTTTAGCATAAATAACAAGCCTTTGAACCCCTAGGTGTCCCTAGTGGACGAGTTATAGTCTCGTGAGGGTTTACTAGATATATACCCACAAAACATACTTTTCCAACTTACTAGTTCTCCGAAATGATAGCATCCAATGCGCTAAGAAGACATAGAGATTCTGCACACTAGTCATAAGAAGTTAGACACATAAATGAACACAATCTCATTCTTAAAAGTTGAGAGATAAATAACCATCCCTTTTCGACAAAAATTCGGGTTCGGAGTGATCGAAAGTCTCGACTCTGCCTCACAAGAAAGGGTTTTATGATATTGCTCTCAATAATAAACAACTTTTTATGGGTCACACATGTGTCCAGGTAGGAATGAAGAGAGAATCCTGCGACACGTTGAATGGTAGGAAGGTAAACCCTCCGAAGTATTTTGAAAACCCACATCTTTTATACATTTTGAAAACCCATTTTTCTGACGATCTCTAAGAAAGGAAATCAACCACTTAACGAAGGTGGGAATATGCTTACTTACCTCGTTATCCGTTCGGCGTGCAGCTAGCACCACTCTCACAGCATCCATAGAAACGTCTTCGGTCTTCAATCGGTGTCTTCATCTTCGTCTTCGGTCTTCAACTCTTGATGATAACTCTTGAACTTCGTAGAATCTCGACAATGTAATTCTTTCCTCTAATTTCTTGTTGCTTGAAACTTCATTATAGATATTCCTTCTTCCATTGGCTTTATTGAAAGAATACAAAACTAAAAACGAACTATACAAACCCAAAATATGATACAATGATTTTTTTTTAATTTTTTTTTGTTTTTTTTGAGAACATAAAAAAAAAAATACAAAATAAAAACTAGTAATGAACAATAAAACTAGTAATGAACCTAGTAACGAAATAAAACAATAAAACAATAAAACTAGTAATGAACCTAAAGAAATTTTCTCTTGTCTTTTTTTTTTTTTTTAATTAATTAATTAATTTTTTTTTTTTAAATATATATATATATATATATATATATATTTTTTTAAGACAAGAGAAAAATAAAATACAAATAAGATAAAATAAAAACATAAGTACAAAGGCCATGGTGTAAGTACTTTACCGCTTGATTCTTCACAACTTATATGTCTTGATATCATAAACTTCTCGAACTCTCAATCCTTGATAATTTTCGCTCTTGTACAATAGTCTTCAACTTATAAAAATTCTGCTCCTTGTTTTGTTGCTTCACTTGAATCTGAAATCTGCTCATTTTTGTACCGTTGCTTGTAAACCTTGAACGTGTTCAACTTTCCTTCAAATTTGTGATGCTCCTCTTGTTGATGATGATGGTGTTTCTATGGACCTGTTGGTGTAGAGAGAGATAAGGTGGATGGTTCTAACTGCGAACAAGATTACAAGTGGTATGTAAGTTAGCATTTCGATGTCACCATCATGATTGATAAAAATAGCACTCAAGAGATCAAAATAGTGCTTCTATGGTGGGAGGTTGGGCAGCTCACCATTCTGCCCGGAGTTTACGTACGGTGACACACACTCTAAAAGCACAAATTTAGACAGGTACAAAGAATTGAAGGTCGGTGCCTCACATTATGTAACATGGGTAGTCTCCACTATAGGGGATCACAACTCTAATACCGAATTCAGTCTGCACCTTATTTGCCACTGGCATGGTTAAATCCAACTTTAACTCTCATACAATTAAGAAACCCGATCATGTTCTCTGTCATCTTTAAGTTCAGTCACTCTTGTGAGATTCTCGATGTAATCTTAGCGATATGTATACTATGTGACTCTAAACTAACTACAAGTTGGAGTTTTCTTATTCACTAGTTTACACAAAAGTTGAAAAATTTGAAAAATTTACAAAGCAAATGCTTAAACACTCCCCCACACTTAAACTTTACATTGTCCTCAATGTAATTGAATCGACCAAAGTAAGTCAAGGTGGGAAATTCTAACAAGAAATCAGAAAAAATAAAAAACAAGACACGAAAAAGCTAAAAACAAGACAAGAAATAAATACAAGACAAGAAATACTCATCCTTTGGGTTGCCTCCCAATTAGCGCTTGGTTTAAAGTCGTCAGCCCGACTATCTCCTTGCTTTCTACGACTCCTCCGGAGGAGCACATCCACAAAGTTAACTCCTTCCACCACTTCGGAAGTGAAATTCTCATAATATGGTTTCAACCGGTGCCCATTAACTTTAAGTTCTTTCCATGTAGCTATGCTCACAATTTCCACTGCACCATGAGAAAACACATTAGTAACAATAAAAGGTCCGATCCATCGTGACCTTAATTTACCCGGAAATAATTGCAAGCGAGAATTAAACAAAAGCACTTTCTGCCCAATGCAAAATTGTTTCTTAGAAATCATGTTATCATAAAATGCTTTCGTCTTTTCCTTATAAATTCGTGAGCTTTCAAATGCATCATTGCGAAGCTCCTCTAGCTCTTGGAGTTGTAACTTCCTTTGCTTTCCAGCCCCATCCATCTCCATGTTACATTGTTTAATAGCCCAAAACGCCTTATGCTCAATTTCAACGGGTAAATGACAAGGTTGTTTAGTAACCACCAGCAGACCCATGGCCTCTAAACATCACCATCTTTGTTTAAACCTCAGCTGCTTCTTCACCTGAGTCCATCTGACCATACATTCAGCTCACAGTTTCTTAGTTTCATACATCTCCATAAGTTATGCCTCCAATTCTGACTCAAACACAACAACAACGGCTCTTGCACACTGACCATTCTTAGCCATGAGCGCAACATCTAACCGCACTATTCACAACCACCATCTCATAATTCCATCTCCAATTCTCCATTACCTCCTCCCAGAAGCACTAGAACTGTAACTACGACTCAAGTTTGTTGTTTACACCAAGTTGCATCTCCATTTAAACTTCTCTCGTAATAACATATCGAGTTCAACCCAACTCTTACCATTGCTTCAATTCCATGGCAGGCTCAGTTTTATCTCCTCCTGCAGCTGCAACACTTCATTACCCCCAGCCAATTTCAGATCAGTTCTTCATATCACCTTCATCTTTCTTGATTTGTTCAATGCCAGAAACCCATGAATCCCATAGAACTTTTCAGCCCTCACTGTTCCCAATCTGAATCTTCAAAACCCTGTTTCATCAACACAGTCGTCACCCAACAGCAACCTCATTCTACTCGATCTAATTTCTCCATTTTTACATCAGCGAACTATAATTTTTTCTGGTTCTTCATAACTTCCACCAGAGAATCAAACCCATCTCGAATTTCTTTTCTTCAATCAACAACAGCCCTGATGTTCTTCCCCGATTTGATTCGAGTCCTCCAGCACACATCTCAACTTTCAATCTCAGTAAACCCTAACTCAATCCCCATCTCAGTTGAGCTACAGACTCTAATTCGTCCATCAAACCCTATTTTCAAGTTTCTTTAAATCTTCTTCAAATTCTATGTTGATGATAGCAACAACTTGAATTACTTGATCGAAATCTACCATCTCTGAGGGTTCGTTCCTCTCTGAATAACAGACAAGAATGATGGAGAAATGATTTCTCTCGATTTCAGGGTTGTGTAAGAAATGAGGGTGGATACTGACCACCAGGATCGGCGGATAAGGGGTTACCCGTAAATGACTCAAGGCACCCGAAATAGGAAAAGGGCCTCCCAGTTCTTGCATGGCTTGTCGGTTTCGCGAACCGATTGCCTATTCACTTTTTGCTCAACCGTAGCTAGCTTCGCTCGCATTGTGAATTGGTCTTTTCGCTCTTTTTTTGCTTTAAATGGGTGATTTCTTCTCCTTTTGTTCTCGGTGACTCCATTGCACCTATAAAACTCAAAAGCAAACATAAGATACATAATTCACACGAAAAATAGCAAAGAAAGCATAAACTCTAGATAGTAAATACGGTGTATTCTACACCTATCAACATACAACTTGTATATATTGTCTACGTCCACTTTGAGCCTCACCAACTCAAATCCACTATGAAGAAAAAACGATTACAACGTCGTGTGAATCCCAGCAAACCCTTGGTTACACCGCAACAATTACCCGAGACGATAACCTTGTCTCTTGTTCCTCACCAATATGCTATCACAACGAAACCTAGCTTTAACCCTAAAAGCTATACAAGAAACCTCTCACCGATCTCTTAATTGTTTTCTACACAACGTACATTCTACAAGGCCTAACTACCTATTTATATAGGTTACAAACTTGGCCACCAAGAATTCTAACCGGTTTAGTAAACCCCTTCCCTAAATAACCACGACTAACTTTAGGAAATAATTAATTAGTCTTCAATAACTAACAATAAGTTTGTGTTAGAAGATGTATTTGAATTCGGAAGTTATTGTTCAGTTATGTAGATAGGTTTAGAAATCAGTTATGTGGGTTAAAGTCAGTTTCATAATTGTATCCTATTTAAGGCATGAATTGTATATGTTAATAGATAGTATTATCTTGATTATCATCAATGTAATATGTGTGTTTTTCATCATGTTTTCACTCTCTGCCCAATCTCTATGCCAATCCAATAGTGGTATCAGAGCTAGGGTAGAGAAAGGGTAGAGAGTGATTTTTTTTTAAGGAGAGCAAAATAAAAAGAATTGAGAGTGAAGGAAAGAAAATGAAAATTGGTGTTATTGAAGGCAGTGATGATATATGATGATGAAAGAACTGTAATAATGATAATGATGCTGGGGTTACAAAATTCACGTGTGAATTTGCACAAGAGTTGATCCTAGAAAGGTTGGGTGATTTCTTAAAAATGTTGCGATCATTTCTTAAAGATACTCAACAGCAGTTCCATAAATGACCCAATAAAGTGTGGTGATCAAGAAGCACAGATGTTCTTGATGTATGAAGACATGTAAAGATGATGATGATGATGATGATGACGATGTATGAAGATGCAAATATTTGACTTGCATAAAATGTTTGGTTGGTTGATGATGAAGGTCCGCTAGTTATGAAGTTGACATAATGATGGTTGAAACTATGTAAAAACCTAAAAAAACAGACTTCATTCCAGAAAATGAAGTCCATATAAAAACCTAAAAAAACAGACTTCATTCCAGAAATGAAGTCCATATAAAAACCTAAAAAAGCAGACTTCATTCCAGAAATGAAGTCCATATAAAAACCTAAAAAAACAGACTTCATTCCAGAAATGAAGTCCATATAAAAACCTAAAAAAACAGACTTCATTCCAGAAATGAAGTCCATATAAAAACCTAAAAAAAACAGACTTCATTCCAGAAATGAAGTCCATATAAAAACCTAAAAAAAACATACTTCATTCCATAAATGAAGTCCATATAAAAACCTAAAAAAACAGACTTCATTCCAGAAAATGAAGTCCATATAAAAACCTAAACATCATCGTCTTTTACAGCAGCAGAACTTCATCTTTAACACGAGCAGCAAAATCAAGATCAAGATCTTCAACATCAAAATCAAAAAAATACATCCAAATAACATAAAAATCTTCATAGTCTTCATCGTATTCATCGTCTACAATACATCGCCGTCTTCATCATCTCCATCTTCTTCAACAGCAGCAGCAGCAACAAATGATGAAAAAACACAAAAATCTCCGTCGTCTTCATCATCTTCATCATCATCTTCAATATCAACAGTAGCTACATAGAAGAAAAAACCAAAAAATTATCATCCTTCTTCATCGTTTTCATGAGCATCAACAAAAAAAAGAAAAGAAAAAATGGAGAGAAACTAGATCTCAAAACAGAAGGAGAGAGAAAGTAAATCTGAAATAAGATATTTTCTATTGACTTTTTCTATATATATGGTCCCAAAAGGGTATTTCTGCCACTACAAGGTGGCATTTACATCATCCATGACATCATCCTAGGACCAAACAATAATTTTTAGGACCAAACTATAATTTATATTACCAAATAGGACCAAACAGACATTTGACTGGGTCAAATGGACTAGACTCTCTCTAATATATTATTCCTAGGACCTAATGGTATTTCCTACTATACTAATACCAGACACCCATCTGAAAAGGGGAACCATATGTGATACTCTTGGTAAGTTGGGCATAAATCCTCTATAAGAATACTCAGTTTATAAGGTATAAGTAGCTAGACATGTTCAGTATTCATCTTAGAATGTGAACATTAAAATCTAAAGTACTGTATTTAGCAAGCGTATATCATCATCACCCAAAAACACCATGCATTTCTGGTAAACACAATCTATGAAACAAAAAAGAAACACAAAGGCCTAATCTTTTGTGTAATTGTTGGTTGCAGACACCAATTCTCCAAACAAAAATAATTCACTCTAAAACAGAAGAATCCCTCATGTGGTTCTTAATTGTCGGCGTGTAGATATTGTGACTCTACACTTTGTATCTCTAGAACACTGCGGTTGGCATTCCAATAACTTATGAAAGCATTATTCTCATAGACTAATTCCCACTGTTTTAAGTCCATATCATAAGAGCAAACATATTGCTTGGTGTGGCCCCATTTAACAGACTTGACAAAGACTTTGAATGCTTGAATGGATTGTTGATTGCTGCAGGAAATACACAAAACTGTGACTGAAATGTGCATTTCTTCCAAAAGTGTGACTGATCCCCAATATCTTCCAAAAGTGTGACTGACTTTACCTAATACCCAAGGTACCCTTTATAGCCCGATGTCTACACATTTATATCCCGATGTCCACATATTTATAGCTGATGTCCACATTTTATAGCTGATGTCCACATATTTATAGCCTGATGTCCACATATTTTATGAATAGTGTCCGATGTCTAGACTTCGAAACATGGATGTCCACATATGATTACGCCTAGATTCTAGATGTCTACATATAATATCTACACATCGGTTAAAAATGGTGGGGTATCAGTATGTCTATATGTACACATCCATGAAAGGGTGTCTACACATCCTTACCCGATGTGTACACATATGTTGTCGATATGTACACATCTGAGGACAAAATCCGGTATTTTCGTAAAAGACTAGGGCATATATGTCGGTTGACCGGTCATGGTCACACTTTTAGAAGAATTTTCAAATTGGTCACACTTTTGGAAGAAATGCACATTTCAGTCATAGTTTTAGGTAAATTCCCGTGATCTCATGTGGTTCTTAATTATTGGACATCACTGCGGTTGCCATTCCAATAACTTATGAAGGCATTACTAATGCGGTTGCCATTCCAATAACTTATGAAGGCATTATTCTCGTATACGAATTCCCACTGCTTTAAATCCATATCATAAGAGGAAATGTATTGCTTGGTGGTGTAGCCAAATTTGACAGACTTGATAAAGACTTTGAATGTAGGATCTGTAAGGATTAAGAAAGGCTCATGAAATAATGTACCTTCCAACAATCTCTCAGCGCCCGATAAATCAATAATGCCTTTCTCCACCCATTTGTCATTATCTTCATTACAAAGACCATCCCCAGAATTTCTCTTCAAATACCATAGCTTCCACTGGTTTTCAAAAGGCTTCAGTCGATGAACAAACCATAGTAATCCTCCCATCTCCAGTAGATGACTATACCATAAATATATTACCTCGCTTGGAAATTTTATTAAAGAGAAAATCTCAGTGCGTACATCAAAACTAAGTATATGTCCTTGTTTTGATGCATCGCAACATATCCAATGCAGAGCATGGTTTGAGAAAACATAACTAGTTCATTCATGCCGATTTCCTTTGGCAATGAGACGCATTGTCACTTGGAAAGGCATGTAAACAGGTTTCCACTCTTTAAGATCATCATCAAAAATAAACCAACGGGATGAATCAGTCACAGGCTCTACCAGCTTATATTTTGAAGTGGTCGAGTCATATGCTAAACAAATAGGACCATCTTGGTAACGATTGTAGGAAATCTGGATTTGGACGGGCCCCCAAATCCGTTCCCAAAGGTGAATAAACTTGTGCCTGTTCCCAACCAACATGACCATTCAGTTTGGGTCACAACCATTGGTGAACCGTCATCTTTGTATTATAAGAACCCAATGTTCTTAAACGTACTGGAGACATAGAAAAAACCAGAAAATAGCATCCATTGTTTCTTGAAAATAAACTTGCATTAGAGTCTAATTGAACGAGTTTGTTCTTTGCTTTAAGTTCGATTGTTTTGATGTTATTTGAGTGCATGTTAACATCAAAGGTATTGTTGTATCTTGGCTAGACTTACTTCCGAATTCGTTTTGCGCTAGTGATGGGAAGTTAAAGTTTTTAGGAAAGAGGAGTACCTCGCCTCAATACACAAATTAAGTTGGTAATCCTAGTACTTGTTCTATATAATTATTGTGTTGTTTGTTTTGTGAATTGTGGATGCATTGCTTGCTGAAATTTGGGAAAGAGGATTGCTGCGCACCAGGTATTTGATAAACTGTCTCAACCATCTCTTGGGTTATTTTGATAAACTAGCATATGGGTCTTGTTTGTTAAAGATTGATTTAGTTGTATGCACATTTATAACCTTATTTTTCCAACAATCTGAAAACTTTAATTTTGATATTTTAGGTTATATAGTTTAGCAATTTTTAGTGTTGCGTTCTATCCTCTTTGTCTCTGTTGACACAATTCCTACTTGTGAACAAGAAACATTAATCAGGGAGTCTTCACAGATTAATTCTTATTAGGCCTAAATAGTTTGACACCATTTTGATTGTTGTCAACAAACTAATCAGTGAAAGTTTGGTTACTGTTTAGGGACATTAATTTATACTTGAATGATATTTGCCTTTAGTGTTGTTTCTATATACAAAGTAAGCAGTTAACGTGAACAACTTCATATTTCTTACTGTTGTATACAGACTCCGGACTAAATTCCTTGTTGATTAGAATCTCAACTCTAAGATTTTATTATTACTGAGTATTATATTCGGTATACTAATTTTATCATTCAGTGTGTATGTGTAAGTCAAATATGGCTATCGGAAATAATGCGTCGAAAACAGAGAGTATGCCGTATGTAATTTCTGTTGTGGCAGAAGTTAACATGGTAAGCAACCCAAATGATTGGTGGGTTGATACCGGAGCGACTCGACATGTATGTGTTGGTCATTCTATGTTTTGTACCTATGAAACCATCGAGAACGGTGAGCCTGTGTACATGGGTAATGCGGCAACCTCATTAGTTCGAGGCAAAGGAAATGTAGTACTCCAGTTCATGTCGGGTAAGAAAATTACCTCGACCGAAGTGCTACACGTTCCCAAAATTCGTAGAAACTTGATTTCCGGTGGTTTACTTGTAAAACATGGTTTCAAGTTAGAATTTGTTTTGAATAACTTTGTTATCTTGAAAAACAATGTATTCTTGGGAAGGGTTACCTTAGTGAAGGACTCTTCAAAGCGAATGCAACGGCAATTATGCCAGAAGTAATTAGAGATACTTCTTCCATATACATGACAGAATCTAGTTCAATTTGGCATGAAAGATTAGGTCATGTTAATTATCATTCTCTTAAGAAATTGATGGATATGGAACTGCTACCTAAGTTTGATATAGACTTCACAAAAAAATGTGAAATTTGTGTCGATTCTAAATTTGCAAGGCTTCCATATCCTACCGTTGAGAGAAATACAGAACCTTTGGATTTGATACATAGTGATTTGTGTGATCTAAAGATGGTTCCAAGTAGAGGTGGGAAGAAGTATATTATGACCTTTATTGATGATAGTACAAGGTATTGTCAAATTTACTTGTTGAGAAGTAAAGATGAAGCTCTTGAAAAATTCCAACTTTATAAAAATGAAGTTGAGAACCAACTTAATCGTAAAATTAAGATGGTCAAGAGTGATAGGGGTGGTGAGTATATGGAACCTCTTAAAGAACTTTGTGAAAAGAGTGGAATCATTCATTAAGTAACACCACCCTATTCTCCACAATCCAATGGCATTGCGGAACGAAAGAATAGAACTTTGAAAGATATGACAAATGCTCTTTTGATAAATTCTGGAGCACCCGAGAATTTGTGGGGGAGGCGATACTTACTGCGAATTACATTCTCAATAAGTTCCCTCACAACAAGAAGGACAAAACCCCTTATGAGTTATGGAATGGAAGGCCACCTTCTTATAGGTACGTCAAAGTGTGGGGGTGCTTGGCGAAAGTGTCAGTGCCATTTCCTAAAAGGGTTAAAATAGGACCAAAAACAGTGGATTGCATCTTTATAGGCTACGCTGAACATAGTAGTGCCTACAGATTTTTGGTTCAAAATTCGACATCAAAGACATCTATGTGAATATGGTTTTAGAATCGAGGGATGCGAGTTTTCTTCGAAAATATGTTTCCATGAAAACCGAGATCATAGCAATCCTTTGAAAAGGAAAGCTATTGCGAAAGTGGAAATGATGCTACTTGCAGAGTCTCCTACACAACAAGCCGAAAAGGTTGTTGATGAGCCGCGAAGAGGTAAGAGGGCTAAAGTTCCAAAAAGTTTTGGTTCTGACATTGTAACATTTATGTTAGAAGATGAGCCTCGAACATTTGCAGAAGCAATGTCAACTCCAGAAGCACCATGTTGGAAGGAGGCAGTTGATAGCGAAATAGATTCCATCATGCAAAATCACACTCTTGAGATTTGATTTACCTCCTGGTTTTAAACCTTTGGGTTGCAAGTGGGTTTTCAAACGAAAACTAAAACCGGATGGAACTATTGATAAGTATAAAGCCAGGCTAGTGGTTAAAGGCTTTAGGCAAAAAGAATGCTTGGATTATTTTGATACTTATTCTCCTGTCCCTAGAATAACATATATACGAATGCTTATAGCAATATCGGCATTGTATAATCTAGAAATACATCAAATGGATGTAAAAACCTCCTTCTTGAATGGGGAGTTAGAGGAAGAAATATACATGGAACAATCGGAAGGATTTGTCGTACCCGGTAATGAAAATAAAGTATGCCGATTGGTTAGGTCTCTTTATGGATTAAAGCAAGCACCAAAACAATGGCATGAAAAATTCGACACAACCATATTATCAAATGGGTTTAAATCTAATGTGTGTGACAAATGTGTTTACACCAAAGTAACACCCACAGGCATAGTGATAATATGTTTATACGTAGACGACATGTTAATAATGGATAGCAATCCTGAAATTATTAAGTCTACAAAGAAAATGTTGTCTAAAAATTTCGACATGAAAGATTTAGGCAAGGCAGATGTCATTCTTGGAATTAAAATCTCTAGAACTAGAGAAGGTATTAAATTATCTCAAGCACACTATATTGAGAAAATTTTGCAAAAATTTAACAAGGGTGACGAGAAAACGGTAAGAACACCGTTAGATCATAATGTCCATCTTAAAAGGAATTTTGGCAAAGGAGTAAACCAATTAGAATACTCTCGTGTGATTGGAAGTCTTATGTATCTAACGAGTTGTACTAGGCCAGACATAGCATGTGCAGTGAGTAAACTAAGTAGGTTTACAAGTAACCCTAGTGAAACTCATTGGCAAGCCTTAGTAAGAGTTTTGAGATACTTGAGAGATACAAAGGAGTATGGTTTGCATTATACAAATTATCCTGCAGTACTTGAAGGATGATGCAAATTGGATCTCAGATACTAATGATACTAAGGCTACTAGTGGCTATGTATTTACTATGGGCGGGGCTGCCATATCGTGGAAATCATCCAAACAAACGTTGATATCTAGATCAACTATGGAGGCTGAGTTTATTACTTTAGACAAAGCAGCTGAAGAAGCAGAGTGGCTTCGAAATTTTCTTGAAGATATACCAATATGGCCTAAACCCGTTTCGGCAATAAATATACATTGCGATAGTCAAGCGGCTATAGCAAAGGCTCATAGTAAAATGTATAATGGTAAATCTAGACACATACATCTTAGACATGAAACCATTAAGCAATTACGCTCTAGTGGAATTATAACAGTGAGTTATATAAGGTCCAGGGATAATCTAGCGGATCCACTTACAAAAGGATTATCCAGAGAGCATGTATTTTCATCATCGAGGGGAATGGGACTATTGCCTACAAATATAGAGTAAGTTACAACGGTAACCCAACTTAGCGATTGGAGATCCCATGGTCTAGGTTCAAAAGGGCAAACTAAGTTGTAAAATGCTCGCCAGAGACACTGAGAGAGATTACTCTCTTTCCCATTTCTATGATGAAACAGTGTCACCTGTCAAGTGAGAGGTTGAGAATTTCTCTTAATGATTCCTATAGCTTAGTATGGCTAAGAAAAGTATGGCAGGATACTTTCAAATAGGAGATCACCTATATGAGTGAGAAATGGGGCCGCTTAAAGTGATAACTATAAGGCTATGTTAATCTAAGAGCACTCATGAATTCCAAGATTATTCGGGGCGAAATGAACACTGGCGAGAACCAATGAAGTAAGGAAATAAGCTATGTGATATCTATTGTATCGACTTACATTACAAAGTTGAGCAGTTCAAGACATCGCGTTCACTGAACAACTAGTAAGTCCGGTAGGTATTCACTAAGGATGATTCAAAGCCAAAAGCTATCTTTCCCGATGTAGTGATGTTCCGCGCACAAACTCTCTAGTGTCAGCATTAGAGTATAATTGTAGAATTAAGCATTTACTAAATGTCTGTGTAGGCAATTTTATTCATGTGGGGGATTGTAGGAAATCTGGATTTGGACGGGCCCCCAAATCCGTTCCCAAAGGTGAATAAACTTGTGCCTGTTCCCAACCAACATGACCATTCAGTTTGGGTCACAACCATTGGTGAACCGTCATCTTTGTATTATAAGAACCCAATGTTCTTAAACGTACAGACATAGAAAAACCAGAAAATAGCATCCATTATTTTTCGAAAATAAACTTGCATTAGAGTCTAATTGAAGAGAGTTTCTTTCTTGCTTTAAGTTCGATTGTTTTGATGTTATTCGAGTGCATGTTAACATCAAAGGTATTGTTGTATCTTGGCTAGACTTACTTCCGAATTCGTTTTGCACCAGTGACGGGAAGTTAAAGTTTTCAGGAAAGAGGAGTACCTCGCCTCAATACACAAATTAAGTTGGTAATCCTAGTACTTGTTCTATATAATTATTGTGTTGTTTGTTTTGTGAATTGTGGATGCATTGCTTGCTAAAATTTGGGAAAGAGGATTGCTGCGCACCAAGTATTTGATAAACTGTCTCAACCATCTCTTGTGTTATTTTGATAAACTAGCATATGGGTCTTGTTTGTTAAAGATTGATTTAGTTGTATGCACATTTATAACTCTATTTTTCCAACAACGATTTCGTATAGGTATTGAACTTTGGTGATAGGGTTATAAAGAGAGTACTGCCGCTCACCATTCCCTTTTACAATGCTTAGTAAAAGAAATTCACCATATGATTCAATCTGAATAAAGATATCGTTCATATCACGAGATAGTTGTGGTCTTAACGGAATAATCCATTCTTCTTTCTTGCGGATATCAAAGCAAACAATACGATATGCATCTTTTGTTTTATCCTCTTCACACCATACGAAACTACCTACGCCTTGTTGATCTCTTTGAAGATTAATGAAGAAAGTACTTTTGAATAAGTTATTCCATTGTTTGCATACGGACCTGAATCGAGCCAAACTCTTACTGGGAACCCTTGTGAGTATGTTATTTATTATGCAGTCACATGGAAGTTGAGGAAGCGAAAGAGCTCCATCGTTCAATTCATCCATCGTCTTCGTCATGTTTGCTTCTCTTGAATCTTGAATTCTTGTGACTACACGAGAGTCCCAGAGTTGCTTTCACAAACCCTATATAATTTGTAAATATCGGATTTGGGTTATAATAGGGGTAAGCATTTTATCCGTAATCCGCGGATTTAACCGGAACCAACCGTAATTGTGCGGATGGATGCCCGGACCGTTCGCTAATGGTTTCGACGCGGATGAAATTTTTGCAATCCAACGGATTACGGATTGGACCCGGATGCAACCTTGAAAATCCGTTGGACATCCATACACGTTAGATTAAGGGCATTTATATAGTTTCTAGAAAATATATGGATAGTTTTAGAATTTATAAGTGTTTGCTTGGAATGTTGTGCATGGCACTTCTATATTTATATGCAAAAATAAAATGTGTAGGTCCTATAAGAAGTCATCTATATAGGCTTTATTTTTTTCATTATAAATTTTAACTAGCACAAATCCATTGGATTATCCGCACCCAATCCGTTCATCCGTGCATCCATTGGATGCAGATCCGTTGGATGTTGGATTGGATGCGGATGCCAAATTTGAAATCCTTAGTGTATTGGATTGGATGCGGATGAGGTGAAAACCGGTCCATACCGGACCATGCTCACCCCTTATAAATGGGTAATCAGGTTCTCAGCATTGCATTCGTCGTCCAGCCCAGTGGACCACCACTAAGTCATAGGGACTTGACGATAGGCGACGTTTTTCGTTCAAAAGTTTTGTCCGCAGTTGAATCCTGCGTGAGGGCATTGCATCTCTGTTTTTTTTTTTTTTGAGGGCGTCATTTTCACTTGCATCTCTGTTTTTTTTTAGGGCATCATTGAAGGTCCGCAGTTCAGTCCTGCGCGAGGGCATCAATTTTTTGTTGTAACATTTCATGAGCTCAACTGGTGTGTATTGAACACAGCATGCGCACTGCAAGTCTGGCCAGATCTGGTTAGACAATAGTTTTGTTTGTTTGTTAATCATTGGGAGTTTTTTGCCGAGGATTTGAGTACTAATCAAACAGTACTAGCCTATATGACATATTAACATCCATATAACCCGGAGTTTAACTACTCAGTTATAAGGTAATTAAGTAGCGAGACATGTTTAGGTAATTAAGGTGACAAACTTCTCACCCTCTCTTCATAACCGTTTTCTCCCTTCTTTCTCTTCCTGGTATACAAACTTCCTGATTTCTTTCAATTGTGATCCAAATCTATCGGAGTTGATCTGATTTTTTCAGATCTTTCTGATTGATTTGGGTACAACTCATTAGTTAATAGTATTATTAAATAAACCATCGTTTTCTCAAGCGATTTTAGGGTGTAAATATGATTATGGTATTTGTATTTTGTTATCAATTGATATCATATCTAATGGCTCCAACATGCCAATTAGAAGATTATATCAGCCGTAATGGCGTTTCCATTGAATGCTTTCATCAGAGATATGTCATCGGGAACGACTTTTCAAAAGCGGCCATGATTCTACGATTTTATGTAGATACATGGCTACAAGAAGTGATCGTGATAGCGATGATTTGTGCATACTATTCCCTTCTGGGACAATTTACTCTTAAAGGAGAAGAAAAGTTAAATTGGGCAGATTATTCCCCTCCAAGAAATTTTACTCTTAATGTAGAAGACAAATTCAGATGGCAGGAATTTATTTCACATGCCATGTTTCAAATATCAGTTTCATCTATGAAACGAGATATATGCAATCTTTTATTGTTCCCATCTTTGATGTATTTGGAATTGATGTATTCAATTTTACCATATTAATGAAATCAAGATGTTTCCTTAAAATCTAAAACATTTAACAAGCGCATATCATAACCCTAAACCACCATGCATGCGTAAATATGTAAGTAACTAAACATGTAGACACAATCTATGAATATTAAGAAGAAACAAAAAGATCTGATCTGTCTGTAATTGTTGGTTGCAGTCACCTATTCTTTTCTTTCTTTTTTTATCGGTTAAAAGGAGAATTCATTGAAAATAAGGTATTTAAGGGGTACCTTAACCCAATAAATACAACCGAAACAAAAAGAAAAAAAAACCGACATCGGAGTCGATCACCAAAAAGAACGATACAAGAACAAGAGTAGACACATACACTTGCTATTCCACGCCCTCTCAAATAGGACGATAGAACTCCACGCCCTCTCAAATAGGACGATAGAAATTTAAATCTCACAAACAAACTACCATATTAGCCGTTAAATATACCATCTTAGTGTTTGATTCGGCCTAAAAATAAGCTTGAATATTGATATCTCAAATTATGCTTGCTGGAAAAAAAAAATTGTTGAAAATCCTTACATTCCGTTCCTTCCAAATGCATCACCATATCGCAACCGGAAGATTGTTCCAAATACGGTTTAGCCGGTCATCACCCCAATCATAACTCCAAGTTTGAATAGTTGTCACCAATTCTTAAAACAAAGATATTTCACTATAAAAAATGAAAGAAGAAGAAAAAATTATAGGAGGTGCTAAATGTTTGAATGGATTGTTGATTGCACTAGTAAGTCATTTAATGTTGTTATCTTATTATCGACAATCATCATTGAGCGAGGTTGCCACTCCAATAAGTTGTGAAATCACTATTCTCGTAGACGAATTCCCATTGCTTTTGATGTAGGACATCCTACTCACAAGTTCTCTATTTCCTATTATAGTTCTTCTTAGAACTTCCTATCATATTTCTTTATTTAGGATTTCCTTTCCTAGTTTTAGTGTGTTTCCTAGTTTGGTTTGATTTCCTTTTCTAGTCCTAATTATATTTAGAATCTTTTGAAGCCTATATAAGAAGGCATGGTAGAGATATACAATTCTACAACCAATATTATTATTTGATTAATATCAAACTTATCTTTTATTTTTATCTTTATTTTCTTATCACTTTTGTGAATCTATTGATCTCACACTAGTTTTTATCTTTTATCGGATCTTTGATCCAAATCATACGCTTCCGCTACGTCAAGTGGCATCAGAGCCACGGTTGAGATTCTCTATTATTGAGTTTCTTGGCTTTGTTTCTATCCACGGTTAAGAGCCTCTATTGAGTGCATTAATTTTCAAGTTCTTAGTTATGGAAAAGGAATTTCGTACTACTTTCATAGTAGATGGAATGATCACTGACTTTATTCTTGATCCATCAAGTCCGAAAAACTATATATCTATTGGAGTAGCAAATTACTTCAGGAAAAGGAATTGTGGCGAATGGGATTTATTTGGCGGTTATCTTGATTTTAGCTTCCACGAAGGTAATTATTGCAGTTTTGCTTATTGTGAACTATCTTCTATGAATAATTGTCATGTGTTATTGGGCGAACCCTGGCTATCGAGTTTAGGTGTTGTTTATAATGAAAGCATGCATAGTTTTGATTTTCGTCAAGGCAACAAATTGCATCGTTTAATGGGATTACATAAACAAACACCATTACAACATATCATTGAGCAAAAAGAGTCAGATTTTTTGAAAGAATTCGATGAGATTACTGCTCGTTTTAAAGAGAAGCTTTTGGAAGACTTTAGAACAACATTCGATGAGATTATTTCACAAGTACCTATCTTAGAAGAAGAATAAAATAGCGACAATGAAGAAGGTTCTAGTATCGTTGAAATCAAGCAGCCACAATCATCGATTTTTCCTGTTCCAATCACTTGTTTCTATCCCTAAGAATGTGCATATTCAAGAGAAACCCGATAACGACGTCAGGAATCCACCTCAATATTCTCGAAATTGTTGATGTTTCTACTACTCCTATTGATTTTGTTATGCCAAGGTTAAGCTTTCATAACATCAGTTGTTATGTGAAGTTTTTGACTTTTCCTGCTTTATGGCCTAAACAATTCAAGTTCTATAGTCAAAATACATTGTTCATTTGGGATGGGCGCTCGCAATACTTACTAGATTCGAGGGATATTTCTTCGAAAGATAGTGAGCAGACTCATTATAAAGCACTTAAGCAGATTCCAAGCCGAAATCTTATCACCAAGTTGAAGGTTACCGATAGTTCGAAAGTAAAGATTAATGATCTGACACAAAGGAATTTTACAGTCAGTAAAGGGGTGCTTAAATATTTCTTAAGGCAATCTGGTAATCATGGTTCTCCCTCGGTCATCCGTGATATTTGAGTTAAAAGGGTATATGAGATCTACAATTCACTGCCAAAGGATCCAGGTGATAATGTTGAATGTCTAGGCATCGACATTACGAGGAGAAAGATAGTTGGAATCGAGCCAGAGGATAACAACAACTCGATTAGGAGAAAGAAAGTTAAGAAAGGGTTTCAAATAGCTGAAGATAACAACTTCCCTGGTCGTGCTCCTCCAACAAGTGATTTCGATAATCTGGATAAACATGTTACTTCTTATTTATGCTTCTCAGAAGTTTTAACTATCTGCTTGGGTAAGGATTCAGTAATTGTCGGTTCCATGAACAAGCTTCAAGTGAAACCCATTTTAGCTGGGCATATGCACTTAACCGGACGATTAATTTCAAAGTTTCATCTAAGGAGTCAAAAATTCTAAATATAAATGAAGAAATTATTCCAAGTTCTCATGGTATTCTCCTCCAATATTACGGGATTCATGAAAGCCTCCTTGGTCGATGTTTTTCTTTGTGGAAAACCTAAGGAGAAGCAAAAATAGAGATGATAGTGCTACACAGTCTACTCCATCAACAATTTGTACCGGTCATGGAAAAAGTCTTATCTCGAAGGAAGAAGGTATAAGGACGTTGTTAACTACTAGACACACATCTCGAAAATGTTGATTTCGAGATGCAAAGATTCAAGGGAAGAGGCGATGAAACTTACTTTATAAACCTTGAGTTTATGATGGTAGTTAGGGTCATTGCATCCGTAGAGAACCCAGGAAACATTATTGCTCGGTTTATTAGACCATACGGGCTAGGGGTTGTTCGAGACTGACTACTAAAGGATGAAGCTCGGGTTTTGGATTTAAAACAACAATCATCTTTAATGTTGAGACTCTCATTGCTTGGGCATCCAATGGTTCGAATAAATCGCTCAAAGATGGGCTCACTCGAAAAGAGTTTGAGAAACTTCTAGCTAATGTAATTTCCCCAGTTGATGACGAAATAACTTTCGACGTCATTGGAGGGTTCGATACTGTAGTGCAAGATTTGGTTTGTTTTTGGGCAGAATCTACACAAGGGCTATTGTCACATAGTACTATTTTGGTCGGTCATGATTTGAGTTGGGATCTACCAACACCGAAACCGGATCATGCACGGGTTTTCGACACATCGTTTGTCCTTATATGTACCGAAGAAACTACTCCACTTTCATTGTGCCATCCGTACAAGATTATGCTTGACCATGTCCTTGAGGAGAAAGGTTCTCCTGAAGCTTCAGAGTTGCTTATCGAAAATAAGAAAATAAGAGGTAGTTCGACAGTAAATTATTATGGTCTGGTACGAAGGAAAATTCCTATCGTTAGAGAGGTGCTTAAAACTTGTGCTAGGAAATCTATTTCTCTCGGTGTACGCATCCAAGATTACGAGATTCCACGAAAACCTCCTTGGTTTATTCGTATTGGCTGTCGTAAGCTAAATCAAAACCTTGCAGGAGTTCTAAGACTTGATCCCTGGAATGAGAGATATTACAAAGAGGAGCTTGGCAAGACATTTGCAACCTTCATTAATACATCAATGTCGAGCAATCGCATCGAGAATGGTTTGGTGAGAGGAAAGTGTATGTTAAAGCAACGTTTTTGCTAACAAGTAAAATTGCACCCTATGTCCTACTTATGGAAGAGAATATTGAATTCTCTACTCACGTAGGCCTTAGGGGACTGGTTGATTGTGATGTGAGAACTAATATTGTTAACAAACAGTTGGGCAACTTTTCTGAACAACAAGAAGTTCTTGCGTCTAATCAAAGGGAAGTGACATTGGAGGAAGATATAAAGAAAAGGAATGAAAAATGTTTCTGGCAAGCCGAATCAAGTTTAATCAAGAAATATTTTCCTACGTTTATCTACAACAAGACTAAGTATAGGAAGGTTAATGACGTTCCTGATACTGACGTGAAACCCCTAGAAAACTTGTTATCCATTTGCAAGGATGATCGAATCACTTTGGAGATGAAGATGTGAATGCAGTATTTTCATGCTTGGTAAATCTTTGAGATGATCTGTGACTTTAAATATGACTCTGGTGATGGAGACAGCTTATGCTTTATTTCCATCAAGTTCGACACAAGAGAGGAAAGTGAACAAGTTTATTTCAAGATGGATAATGTTTTGATTGATGACCAGAGTATACAAGTGGACTTTATTCAGAGTTTCTTATTTAAGCTATGGTCTGAATACAAGCATAAAGATCATCAAACTAGTACGGGGAAAGGTTGTTTCAAGTTTGGTAGCCTTAATCACATTAGAAAAGATGCCTTTGTGGACCCGAGATGTAAAGCACATGGCAGTAAACACTCGAAAAGTGATGAAAGTAGGCATGAAGATCTTCGTCATAATTTTCAACCTTATGACCCTGGCGACGATGGTGTTTTATTTTGTTATACCGAATTCAAAGTATTTGATAGCTAATGATCTTCGTCGACGATTTCAACCTTATGATCCTGGCGTCGACGGTGTTTGCCTTTTCATACTGAACCTGAGGAATTTGATCGATGACAATCTTCGCTGGCGTTTCCGACCCTATGATCCTGGCAAGGACATTTTGTCTCTCTATACTGAACTCGAGGTCGAGTTCTTTACAAGAAGGGGGGCCCTGATATGGGACATCCTACTCACAAGTTCTCTATTTCCTATTATAGTTCTTCTTAGAACTTCCTATCATATTTCTTTATTTAGGATTTCCTTTCCTAGTTTTAGTGTGTTTCCTAGTTTGGTTTGATTTCCTTTTCTAGTCCTAATTATATTTAGAATCTTTTGAAGCCTATATAAGAGGGCATGGTAGAGATATACAATTCTACAACCAATATTATTATTTGATTAATATCAAACTTATCTTTTATTTTTATCTTTATTTTCTTATCACTTTTGTGAATCTATTGATCTCACACTAGTTTTTATCTTTTATCGGATCTTTGATCCAAATCATACGCTTCCGCTACGTCATCTTTAAATCCATATCATAAGAGTAAATGTATTGCTTGGTGCAGTCACGTTTGACAGACTTGATAAAGACTTTGAATGTAGGATTAAGAAAGGCTCATAAAATAATGTATCTTTCAAAAATCTCTTTGCGCCCGACAAATCAATAATGCCTTTCTCCACCCATTTGTTATCTTCATCACAAAGACCATCACCAGAGTTTTTCTTCAAATACCATAGCTTCCACCTATAATTAAAAGCTTTCAGTCGATGAACAATCCATAGTAATCCTCCCATCTCCAGTAGATAAATATTCCATAAATCTATTACCTCACCTGGAAATTTTATTAAAGAGAAAATCTCAGTGCGTACATCAAAACTAAGTATCTGAATTTGTTTTGATCGATCGTCACATATCCAATGCAGAGCATGGTTTGAGAAAACATAACTAGTTCTTTGATACTGATGTCTTTGGGCAATGGTAACTATTCCCACATGGAAAGGCATGTGAACAGGTTTCCACTCATTAAGATCATCATCGAAACTAAAGCAACAGGATGAATCAGTGTTGTGCACATATATCTCTGGCTCTACCAGCTTACATTTTGAAGTGGTCGAGTCATATGCTAAACAAATAAAACCAAAGAGGTAACGATTTTGTAGAGGTATTAAACCTTTAGTGATAGGATTATAAAGGGAGTACTGCCGAGCACCATTCGGTTTTCTAATGCTTAGTAAAAGAGATTCACCATGTGATGATTCAATCTGAACTAAGCTATTGTTTATATCACGACACTGCGGTGGTCGAAACGGAATAACCCATTCTTCCTTCTTACGGATATCAAAGCAAACCAGACTATATGTATGTTCAGTTCCATCCTGAGGAGTATGTTTCTTAATCCATACGAGATTACCTACGTCTTGTTGATTTCTTTGAAGATTAATGAAGAAAGTATCGTGGAATAAGTTATTCCATTGTTTGCATACGCACCTGAATCGAGCCAAACTCTTACCGGGAACCCTTGTGAGTATGTTGTTTATTATGCAGTCACATGGGAGTTGAGGAAGCGAAAGAGCACCATTACTCAACTCATCCATCGTCTTCTTCTGGGAGAGTCCCAGAGACCAGAGTTGCTTTCTCAAACCCTATTTAATTAATAAAGATTGGCTTTGGGTAATAAATGGGTAATCAGGTTCTGAGCATTGTATTTATCCGCCCAGTGGACCACCACCGGAAAGTAAACAATGCGGCTAGACCCTCTTGACCACCGGCAACTTTTTTCATTCAAAAGTTGTGTCCGGTAATAAGCCATTGCTGTAGCTTAAAAAGAGTTTGTTGGTGGGAGGAGAAGAAATAGATTTTCTAATCCCTTGAGTTCAAGTCCCTGTGGGCCTGTATACATAAATCTGAAATGGGGTTCAAAACTCCAGGGTAAGTACAGTTTTTCGCCGAAAAAATTGAGTACTAATCAAATTCCAGGAACACACTTTTTCATATTTTCTAAAACATGAAAACAAACAGCTACATAAACCCAACGCTTGTAGGAAGTTTTTCCTTCATACAACTTCAGGGGTAAAAATGAATCAAAAGAAGATTAAATTAAGGATGAATGAAAAATTGAACCATCAGGCACCATAAAATTACAATTACACAAGAAATTTTAAGTTAAATAAATGAGTGTACAGCACTGCAAAAACAGCAAGATACGAGGGATCATCATCTTCAAGACACATCTGCGTTTGATCCTTAGTTTTTCAGTAGAGAGCTTTGATCCCTTGTGGGCTGTGTCAAAACCAAAATGGTAGTTAAGTATCAGTTAAACTGTAACACTTCGTTTCTAAAACATGAATTTCTTCACTCTGACAGAAAGCACACTTTGCTTGCTGCACGACGTAGATTTTTAAGTAAATTATGGCATCTTATCAAAGGATTTTGTCTACTCCCCTTTTAAGTATGGGTGAACATAATCGAGCATTTTTTCTTGGAATTAGGATTCCAGCAAGGTGCATTCGACGTACATGATCACCCAGTGACTATCAAAGGCGTTGATTACACCATTACAAAAATTCCATGTGTTTTCCCTTTACAGCATATGAAACTAAACTATGTTCTTTCAAAAGAAACTAAATTAGATAATACGTACATGTTTGGGCGAAGGATGCAACAGAAACTGTCCTGCTTATCACTCATCTTCCTCCAGCACACTATAAATCAACCTATATCGGGGAAAAAATATAGTCACAAGATTAGTATATGTATTTTAATAGAACTATCTGAAAAGCAGGCCAGTTGTGTCACATACCAAAATAGGGTTAAAAAGAGGACAAGAACAAGATAGACTAGCTTAACAAGTCGTTGCTTCTTTTCCCAGTTGAGCAAGTTGAAGATCTCAGTTACATCTACTAAATGTTGCTTCCGGATATACCTGATCATGGAATAAAAAGAATCACAACCAAGTAGGAGTTGGTACAGCTTAATGCTTGAAGCACCAAAATGTAATCACTTAAAATGCTCTATTGAAGCTTCGATACACATTTGATATTGAAACAGACAATTAATAACGGGAACTATACGAACAAAAAAATAATAAAAATAATAACATGGCCTACGCGGTTACATCGTAAAATTCTTATTTGTCGGAGACTAGAATATAATCCTTTCCGGTGTGATGACTTCGATAAGTATCAGGCGTATGTTTCAAGAAATCAGCAGTAAAGAAATGTTAATCAGGGTATAGCTTTCATTAGAAAATACCCTGGTTTATAAAAGCAAAATAAGCACTGGTCACCTTGCCACTGTCATTTTAGTATATTCACACATTCTAACCACGGTTCTGCCTCAAGAGTTTTTAGCTGTTTCCAACCTACTAATAGATAAACCATCAGTTTGGGACTTGGGCTCTAGCTCTTAAAATGCTTCCATATATGTAAGAAAGCAAGGTTGAACCTTTTCATTTCCCCTCCAAATCTTCATTCATGATGGATTCATTATCATAAAATTAGTTTTCAAGGCCCTGCACATTTCCCTATGGTTCTCTATCGACGAATTTAAAAACACCTAGTTTATGAGTAAGAAACAATAGGTATTTCAGATCTATGTACAGGAAAAGCTTACAGCAAGAAGGAGAAAAAGTACTTACAGTCTGACATTGTAGTAAAGGCATGGGATATTGAGAAGAAACATAACCCAGTGCCCTGATAGGAGAAAAAGAATGGCCAGAACTGCTTGTGCAATGAATTCAGGCAAAACTACACTGTTTATCCTTGCCGCTGAATCATATGGATTAATATAATCGAACTCCAAGTCTGCTAAGCACATGAGCTGCAACAGATGATTATAGGAATTAGGTTACCAGATTTGTAACACCTTAACAGAACAGCAATTGTACGCAATGCATGGAAATTTTTAATCTCAAAAGTTTCAACACACGTCTAATTTATTTGTATGTACAGACATAACCATACTCTATAATGCAAAGTCGACGGTCTTGGCACCAAAAGATACATCTTTCAAGGGTATTTGATTTCTCTTTTAGTTTTCCTTTATGAGAGTGGGGAGCCTACAGTGTATTGCTATTAGATATATCATTTCTACAAGGTTTGGTGCCAATGCAAATTGGTATAAACTGAAACTTCAAAAGTCGTAATATTATACCGACTTAGATGAGAAACAAAAAAAAATGCTAAATTTATGTGCTTAAGTAAGAACTGTTGAACGCCTGAGTTAATAAATGCTAAACACTTGAGCCTCGAAACTGCCCAGAATTTCCCTTGACTAGACAAAAACTCTAATGCCTTCCTCGTTATGCATTCATGAGATCAAGCACAAAAAGGGTTAATCCAGAAGACTGCATAAATGGCTTAATCCTAAATTGCTCAAGCAGTGAATACCGGTAACACCTATCCCCAAAAGGAATAGCATGTGACACTCTTTGGTATATTGTGCATACGTATATCTTAGAGAATTTGTTCATGGTCCAAGATGCATTACAACATCCATATCATACACTACAACAGCATACATGTTCAGTATTCATCTTAGAAGGTGCAGATTCAAAATCCAAAGTATGTAAACCCTAACACCCACATATCACAATCCAACCCCACCATGCATATGTAAAACACTATTCTCAACAAAAAAGGTGTGATCTTTTCTGCAATTGTAAGTTGCAGGCGCCAATTCTCAACAAAAACAGTCAACTTTAAAAACAAGAATCCCATGCCTTTCAAGCAATTGATCTCAAAACTGTAGCTCAAACAATTAAGAGTTTCAACTCAAAATTCTCACCACAGTTCTTTTCTATCATGTCACACAACCCAACCCCTAATTCCCCAAATTGAAAACCCCCAAACAATTTAAACCAACTAAAGCATGAAATTCACAAAGAAAGTTGATTATTTTAACAAATCTATCAACAATTGATTCCAGAAAACACAAAAAATCAAGATTGGAAAGAAAAATTACTAACCTGGTAAACTAATAGGGCAAGCAAAGCGATGAGAAGAAAGAAGGACAGGAGCCATGCTAACCAGACCATTTCCCACTTTCTCTCTGTCTCTCTCTAAATTGATAATAAAAGTCTTCGATTGATGATGATGATCTTTCTTCTTAATTTCTTGAAAAACACTGTAACACCCTTGAAGAAGAAGGAGATTCTTTGCTGAAATTCAAAGTCTCCTTGAAGCTAATCCAGTTCTTGATAGAAACTGATTAATCTCTTTTCCTGTTTCTGCAAGCAAAGTACTGTTTTTTTTCTTGGAGTTTGTAAATAGAAAGTGCTTTAGTTCTGACCTAGGCTTGATTGCATATGTGAAGTGTTGGAGTTAAGGAGATGGGTTTTGGTACGTTGCGGGTGTATCCAATCTGATTGGTGTAGCATTGGAGAAGCATTAGATTGGATTAGGTGGTTTACACGATTTATGATAGCTGGAGCATAAACTATACGGAAGGTCAACAGAGTGGTTGTGAAGCCTGGCTGTATGTACAGAATATGCTTAGTTTGAAGCTTCATTCCATGTCTAAAGTCAAAACAGGTTCCGGCTGAATACAGCGTCATTTTGGAACGCGGCTCGTTTTCATACATGACACATTTTTCATGAGCTAATCTTTTCAAGCTTGGTAAAGGGGCGGCATGAAATGGTAGAGGGGCGACAAGTGTGATAGCAATGTCCCTCTTATTGGTTAGGGGGTGTCCTATAGGGGGTGTAGTTTGACTAAATTACCCTTTTCACCTCATGAAAAGACTGAATTGTCCTCCATCATATAAACCTAATTATGAGAAGAATCAAAATCAGTTTTCTTTTTTTGTTTCATCTTCTCCACTTCCATTGTAACCGTAAGCACCACCTCCATTAAAGTCCGAAAATTCATCGTCTTCGATTAATCGGCGATTCGCAAAATTGATAATCGTTGATTGAAGTCTACATTATAGATGACGAATAAGAAGAAAGTTGACGAAGATTGTAGCGATTCTAATCAAGCAAATGTTCTATTAGGTGAAGAACAAAAATCTCAACTCCAAACCCCTCCACCGGAGAAATTAGGTGGAATGACATACATGAGGTATGTTTTGCGGAACCCATTTAGGGTTTAGTTTAATTTGTTCATTTTAATTTCAATTTCTATCAAAAATTAGGGTTTTAGGTGAAAAATCAAGTTTCCATATCTTGGGTTTTGGTTAGTTACGGTTGAAATTAGTTCCATTATGAACCGTATATGAAGCTTTTGATGCTCGTACGGTTTGTAACAATAGAAATTTGCCGAAATACCAACCGTATGTTCTTAGGTTTCAGAACTTTTTGCCAGTTACGGTTGCTAACTTCCATGGAATTACGAACCGATTTTTTCTCTGCAGGTTATATTATTTGCTTACGGTGCCTATTTGTATGTTAGTTACCAACCGTGTATTAGGTACGGTTCGTGTACATTTGTAATCGTATATTATCCTGTGTTTGAAAACTTTTTGTCAAGTATTGTTACGGTTGATAACGATAAGAAAGTTACCAATCGATTCGATATAAGGTTTGTTTAATTGTTCAGTTACGAACCGTATCCATGATACAGTTTGACACGATTGTAAAGTTACAAACCGTATATTGTTTTGGTCACATTTTTTTGGTTTGTTTGTTACATTTTGTTTGTTCAACCCTTAGGAATTCATTCAAATTATTACTTGTGTAGGAATCCTAATAAGGTGAAGAAAAAGAGAGGGAATAACTTAACTCTGATTGATCATACACCCACCCCTCGCGGTGACAAGCATTTAGGGGTAGATTATAGAGGTGTTCCCAAGAATGCGAAGAAGAAGAATAATCAATTTGAGATTAGGCTTAGAGAACCATCTGTAGGTAACTCTGGTGTTAAATTAGAAGGAGCTGAACCTAATGATCAAGAAATTGAAGAGGTAGGAGTTGAAAAGAACCTTGAAGAAGCTGATGATAATGAAGAGGAAGAAAATCCTGATGAATCCAATGTAGAAGAAGAGGAGGGTGAAGAAGGAAATGGTGAAGATGAGGAAGAGGAAGTAGATAATGAAGATGGGGAAGAGGAACCAAATGATGAAGATGAGGAAGAGGAACCAAATGATGAAGATGAGGAAGAGGAAGCAAATGATGAAGAAGGAGTACAAAACAAGGGGAAAGAAATTGTTGTAGCTACAACTCCAGCTCCAGCTAAACCAAGGAAAGAAAAGAAGCCGAGAAAGGAACCTGCACCAAAAGGGTTGCATATTCCTAAAGGAAAAGACCTGTTGTTGCCAAGGAAGAATAATAAAAGACCTTGGGGCGAGGCACCAGATAAGTCCTCAATCTTATTTGGTTATACCAATTCCTGGGACGCAAAAGTCTGTGAGACTAGGGTATGTTTCTCTTAACACATTGTTTTGTTTTAAGTTATTTCGTTTTTTTTTTTTTTTATTTATGTATATTTCATTAATCTCAGTTTAACAAAATATGTTTGTATTGTTTTTAAGGATCATGCAAGGGCAATCAAATTGGTCAAGCATCAAATATCTAGTCATTGGCATTTAGGTGACGAATGTGGTGATGTTCGTAATCTAGTGTCAATATCAGGATTAGGGCCTGGAATTCTGAATACCCAATCGAAGTATGATAGTATAATGGTATACGCCTTGAGGGGAACGATATTGGCCGAAAACGATACTTTTCATCTCTCATTTGGAGAGATGACAATATCCGGAGGATGTGAAGCAAATTCTTGACTTGGAAGTTGAAGGAAAATCTGTGTATGAAGGTTTTGATAACAACATGTCTTGGTGATCTTCTGACCTTGTTGAAGAAACACTTGGGTGGGGTAAAGACGAGACCGAGATGGAGTTTATGTTGGCTGGTGGTTATGACCCTTCGGAACCAAACAAGATTAACAAGGTAAAGAAGTTTGTTGTTGAAAAATTTGAGGACGAAGTTTGGAGACACCCTCAAAAGCAATTGGCGGGTGAGGTGATAGATGACACAAGGGCTAGGCGTACGACCCACAAGATATTTGTTGTATTATATTGGGACCGTATTCATGCCCGATAACTCGGGAAATAGGGTGAATGTCCATTACCTACAATTGTTGAAGGATTTGAAGAAGACCAGAGAGTATTTGTGGGGCACCGCCACGCTTGCATATCTACTTGAAAGTCTAAGAAAGGCCTCGAGGGCTGGAGCTACTGAAATTGTTGGGAATGTTGCGCTTTGATGAGTGCCAAATATTGCATATTTCTACATCTATTTATTGGCATTTAACTCATCTTTTGTGCTCAGAAATCAGATATTATCCCAGATTCTGTATTTTCTTTGTTTTCAAGAATAAATATTTGTACTAATTATTTTTGTGTTTTTAGGTAGTAAATAAAGCTCGGAGAAATTGAGGAGCCAAAAGAGCAGAAAATTGGAGGCAAGCGTCTATGGAGCAGAAAGCCAAAGCCCACGCGCACATCAGTTGCAACCCAACAAGAGGCAACCCACTTACAAGACATGGGCTTGAGCTAGCCAAGACCCGACCCACGATCCGGATCCAAGCCCGCACCATTTGAGCCGTTAGATCTCACCCATCTACATCCTACGGCCGCATCGACCCACGCATCGGGTTCCCATAAATCCAACGGTCGCTCCAATCATCCCATCAAGGATCGCTGCTCCCGCTCCACACCAAAGACATCTATATCTTCACCAAACCAAACACAACCCAACCTCTTTTCTCTTTCTTCTCCCTCGACCCCGACAGTTGCAGAGCTCCCATCCCTCTTCTTTCTCTCCCGACCAAGCTGCGAGCGGAGTCACCTCCTCCTTCTCCCGACACCAGAAATGGGCAGCCGCAGCCGCCTCCTCCGCCATCACCTCCTATTTGCTCTCTAGCTCTTTCTTAGCTTCTTCCCTAGGAGCTAAGTGAGATATAGAAAGAATTAGGGTTAGGGTTTTCAATATTTGGGGAAAATCAAAGTAATGGAGAATCAGAGCCGAAATAGCATAGGAGACAACTGATTCGGTTTTGGGTGAGAGTGTATTTATTTATTTTCCAATTTGAAGTAAATTAGGGTTTGGGGTTTGCATGTATAAATAGAATTGAGAAGTGGATGTTAGAACTTATGCCCGTACAAGAACATAAATGGAGTGTGTTTTGCCTTCGCATAGGGTTATGAGGTGAAGTCTAGCACCCTATTGCTCTCTAGCACCCTAGTGCTCTCTAGCACTTTCTTTACAATCTGTATTTCATTTGTCACTTGTTCACCATCCAAATATTGTCGTAAAGACCATAGTGATTTTAGGGAATACTATGAACCTTCTCAGGGCCCTGACCTTGAATATTCATACCCTAATCATTATGAGCACATGTATCATCAACCACCATGGGAGGTTGAACAATGCTATCCACCAGTGAACCCTTGCATACAGTCTATAATGGAGAACCTCAAAATCATGGAGCAAAACAATCTTTGGGTTTGAATTGAATGAAATGCATGATCATCCATATAGCACAATGTCCGAATTTCCCTTCTCTAGTGACCCTTGTGCCTGAGACATGTACCGAGTATCCATATGAAGCATGCATACCCACTAGTGAAGGCTCCCCTTCAATTGAACAGACTCACTATGATGCTTCAAATGAATCTAACTCAGTTACAAAATGAAGAATGGAAGGAAGTTCATGATAGGATGTGTGCTTCTATTCCTACTCATGCACATGACACTTGAATATGAACCTAATCTAGAGGTAGATGAGTGCACTAAAAATGCTACAATTTTGAATAGGGAAATGCGGTGTTATGATGATGATGATGATGATGAATATGAAGAGCATGTGTACTTTGAAAATGTAGTGGAATCTTTAGGTTCGGAGACATTAAGTTTCTCTTCCGTGAACCCTATGAATGATGCTTCTTCTAATATTCATACTTGTCTTTCTTTGAATTGGAGTCGTGCAATTGTTCATTTGAAAATGAGCATGCTATACCACCTGGTTGTGACTTGGGGAATCCGAGAGTTTTGGCACCAATTATCTTATGCATGAGAATGAAATTTTGAGTAATGATGATTATGACATGGAGATTGATGAACTGTTTTATGCAAGTGAACATGATTTGTCTAATTCTCGGCCTAGGTCACAATGTGAAGTTTCTTGTGATCTCCTATGCATGAAATCGAAGATGATAATTATGGACTAGGGCTTGTAGAAATGTTTTATGAACATGAGCATGTCACATCACTTGTAGATGATTTGGGAGATATTGTTGTGAGTGATACTGTTACTCTTGAGCTCACACATGTGAACAACTTAGACATGCCCAACATCATGCCCATGTCACGATCATTAGATTTCCACCCAACCTAGGTTACGTTTGGCTTGTAACAAAATTGCAAAACCAACTTTTCTGAGAATTCCTAATTTAGGCCTAGAGCTTTGTGCTTCCCAAGTCCTCTTGGACTATTTTGCATCAAAGTATAACACCTTTAAGGAGCCACGGTTGGAATATGTATGTCCACTGTTCTTAGCAAAACTCATTTTGAGTTAGACCTTGTGCATGATGTACCTTTAAATTTGCAAGATTTTGTGCTCACAAACACATCTCGTTGACAAGTTTAGGTTTGGAGGAAAATCGTTCACATATGCAATCTTACCTCGCACTCTCATGTTATATTTGTGTAAGGCTGTTGATGTCTCTGCATATCTTCTTTTGGGTTGATCCTCAACTCTTTAGATTGTTGGTGTATGGTGAATTTTCATTGTATATAATCCAAGTAGGACTTGTTAAATTTTTTATCTTGATTCGGTTGAGACTTCTTTTTTATTGTGCTAATCCGATTTGATCTCCATTGAGAATGTTGGATTCTAGCCTTGACTAATGAAGCTCTAACCTTGCTTTCGCCGACATCGGTAATCTCTTCCCTTTTATCTACTCAACATAGTTCTCTTGGTATGTGACTTTTTAAATTCTTATCATCTTGTTGACACATTGAGGACAATGTTTGATTTAGGTTTTGGGGGTGCATTTGCATATAGAGTTTTTAGTCTTTTATTTAAAAAAAAAAAAAAAAAAAAAAAAAAAAAAAACTCTTTGTAAATACTTGCATAAAAACCTCCAACTTTTAGAGATTTTAGAGTCACTAGCATGCTTCTAGCTATGTTTACATAGAGAATCTGACCGAAATAACAAAACTTGGAAGTACTGGAGAACGCAATTGGGTTTCTTAGTTGATTAGAGCGTTAAAGTTGGATTTAACCATACCGGAGGGCGAATTAGGTGTTGTTTTGATATTCGGTAGTAGAATTGTGATCACCCATAGTGGAGACTACCCATTTTACATCAAGCGAGGCACCAACCTTCATTTTTTGCAAATTTCTAGAAAAGTTGTTAGAGTGTGTGTCACCGTACGTCAATTCCGGGTAGGAATGGTGAGCTACCCAACTTCGCACCACTTTCAAAGACTATTTTTGATCTCTTGAGTGCTAATTTTGTCAATCATGAGGGTGACGTTTAAAGATGAAAACTCCTTCTAAATATCGATTTGCAGTTAGCATCACTCTCTCTCCCTCTCAACAACATCAACACATACATAGAAACACATCATCGTCAGCAAGCGGAGCATCATCGTGAGAATATTTGAAGAAAAGTTGAAATAGTCCAAGGTTCACGTGCAACAAAGAAAAGAAAAGAAAATAGGATGAGAATTAATGAAGTTTGTGAAATCAAGACAATACAAGTTGTGAAAAAATTGAGTTTTTTATTGTTTTATTTTATTTTCATTTCATGTATTAAAAAAAAAAAAAAAAAAAATGTTTGTCAAGTTTTTGTGAAGCTCAGAAGTTCATCATCAATAGTTGAAGACCGAAGACCGAAGATTGAAGACGTTTCTATGGATGCTGAGAGAGTGATATTAATTGCCGATCGGGTGAGAAGGTAAGTGAGTACTCCCATCCTTGCTAATGGTTGATTTCCTTTCTTAGAGATCATCGAAAAGATTCTTTTTGTCCACACTTTTGTGGAGTCTCCAGAAATTATTTCGGAAGGTTATCCTTCTTACCTTCAACGTGTGCGGGATTTCTCTCTTTATTCCTCGCTCGCACACATGAGAGACTAAAAAAAGCGGTCTTTTTAAGTGCAATTATCATAAAACCCTAATGGTGAGGCGGTGAAGTCGAGGCTTATGATCACAATCGAATCCGAATTCTTTCATATGGTATGGTTATTTCTCGCTCAACACTTAAGGATGAGAATGCGTTCTTTGGTAGTTCTAACTTCGTGTTACTAGCATGAAGAAACTCTATGTCCTCATAGCTCCTTGGATGCTTGAGACTCTTTTACACTATGAAGTTGGAGAAGGTTTTGTGGGTACACCTCTGGTAAACCCTCACGAGACTACAACTCGTCCACTAGGGACACCTAGGGGTTTAAAGGCTTAGTGCATACGCTAAATGCATTCGAGAGACCAGCGACAGGTGGTATAGTTAGGATTTCTAATTTTCTGTTTCACTTGAGGACAAGTAAAATTCAGGTTTGGGGGTATTTGATGAGTGCCAAATATTGCATATTTCTACATCTATTTATTGGCATTTAACTCATCTTTTGTGCTCAGAAATCAGATATTATCCCAGATTCTGTATTTTCTTTGTTTTCAAGAATAAATATTTGTACTAATTATTTTTGTGTTTTTAGGTAGTAAATAAAGCTCGGAGAAATTGAGGAGCCAAAAGAGCAGAAAATTGGAGGCAAGCGTCTATGGAGCAGAAAGCCAAAGCCCGCGCGCACATCAGTTACAACCCAACAAGAGGCAACCCACTTACAAGACGTGGGCTTGCCATTTGAGCCGTTAGATCTCACCCATCTACATCCTACGGCCGCATCGACCCACGCATCGGGTTCCCATAAATCCAACGGTCGCTCCAATCATCCCATCAAGGATCGCTGCTCCCGCTCCACACCAAAGACATCTATATCTTCACCAAACCAAACACAACCCAACCCAACCTCTTTTCTCTTTCTTCTCCCTCGACCCCGACAGTTGCAGAGCTCCCATCCCTCTTCTTTCTCTCCCGACCAAGCTCTGAGCAGAGCCACCTCCTCCTTCTCCCGACACGCAGCCGCAAGCCAGAGCCGCCTCCGCCATCACCTCCTATTTGCTCTCTAGCTCTTTCTTAGCTTCTTCCCTAGGAGCTAAGTGAGATATAGAAAGAATTAGGGTTAGGGTTTTCAATATTTGGGGAAAATCAAAGTAATGGAGAATCAGAGCCGAAATAGCAGAGGAGACAGCGATTCGGTTTTGGGTGAGAGTGTATTTATTTATTTTCCAATTTGAAGTAAATTAGGGTTTGGGGTTTGCATGTATAAATAGAATTGAGGAGTGGATGTTAGAACTTATGCCCGGATTAGCCCAGGTGCACCAAGCTTAGTTTTAATTGTATGCTAATGATATTTAGCATGTTCTAATTACATTTGCTAGGGTGTAGATGAAACTCATAATCATATGTTGAGTTAAATTATGTTCAAAATTTGTGTTCTTGTTGTGCTTAATTGAAATGAGTAATTGTATGCTGTATTGATCAAATGAACTTGTGATAGTTTGTCTTGTAAGAAGACAAGCTATACTAGGGGTGAATTAGTGAGATCGGTTGAATTGCTTTAGGAGTAATTAGTTAGCTAACAAGCCAAATGATCTTGTGATAGTTTGTCTTGTAAGAAGACAAGCTATACTAGGGGTGAGTTAGGAGAGTTTGCTAAAGAATTCTTCCACCTCGAGGCCTTCAAAGGGAGGTACAAGAACATAAATGGAGTGTGTTTTGCCTTCGCATAGGGTTATGAGGTGAAGTCTAGCACCCTAGTGCTCTCTAGCACTTTCTTTACAATCTGTATTTCATTTGTCACTTGTTCACCATCCAAATATTGTCATAAAGACACCAAAACAACCAACTTGTGTCACTTTAGGTCAAAAGTCAGTTGTAGTAAAGCCTCAGAATCAACATAACACTCCACAAGTCTCCGAGGGATCGACACCGTATTTGCCCCTGTCTCCAATAGACGCTGTGCACTTGCAGTAGACATAGTCGTAGGCATCTTTCCCAGCCTACCACGCTTCTAATGGTAAGTTTGGTTACATTTTATCATTTTTTTATTTTATGATTGTTTGTTATATTTATCTTTTGTATTCATGTCCCAATTGCTTAAATTGTTTTATATTTTTCTAGGCATGGGTGTATGACCACTTTCCGAGCTTGCGACCTCCTACTGAATGGGAAGAAGATGATGATAGACCTACAGGAAAGAAGTTTATGTTCACTGGTATACAAAAAAGGAACAAAGAAAAGAGGCTCATTGAAGTGAGGCAGGAAATAGATGCTTTCACTGTTGAAGATGTTATCTTTGACCCTTATTTGAGGATTCAAAATGGAGTTGATGTTCGTCAGTTCACACATATCTCAGGCTACAACGGACCATTGTATCATGCCACAGGTTATGTTATGACCAATCATCGTCGAACTTTACGCCAAATTGCTCATATTGAAGAAAAGGTCATTAAGGAAAACTTCAAATTATCCAAGGATGGATCCAAGACAAGAGGCCCCACCATTGTACTCAACTACCGCCCAACTCCGACGATTGATGTTTGGAACAACCGCCATCAACAACAATACCAACTCCAAGCGGGAGAGGCAACGGCTTGTAACAACATGAAAGAAGCTATTGATGATTACATAGATTGGTATTATAATTTTGGTCATCCACATGTGATTAATAATGATCCGGAGGCCCAGCCACTTATTCAAAAGGCAATAGAAAAAAGGAAGGATGCCGAGGAGAGCAAAGAGAGAAAGGGACTATTTGGTATGGCTTGGTGGAAACTATATTTAATGACGGTACGTAACTTTGTTATCCTCATGACTTGGAATTTAGTTCTAATTTATATTTCTTGGGTTATGGAATAATCTCTTAAGACTCTTTTTAATGTGTTAATAGAAAGAGCGAGGACAACAGTTGGCAAATAGTATGACTTCATGCATTCGCGCTAATGGTGTGATTAACGCTCCTCAACAAAGGACCTTACAAGAGAAAATAAGGAACATGCATGATCCAACCAGGAAAGAATTGTATGAGGGGTTGGTCACCGAAGAAAGAGGCTTAAAGAGGGGCAGAAAGTCCATTGGAGGTGCGAGTACTAGCCATAGTCAGCCGTCATCTAGCAGCGAAGAGACGCCTTTGGAAGAGGATGTGCATGGTGTGGGTACTAGCCAAAGAGGTGGTCGTGGTCGTGGTCGTGGTCGTGGTCGTGGTGGTCGCCGTGATGTCCCTCGCACTCGTGGTGGTGGTACTACCAACAAAAGAGGTCATGGTCCTCGTGGTTAATTATGGTTATGTGACATTTGATAGCAGGACAACTTCTTATTTCTTAGCTTTGTGTGGTTGTTTTTAGTTTATGGATATTATCAAGAACTAATGGTTGTGTGGTTAGTTTTTAGCTTATGGATATTATCACGAACATGTTATGAATTGTGTGGTTATGGATTTTAGCTTATGAATTACTTGGAATGAATTAGCATGTTATCAACTGTGTGGTTAGTTACTAGGAATGAATTAAAATTGAGATTTTTTGAAGTTATTCTATGTGATATGGTTGGTAACAAAAAGCAAATTAAAAATCGTACGCTAGTCACGGTTGATAACAACAAATCCTTAAGAAACCTTATGCTAGTTACGGTTTGTAATGAAGCAAATATACAAACCGTACATTACTCTGTAACTTCCAGATTTAGAGAGCTCACTTTTACGGTTGGTAACTATAACTATAACGAACCGTAACTCTGGTATAAATAAATTTTGCAGAGTTACGGTCGGTAATTGTGCTTCGGTAAGGAACCATAACTCTGGTATATGCAACTTCTACAGAGTTACGGTTGGTAATTGTGCTTCGGTAAGGAACCGTAACTCTGTTGCAAAATCAATTATCTAGTCTACGGTTTGAAACTATATTTTAATTACCAACCGCACCCTATTTATTTCTTGGGTTTTCATGAGTTTATCCACTGATTTGTCATTGGTTGATTTGAAAATATAGCCGTTGAAACCTTCAACGAGTTTATTTTCAAAAAATAGATCCATTACATAATCAAAAACCAAATTGTTATATATATATGCTTATCCTCCTCAATAGAAGTTACACCTCCACATGAATCATCTCTTACCTTAAACTAGATTATGGCTCCAAACCCTGAATTTACATTGTAAGAAGATTTATGTATTTGCCGCAACTTTGTTCTATGCTATCCAAAAAGAGGAGAAGAACGATGCCGATGTGGTTTTGTGAGTACAAGTTATTTGAGAACTCTTTTTGAAAACTTTTGCTCCGAAACAGGTAACCCTAATAACCGCGATGGAATAATGTTGTATATTCGATATGGAACTATTCGGGATAACGTTCAAGAATTTATGGCATTAATTCGTATTATGGGTGAAATACGATTAAGGGGTGAAACTGACGCTAAAGTTTTAGAGAGCTCTATTCAAGAATGGAGACGATGGAAAAGGTCGAGTTTTCAATACTTACCTCATTTCAACATCCTTAAAGACTTCTATCGCACTCGTAGGCCTGGATATTAGTATCCTTTTAAGTCGCATCAAAGAAAATGAGTTGTAATGTCATTTATATTTATAATGGTTTAATGGTTGTAATATGTTGGTTTAGTAATAAAGATGGTTCAATGGTTTTAATTGAATTATATTTGTTTGGCTTGTGTTTCAGTGTTAGTTACGGTTTGTAACTATATTATCATTACCAACCGTAACTAACAATGGCTGGTACAATCTGTTTCTAAGCATACTTACGGTTATTAAGTATGTTATTGTTACCAACCGTAATTTACACTGATACCTTGATTTCCACTCAAATTAGCTAATCAAATAGATATGTTTGTGAACAAAATACTTCATATATTATCTAATCAAATAGAAATGATATTGTCACTTTAATCATATCACATTTAGTCAAAATACAAATTATAAAATGGGCTTCACCAAGACTTGAAAACATTTAAGCATCCTCTTCATCATCGGTCATAACTACGAATTGCTTCGGCATAGACAACATTATGGCCTTCCATAATTCAATCCTTTTCTCAAATCGATTGCACCAAGTCTTGGGGAGTTCACCGTCACAACCAAATTCCCTCCACAATGGAGGTAATGGACTTCCTTCATGCAATCGGAGGCCGATGTAATGATTTCCTTCCACGTGCCCCATGACAACAGTTTTTTATTGACAAGTCTTCGTCAAACGGTATTCTTGTTGGTGCAAATGTAATGCTCATGTCTCTCGGAGATTAAATGAATGACGCAATTGAATGCGTTGGCGAGTAGTTGGCCACATATAGGCATGCGCATCCAATATTGGCTTGTCAAACATATATTACCGGTTAACCGCCTTTCCATTTCCTTGAAGCTCTCATTTAACACCTCATCGGTTTCGTTTCTTTCAACCATCATCATCGGCTTATAGAATTCGCGGTAACCACGTAGTTCCATTAAGCATTTTTGCCTTACGTAAGTAACTTGGTCACAATCCCACCCTATCGCGTCTTCAAAGGGTCCAAGTTGATCCACGAAGACGTGGTAACCACAATTCCCATCACCGTGAACATCCTCCGTAGCCTTGATATAACCACGAATATAGTCGGGGAAAAAACGAAGGTAATATTCATAGAGAATGTAATGGTTCCGGATATATCGTCCATTCTTGTCTCTAGGTGGTGGTTTAGGCACTCCTTTTAGATGAATCGTCTCCTTCTCCTTCTCCTTTTCAACCATCGGACTCTTTCCATTGTTCATTGCTAATTGTTTAACACCAACTTTACCAATAAGTCTTTTTATTGAACTATCTTGGGAGGAAACCTCGAGTCCGACATAGGAACCTTGACCTTTAACTTCATCATCTTTTTTTCCACTTTCTTTACGACCATTTCCTTGAACAACAACTTTGCTTCTTTCTTGTTGTTTAGAGCGAAATACCGGACCTTTTCCTTTAACATCAATTTTGCTTGTTACACTTTCTTGAGTAGGAAGCTCGACACATTTTTGTTGTAAATTTCGACAGCTTGGTTCTCCTTTATCCGCTTGACCTCTTTTTCATTTGTTTCTACCTTGAACATCATCCTCTTCCATCTCATCCTCCACTTCATATTCCTTTCTCAACCATTCATAACCACAAGGATCTCTTTTCTTTGATTCTTCCGCCAATTCTCTTGCTTTTTTATTTCCTACGTACCTCTTTTTTTTTGGTAGGAGGCCTCCCCTTACCATTCCCATTTGGTGGTTCCTTGATATCATACCTAAATTGTGGATATACGAAATCTGTCAAGTTACTCAACCATATTTGCCTTTGGCCTTGGCTTAGTGTAGCATATTTCTCGGCTAGGGCTTTTCCAATCTCGGTATCGGCAAACGTTCCTCCAAATTGTGGATCAAAAATTGTTTCACGGAATGTTAATTGTTGCCAAAAGGGATCAACATCTTGAATCGGGATCACTTTGTCTTGATATGTGGCTATAACATGCCGACATGGGAGTCCCAAACTTGTCATGTTTGGACAAACACACTCTTCTTCATAATCCCCCAATTCATAATGTTGTACTTCATACATTATCTTCTCAATGTCTTTGTGCGAAACTTGATGTGTAATTCCACTTAGCCACTCATTGTCTATCCATCTAGTGTGTTGTTTACTTCGGCTTTTTTCAAAAGACTTCGTAACTCTATCGTGATCACGGAGGAAATACGAATGCATGGCTTCAAATAACGTAACTAACCCACCATTACAACTATGAAGTTTCTTCTTCAACCGGTTGTGAGATGACTCCACCGTACTTGTAGCTTGGTTGTCATAGTGCCTATATTGGTTAGTGAACGCCGATACGAACTTCTCTTTGTGAGGATCCAACCAATTATCAAACAAATACTTCACAACACTTGGATAACCTCTTTTCCAATGAGCCACTAACATACGAGCTCTATCCTCATATTCATCCACGGTGATAAAATAGGTCAAGGCTCTCCACTCCGTTTTGAAACTTTCCCATTTTAGTTCCGCCAACTTGTCATCGTTCTTAAATTTCTTTTTGGCCTCATCTTTTTTATGTAACGGTAGTTCCTTTATTCTATCCATTTCGTTTTTTCGGGTTGGACGGACAAGGCGCATGCACTTAGTTTCAATACTTTTCCACAAGTGGAACGTGCAAAGAAGGTTATGAGCTTCCGGGAAAGCCCTCCTTATTGCATTCAACAAAGCTTGCTCCTTGTCGGTAATAATCACCTTTGGAGTATATCCCTCTACGTAGAATAACTTCACTTGTTCTAGTGCCCACACATAGCTCTCTTCGAGCTCATCTTTCAAGAAGCAAAAACCAACACTAAAAGGAGCACTGGTAGAAGTTTGCCTGACAATGTTCAACAACGCAATCTCAAACTTGTTGGTTTTGTATGTGCAATCCATTAGAAGCACTTGATGAGAGCACCGTGCCAACTTCACAAACTCAGGATTAGCCAATAAAAGATGTCTTATTCGTCCCTTCTCATCATCGTCGTGGAAAACCGAATAATTATGCAACTCCCCCAAATTCCTTAATTGTTGCATTTCGTTCCTTTGTTCCCATTTCTTAGCCTTCAATTTTTTTCTTGCGTTGTAGATGTTATCTAAAGTAGAAACATTTTGTGGGTTTCTTTCCTTTAAGTGAGCGAGGATATCAACAGGCTTCATACGAATTTGTGTCAGTGATTCTACGATCTTCTCTTCTTCTTCGGTAAGGCGTCCAACATAAGCGTGTGATAGCAAACTCTCCGGTATAGGGTGGTTATGACTACCACATACAACTTTCTCCAAAAACCACCTTTTTGCCACGTTCTTTTTAAACTGAAGCTTGAAGGGGCATCAAGTCTTCTTACTGAAAGTAGTATTCTTCCTCTTTTTCTTTGGTACTTGCAAGGTATCCTTTTTTACGTGACTTCTATGTTGTCCACTACACTCGCAAACCATTTGAAAGGCACTATCACTAGTGGTACCATTACAAACTATGATACACATAATCAACTTTCCTCGTTCTCTAGCCCACTTCTTTGCATCGTCTTTCTCCTTCCATGTCTCCTCGGTTAAATAGTGAGAGCTAGAATCTTTGGTGAGAAGTTTATTTGCTAAAGGTTGGTCATCCATTATAGGAGGTACATCAACGACCTGGACAAAAATATACCAATATTAGTCTAAACGAGGCAATAAAACGAAAACATATATGAATATACGGTTGATAAAGAAAGAGAATAAACAAACCGTAAAATAGTTACGGTTGGTAACTGTCATCCTCCAACATACCGTAAATGCATCAAAGAGAATGTAAAACACACAGTTAAATATACGGTTGGTAACTAAAATTCACCAATACACCGTAATATGGTGTCGGTTGGTCTCGATTTATACATTAGTAACCGTAACTAGTGCAAGGTAAATACTCACATGCACGGGATAACTTACGGTTGGTAACTCTCGCACGTACTTAGCAACCGTAATTATGGTACGGTTTGTAATCCAAAAAATTTAACCAACCGTAACTGGTATAATTTCTGGGCTTTCCCCAAAATTCAACCAGTTGCGGTTGGTAAAAACATATTTATGTAACGTAACATGTAGTTACGGTTGGTAGTATGCTAATTTCCAACCGTATGTTCTTCTGAAATTTATAAAAATTTGATCTTTTTATGTACTTTAGATAATTTTGATCAACAAAAAGCTAATGAGAACTAGTTTAGAAGTATACCTGGTCATTTTCAGTGCTTGGTTCTTCACTTTGTTGGCTAATTTCTTCAATTGGTTGAGATTGACCTTCACTTTGGTCTAAAACATCTCTACCATCTAAAAAATACTCCATATCAGGATCTCCATCAATAGGTATGTAGTACTTGTTTTCTTTATCATATAGAGATTCACCCACCTCAAATTTGCCACTGGAATCACTCATTTTGGTGGAGTGAATCAAAATCTAGGGTTTCACAAATATCACATAAGTTTTCTTTTTCTTCTCCTCAAATTTTTTTTTTTTTATAACTCTAAAAATCTGATTTTAGAGTTATAATAAGTGAAAATTAATTATCAACATTAATCTTGATCATCAACACTAATTTTGATTATCATTACTAAACTCGATTATTAATAATAAGGGTTAATTAGTCATTTCCAGATTTTTCATTGATAAGGGGCACTTGAATTTCCTTGTAATGACCTTTTTTGTCTTATTAGATTGTCGTCCCTCTACCATTTCATGCCGCCTCTTTACCAAGCTTGAATCTTTTACTCGGTATTTTCTCTTTAGATATTGATAAACAGTGTGCTCGCAAGCATGCCTATTTATTATTTATGATCGTTTCAGCTCTGGAGATACGCCAATGGAGGAGTTGGGTATTTTGGTCAAAAGGAATTCTTCCAACATCCAATGGAGGTATTGGTATTAAGAAGTTCAAGTTAGTGAACAAGGCTTTACATTCAGGGACGGTATTAGGGGTGGCTTACCCAGGCTGAAGCCCACCCCAAAATTTCCAAAAAGTTGTTTTGTCCCGTGTAATTTTAACATTTGTGAAATTTAGCCCATATGTAAATTTTAATTAGCCTATTAATTATGAAGATATGATTCTACTCCACGTGGTAGTAATCCGAATATATTGAAACCCTGTCCCACAGGGATTAATTTATCATCTCAACCGTTCAAATGCTATAGGGAAAAACAAATATTCATGTTGTTTCATAAAATCAGTTATTAAATGGGCTCACCTGCTATGTGTCAGTTGGATAAAATTGAAACGGTGTGTCAATGCTTGTTTTACTCCTTCCAGTTATTTTACTACTTACTACTCATGTATATTATAACTAAGCAAAGGGTGTGACATAAGGACTCCGACTTCTTCGTGTCTACATAATTAACTATCCTTGGTCCACAAATTACCAGCAACAGTTCACAACATCACTTAACTAGATTATCACAGCTTAGTTGGTTAGCTTTTTGTTTTTCTCCCTCCGCAAATACAAATATATTGAAAAGGGCACAGGAGAGAAGCGAAATTCCAGCAGGACAAAAACGGCTGTGCAACAACAAAATCGCAACCACCCCCGAGAATGGTGTTGAGGGAAGAGCTCTCGAGTTGAAACCCGATATGCATAAAAGAAAGACAACATGTCACATCGTAGAACTCGCATACTATAGTGCATTCATGATTTTGGAATTGAGAAAACAAAATAGAGTGTTGGTGAAAGAAAAAAAAAAATTAGCCCACCCGAACATAGAATCCTGATTCCGTCGCTGTTTACATTGCAAGTGGATTTGGAGATACGCCAAGAAAAAAGATGCTCTCTCGAGGCGGCTTGTTTTGGAAAATTTTCGAGTAATCCTAATTCGTTCTTTCCTAATTTAAACTCAAAAGTTGTGGGACATAGTCTCTGGGCAGGGATTTTAAAAGAAAGAGACTATGTAAAAGATAATACCTCTATTATAATCCAAAATGGAAAGAGTATACTTTTCTGGATGGATAAATGGATCGGAGGAGTTATTCTTAAAGAGAGATCCCCGGCTATTTTTAAAATCTCAAAGGATAGAATGTCTACTGTTAATGATATGTTAAAACCGAAGGTTCTTGGAATTTAACTTTAAGAGGGACCTTAAGGAATTGGAAAGGGTAGAAATAGTGCATCTCATTCAGTTGCTTGAAATGGGATTTCACTCGTGACATTCATAATTGCTTAATAGAAGATACCAGGAAATGGGATTTTGGTACGGAATTTCCTGTAGCCAATTGGTACTCATCTCTTGATGTAGATGGTTTCATCCATTTTCCTCACAAGTAATTATGGAATCTAAAGATACCCTTAAAGGTGTCTTTCCTTGTCTGGACAGTATGCTATAGTGGTGCTCCCACTTTGGATTTGTTTCATAGAGATGGATTAGTCGACAACATCCAGTGTCGTCTTTTCTCTTCTACGGAAGAATCTCAGAGTCACCTTTTTCATCACTGCACTGAAACTAGGAAAATTTGGCACTATTTCCTGAAGAATTTTGGTGTTCAGTGGGTTGTCTCTGAGAGTGTGAAGACAAATTTGTGGGAATGGAAAAACAAAATAAGCAATAACATGGTAAAGAAAATCCGGGGAATTCTTCCTTTTGCAATTTGGTGGAACATCCGGAAGAAGTGAAACTGCAGTCTTTACAACAACAAGAAGAGGAACTTAGAGCAGCTTATCATCTCTGTCAAGTGTACAATGTATAATTGGTTTGTACACACAAAGTTATTTTAGGGTTATCCTCTTAACACTTTAATATGTAATTGGAATGTTGTCATTGGACACAGTTAACTTTTTTGTTTTTCTCTTCATTCATCTCTTTGTTGAGCGATGATCTTAATATAATTTGCCATTTTATGTTAAGAAAAAAAATTATATTCTTACAATATTGGATAAAGAGTATTACATTAACTAGTTGGAAGCCTAACAAGCTAAGCCCTAACAACATACTACTACATTAATTGAACAGGTTGATGTGCTAGCCTAGCCAAGGGAGCTGAAGCGGATGGTGAAGCTGAGATTGTGTCACAAGGGGGCAAACTAACTCTACCTTCCATGTTAATTTCTGCAATATTACAATATTATTTTAGAAAATTTTATTTTTTCATTCCATGTCGAAACTAACTCTACCTTCCATGTCGAAATCTCCTAAACCGTCATCATTCCATCCATGAATGGGATTTTTCATTCCTCTCCAAAAGGGCTCTACACATAGATCTCATCATAGAACGGTAAAACATACCCATAATTTTATTAGTAGAGATTATGGAATCTATTTCGACCTTACTAACAAACACAGGGAGAGCAACATACTTAGTTTTTTGCTTTAACTGTCTAGAAGAGGATCAAACAGAATTTGAAGGTGAACCCAAATCATTTCCCATTAATTATTTTCTCCTTTCTTCTTTTTCGGATTGTAGCCCATCTCGCCTCGTATTCTCCTTCCCAATAGAATCAGTAGTTAAATTTGGAGTGAAAATCCATTAACAACTACATTGGATTGATTGCACTGTGATTCCATCATAATCGTTTTTCATACTCACATACTCTCAGTATTTGTTTCATATTTTGATGTATCATTAGAGTCATCACAAGTCTCTCTTGATTTTCTTCCCCACTCTCTTTGTCAGTGCCAACTTCATTCCCAGTTTTCACTTCTCTAATATCTAGTAATTCTTCCAAGCTCCTAATAATTGCATCTTCGGGGTTGGACTCTAGAGACGAGCCCAAATCCCCTTTTTGCTTTTTTACTTTCTTTGTTCTAGTATACATAGTTAAATTCTCCTCTGACATATGAATTTTGATCTCCACTGATGGTTGAGTCACCATCTCCAAGCTATCTATCTGTTCCATACCGAATCATAGTTGATTGATGATAAAACGGCATTTGACCCATCCCTAACAACTTCATTATCCACAAATAAAGTATCAAAATGGTTTTTGCTGATACATGCACTGGCATCCCCAACTGTATTCACACACATCTCTATCTTTTCCTTGAAATTTTATATTCATCCTGACCCTAGTTAGTAATTCTCCGAATCATTCCCGAATGATTCTCGAACGTATCCGAACTGACCGAATCCGAATGATACTTCCGAACTATTTGAACTCCGAACCTAGTTCCCGGATTATATGGACCTCACGAATGATTCGCGAACGTATCCGAACTAACCGAATCCGAATGATATTTCCGAACTAGAACTTCGAACCTAGTTCGGGCCCAACCTCGCTCTCCCATAGGTAATTCTCTGACCAGAGTTTTGTTGATTGATTTTTGTTTGATTTTGTATATACTTTACATTTAAATACAATTATTCAATTAAAATTTATATTGGTAGTTGTTCAACCAGTGTTTTATGTGTCAATTTTTTGTTTAAAAGTCTATAAACTCGTTTTATAATATATTTATGCGATTAAATTGTTTACTTCATGGTAAATAATCACGCTAAAATGTTTTTTCCATCTTACAAATCATATACAAATAAAATTAGTCTCGTAATAAGGTCATAATACTTATCAATTTATCATATATGTAAGCCGAATTTTAAGTGCCGAACTCAAATTTATAAAACGAATATGCACGTACGTATGCCGTTCCGAACTACTGTCCGAACAACGAACCGTTGACCGGATTTTTGACCGAATCCGACCTATCCGAATCCGTATAATTCCCGTACGTATGCCGTCCCGAACTACTACCCGTAACCCGAATTGCTAACTAGGATCCTGACCTCTATTATATCCTGGCATTTTTAGGGGCGACCCCAAACGAATTAGGGACGACTTTTTTATTCCCAACCCATATACACCGTTAAGGGATGTCCAAAAAGCGGAGAATGCGTTAATGCCCTTACATAATCGGAAGCTATTTTGTGACCGATTATTATAAAGCAATCGGAAGCTTATTAACGATATTATACTACCGATTAATATTGATTTTGTGCGAAACGCGTATCTTGCTTCTATAATAATCGGTAGGAACAATAACCTCACGAGGCTACCGATTATAGTAGCTCCTAAATTCCCAAAATTGGTGATTTCGCCAAGGAAGAAATTTGGGGCAACTTTATAATCGGAAGTCTTTCATTACCGATTATTCTAGTACCCAAATTCGAAAAAATGACATTTCTGCAAAAACAAAATTTGGGGCAACTGTATAATCGGAAGTCTTATTAACTGCCGATTATTCTAGTCCCCAAATTCGAAAAAAATGACATTTCTGCAAAAACAAAATTTGGGGCAACTGTATCATCGGAAGTCTTATTAACTACCGATTATTCTAGTCCCCAAATTCGAAAAAAATGACATTTCTGCAAAAACAAAATTTGGGGCAACAAAGATAATCGGAAGTGAAAATACTTCATTTGACTACCGATTATACAGATGCCCCAACAAAATAGAGCCGTTGGAACTCTAAACTCTATATAAGGATTGTATCCTTTTACCCTATATGGAACACAAATACCTTTAAACTCTCTCCAACATCATCTTCAACATAATGTCCCAACCATTCATTAATCCTACGGAGTTCACGATCGAAGAAGATTTATCTTTATGTAGGCGCTATGTTCAATTCTATCCGAGACGAGGAGAAGAACGTAGGCAAGGAGGCATAATGAATATGAGTTATTTGGGGAAAATTCACGAAAAATTCTGCGCCGACACCGGTAACCCAAACAACCGTCACTCCGCTGATCTTTTCGGCCGAGTTGGTTCAATAAACAGACACGTTGAAGAATTCGTCCATTTAACTTATCTTGTGAATCAATATCGATTGAGGGGTGAAACCAATGATGAGGTTATAGAACGATCTCTCGGGGAATGGCGGAGATGGAAAAGATCCAGCTTCCGTTATGAAGCTCATTTTAGAATCCTTAGGGCGATGGAAAGATTTAATCCGTTTAGGACTCGTCCAACACGTCCCCGACGCTAATCACAATACCTTGTAATAGAATTGCGGGAGTTCAATGTAAAATTATGATGATGTGTAGGTGATATTGTTATGAATTTCAAAATATTGATTAAAATCGGAAGTTTTAATTGTTGATCTAACTACCGATTATACTCCAACGGCTAGTTCGTTCAAAAGAAACTAGCCGTTCCTCGAAAACCACACACAATCGGTTGATAATACATATTGATAAACCTCCGATTATACTACTCTAATGAAACTGAGAACTCTGTTGAAAAAACATCCTATAATCGGAAGTATATAACAATAATTAAAAATACGCATAATCGGGTGCTTTGTTCAAACATTTCCTAACGATTTTGTGTAATAATTGTACGTAATTTCAGTACAGTCTTGTAAAAGTACACATCAACGGCCATATTTTCAAAAAAAAGAGACGTTGGGACTCTCATCTATATAAGGAGGGTAAACTCTTCTTATTTATGCACCAAACAACACATATAAAGATCGTGTATTCTACAAATAGAATTTCCATCGTCTACTCTTGTGAATTCATTCTATATCTCAACTTACAAGCATGGCAACGTTTGACGCAGCTGAAGATTTGGTCATTGTGAAAAAATGGTATCGTGAAACAAGACGTGAAGATGTCATAGCAGGAAGGTTAACACCCGAAGTATTTTGGGCGAGGGTATATAGCCAATTTGTGCGAGAGTGTGGAAATCCAAAGCAAAGATCACTCCAACAAGTTCATGATCGTTTCCGACTTGTCCAAAAAGGGGTAAATGATTACATAACGATACAAAAGAGGATGTTTAACACTAGCCACTTAAGCTTGTCGATCCAACAATTTGTAAGTATAACGCTCGGTTATTCTTTTTAAATAACACCGGGTGTTTAATCTTTCTTACTAAAACGAAGTTGACATTATTTTATGTTTGTTTATGTAGGTGATGCATAGTGGTATTTATGAAATACCATTTCAACCCTTCCACTCATGTTCTCAATTTTACCCCACTTCTTTTGGTTTATATCCTTGCTTTTCCATTATATATGTAAAACCTAGCTCTACTTTAGTTAGCCAAGTTTGAGTTGTTTAGAATAGGTGTGAGAACCTTGATCCTTCCTTAGAGAAGAGCCTCCATCACTTTGCTATTTCCAATTTGTAATTGGGTAGAAATTGCAACTTGAAAGAGATGCCTCTTTTATCTTCTAATTTCCAATCTTAGAGTTGGGTAGAAATTTGAAGTCATATTAGAGAAGAACCTCAAATCTTTGCATCTTCCTTGTCCAAGGGTAGAAGAAGCTTCATTTGAAGGTTGGTTACTTGTGTTTTATGGTGTTTTGTTACAATTTAACATTCCAATTTCAATTATAAGTATTACTTTACATTAGTTGGTATTAGAGCTTTGGTTTGATTTTTTGGGGGAAGGTTTGGTTAAGATACTAATATCATCATCAAGTATTTTGGGTTGTGTTTCTTTTTCTTGGTAGTTTTCTTAAATTGGGTATTTCAATCTTATGGTGTTTTATTATGATATCAAAAAGAAGAATGAAAATGGATGGGGAAGTAAAAGTAAGTAATGTTCAAGTGATGGGATTATTGAATAAAATGAGATATGAGATGTTTGATGAAATGTGTCAACTAGTAGAAGAGAAAATTAAGAAGTTGGAAGGTCTTTATATGAATTCATTTGAACTCTCTAATGACTATGAAGATGAAATGGAGTTAGAGAATTCAATTTCCATTGGTGGGTATGAAAATCAAGAGGTTGCCTATAAGGTGTTTGATAAAATATCTCTACCAAAATTTGATATTTTTTCAAGTTGTGAGGAAGGTGATATTGGTAATAATGTTTACTTTGATCCTACATCGCCACCCATATTTGATGAAGAACCTAATGAAGGAAGAGAAGAAGAATTTACCATCGGTTATCAAATACAAAGATTGGGTGTCGTAAACAAATACTCCATGCTTGAACTTGACAATGGTGATCGAGGGACAAGGCATGACACATTCCAAACCACTTGTAGCATGGGAAGAAAGGTAAGCAAGCTTGTTAATGATTTTAAAAGTTATGTTTATGTCGTACCCGAAAATGTCATTAAAGAGATGAAATATGAAACAAAAGTTCACCCAACAACAAGCTATTTATCAAGTATTAGTAAAGAAAAAGAGAAATTTACTTATGTAGATCCAACTTGGGCTTCCTTTGAAGACATGTATAATAACGCTAGTCACCATTCAAAGTTGGAAAAACTACTTGGTGTTTGTTTTCTTCTTGATTGTACGCTTGGCTATCACCACAAGAGGTTAGACTTGGTGAGTAACTATAGAGGAAGAAATCGTGGTCGAGTAGTTTTCAAGGAGGGAAGAAGTGCAATCTTGAATAAGTTCATCTTATTTTCGCACCACATGGCATTGAAGCACATCAATTCTCAAGACAAGCTTTCTACTAGGCATGGTAAATGGGATTCTTATTTGCAACAATTCACTTTTTCCATGAAGCACAAGTCGGGTGTACAAAACAAGGTAGCGGATGCCTTGAGTCGGTGTACTTCTCTTCTCACACAAATGAGGGCTCGTATTTTGGGATTCGATGATATTCGGGAGCTCTTAAAAAATAATACTTATTTTGGTCCTCTTATGGTTTATGTGGATCTAATTTGGGGTTCATTTGAACATAATTATTATGGCGCTAGCCACCGTGCAAAGTTAGGAGGGCTACTTGGTGTTTCTTTGCTTCTTGAGTGTGCACTTGACTATCACCACAGGAGGTTAAACTTGGCGAGTAATTATAAAGGAAGAAATCGTGGTCGAGTAGTTTTCAAGAAACGGAAGAAGTGCAATCATGAATGAGTTCATCTTATTTTCGGACCACATAGCATTGCAAAGACGTCAAGTGCCAAGATAATTTTATGACGAGGCATGATGATTGGGTGTTTTACATGCATCAATTTACTTGATTTCGTATTGGGGCAAATATGATTCGGAATCTCGGATGAAGAATATGACAATTCGAGGGCGAATTTCTTTCAAGAAGGGGAGGATGATGCATAGTGGTATTTATGAAATACCATTTCAACCCTTCCACTCATGTTCTCAATTTTACCCCACTTCTTTTGGTTTATATCCTTGCTTTTCCATTATATATGTAAAACCTAGCTCTACTTTAGTTAGCCAAGTTTGAGTTGTTTAGAATAGGTGTGAGAACCTTGATCCTTCCTTAGAGAAGAGCCTCCATCACTTTGCTATTTCCAATTTGTAATTGGGTAGAAATTGCAACTTGAAAGAGATGCCTCTTTTATCTTCTAATTTCCAATCTTAGAGTTGGGTAGAAATTTGAAGTCATATTAGAGAAGAACCTCAAATCTTTGCATCTTCCTTGTCCAAGGGTAGAAGAAGCTTCATTTGAAGGTTGGTTACTTGTGTTTTATGGTGTTTTGTTACAATTTAACATTCCAATTTCAATTATAAGTATTACTTTACATTAGTAGGAGACACTCGCAAAAAGAGAGTACCTAGTGGAAAACGGTGAAGAATTCACTTATGATGGAAGTTATGAATTCCTGAAGTCAGTTGTAACAGTATAAATGTTGATTGATGGTTACAATCGGAAGTTATTATTTTATATTGTCGTCCGATTCTGGGAAGATTTTCAGCTTTTTTGTCAGACTTTGGTGACAATCGGAAGTTTATGCAATATGTTGTCTACCGATTCTGGGAACAATTTTCAGTTTGGTGACAATCGGAAGTTTATGTAATATGTAATCTACCGATCCTGGGAAAAAAATTCAGTTATTTTGTCAGCCTTTTAATCGGACGATAAAGTCAAAAAATTAATAACCGATTATAATATTGATTGAGTCTGTTTACAAAAGCTTGTATAATCGGTAGATATATTAAAAATATAACTACCGATTATAGCTTTATACTTCACAGTATTTTCCACAAAATTCCAAAAAAAACATGTACAAATAGGGCGTTCGAAAATACATCTTTCAAACATAACGATCATTGATCTTCATCATCCGAGGGAACCAATTCCAGTAGGCCTTCCGGGAAGTCCTCCTTCATGACGCGATCCCAATCCAACATGTTGGTCTCATATTGTTTCAACCAATCGTTACAATGATTCGTTGGGAAGTAATCACTCAAACCACCCAACGGAGGTAATGGGCAATCCCTCTTTACTCTTAAACCGATAAAATGCATCTCATTCACAAATGCCATAACAATTCTTCTATATTTAACCGATTCATCGCAAACCGTCCTTGTAGGTGTAAACGTAAAAGAATGTCCATACCTAGGAGGAACAAAGAAATGTACCACGCAATTCAAAGCGTCCGCTAAGAGATATCAACATTTAGGCATTGTCATCCAATACTTGGATCCGATTGTCTTCAATCCCTTTCGGCACTTTACACGCGCAACAAAGTCTTTAAACTCTAGTTATTTGTCGTGCCTATCTCCTTCCTTCATCATCTCCATATAGAAATCCTTGTCCTTTATTAGTTGTACCGCCATCTTAGTTCTTAAATTTTTCTATTGGGTGACATCTTCGTTCACCGCCTCTCCAAAGTAACCAATTTGTTTCGAGGCGACGTGAAACCCACAATTGCCATCCCCATCAACCTTGTCGGTGGACACAACAAATGGAACAATGAGTGGAGGGAGTTGTTTCATATACTCTTCTATAATCGTATACCTTGATCTTGTTGGTCTTCCATATAAATCCCTAGGACAACGAAGAGTACCATACTTCTCTCTTATAGTCACCATTTCCGTTGATTGTGTTTGTTGCGAGTCGCTCATTTGATCAATAACTACGGAGCTAGTTTGGGTCTCCACTAACACAACTTCTTCCACCGCATCGGCTTGACTTACTTGAGAAGGCTTCGTAGAGACCTTTGGACTCACTTGTTGTCCGGTTGGATTCGGCTTCCGAACGCTCATGCCGACACAATATTATTTTATTAGACAAATGATCCTTTAATTCTTTTCTTTCAATGGTCCTCGACACTTCGGTGTTCGGCCTACCCGCCCCTTTTGCTTAATAGGTTCATCAACCTCCCTTAAACGAGGGTGAAGAGCTTGCTCCAAATCATGCATCAATATTTTCTTCTTGGCGCCATTTGTTGTAGCATAACGCTCGGCTATTTTTGCATACAATTCCGACTCCATGAACGACAGACCATCGACTACGGGGGTGCTTGGAGTGAAATTTAATTGCTTCCAAAATGGATGAATATCATTGATGTCAGTCACATCAATGTACCTACCCATTTTATGACGACATGGGAGACCAATACCTATCATATCCTTGCAAACATAAACCGTTTTCTCGTCATCGTAAGCTTTATACAACTTCAATTTTTCCATCATGTGATTTATTGCCCAGCTTGAAACTTTATGAACAATGCCCCTTAGAAGCAATCTTTCCCTTTCATGTTCCGTAGGGAATTTATGTACACTAAATTGCATAGAATCCTTAATCTTTATGAGATCACGATTGGTGAATTCATGGATTGCTTCTTGATCGACACAACTCCATTTTGACTACCTAGAAGTATTTTCTTTAATCGGCCATGAGACCCCTCCGCAATGCTTGTCGCCTGCTCATGAAATTACGATATTCATATGTCCATGCATACACAAACCTCTCCTTAATCGGTAACCATTGTGTTTTACAATACTCAACGGGTTTTGGGTAGTCCTTGCAATATTCTTCCTCAAATTTCTTCAAGTTTCTTTCGTAAATTTCCTCGGCCATTGACCAAACGATCTTGTCCCATGCTTTCATGAACGCTCTCCAAATTATCCCATCCTCCTTCCATTTTTCATCAAATAACCTCTTCTCTTCCTCTCGTTCTTCCTCGGTTAATTTACTAATACGCTCATCCTCTTCCTTCGACCTCCTGGTACCCTTCCTTGGTTTTTTAGCTTGGAAATGGTGATGGCAATTGTGTATGAGGTTGCCTTGAATGTTCCACGTACATTGCAAGTTTCGGGCTTCAGGAAACACTACCGCTATTGCATGCATTAAGGCTTGATCGTTATTCGTTACAATAACCCTTGGAAAATCATCCCCATTGTAAATGGACCTCAGCGTCTCCAACATCCAAATGAAACTCACGTTGTTATCATGATCCATTAAACCCCATGCAATCGTAAACGTGTTTTTGTCCGAAGTGTGTCAAGCAATGTTCAACAATGGCATGTTATATTTGTTTGTCTTGTAAGTGGCATCTATCAACAAAATTTGATGAAAACACTGAGCCAATTTTATCATTTTGGGGTGTGCCAAGAAAATACGTACCACTTTACCATCCTTTTCTTCCGTTCTCAACGTGTAGTCGTGTAACTCAACCTAACCACCGCGATTGTTGCATGACCGTTCTACCATCCCATTCCGTCCTTTTGATCGTAGCTAGGGCTGACCTAATTATAGACAAAGAAGACAAGTTGTCGGGGTCGTCCGCCTTTATTTTACTTAAGATCGCACTCGCCTTTTGGATACGCATAGACCTCACCGTCTCCATTTCATGTGTTTTTAACTTCGCAACCATTACATGTCCAATAAGAGTATCCGGATCATCGTGGTTGTGACAACCATTAGCAACTTTAGACATTTTCCTATATTTACTTTCCTTACCACCTAAGCTTTATAGAAGACAAGTCTTAAATGGGCATCCAATCTTCTTTGTATGAGTTCGGTACTTCTTCCTCTCCGTCTTCCTTACATACTTATTATTCTTTCCCTCGTGACTCTTTTTCTTACCACCTCGCTCACAAACCATTTCAAACCTAATGTCCTTCACGCAAGGGTTCTGAACTACCACACACATCTTCTCTTTTGCCTTGTTCATAACCCATTCCTTTGCTTCCTTCTTACTTCCAAATATCTAAATGCGCATATAACAAACCAAAAAAAATAAGCATAACCATGTAACATACATGATTGGAAAAAAAAAAGATAATTCATGAACATACCAAATCGTTTGCATAGTGTAGGGAAGTATCAGGCCTCAAATAATAATCGTCATCAACCGCTACAACATCCTAAGCACAACAACAACAAGTTATGCATTAGAAATCGGAAGGAAGTTTAGATAATAAGTAACCGATTAAAAAACAATCGGTAATGTAATACTACACAACATAACCGATTATGCGAAATCGGTAGTCATGTACGAATATTGTCTACCGATTAACGACATACACAAATGAACAATTCTTCTGTATAAAAAACTTCAATAATCGGAGGGACTATAAATTCATAAACCAACCGATTATTAAATATCAATAATCGGACATTTATTCATGTATACAACTTCCGATTGTGAGAAATTGAAGCTTTCAATTTGGGGATTTTTTCATATTCGGCAGATTAATACATCAAAATATATTTGATTATTGATAATCGGTAGATATTTTACTAAATTAACTACCGAATATATGTCGTTCATGTCATTCAATGCATGCAGAAATCGAATTTTCACGTTTGAAAACACACACAAACGCACATAACATGGATAACATGGGTATTAGAGTTTGTTAACAACATACCTGTATGTTTGATGCATCGTTAGCTTCGATCTCGAGTGATTCTCCATTTTCTTCCATGAAAGCGTCATCTAGGGTTTCATCTCCATCAAAGTTTGGATCATTCAACAAATACCCCAAATCGTCATCTCTAAACGGTAGTGAACCTTGAACTTCAACGACTTCACGTCCTTCTTCGTACCCATCCATGTTTATGGAAGTTGGCAAAAATCGGAAGTTGGAAACATATACCCACTTCTTATTTTTTTTATTCTTCTTCTCTCACTCAATGAGTTATCTCACAATGCCTCAATTTTTTTTTCCAAACACGTATATATAGACCCCAGCCTACCGATTACAAAGTTTGCTTCCGATTATTTTCTGAAACTACCGATTATTGTTTTGTCTACCGAATATTTTAGTTTTTGGCAAAGGTTGAATCTGGGGCCACTTGTAATCGGTAGGTTTATAAGTTGTAAACTATACCGATTATCTTATATTTCAAAATTCATCACATGAAGGATTTTAGAAAAAACACATTTTGGGGCAACTGTATAATCGGTAGGTTGTGGAACCTATTTGTCTTACGATTATGGTGTTTATGGGTGAAAACTACTCCTGCAGAATTTGGTAATTTGGGGTGTGGATGAGGAATGAATTTAAACCTTAAACAAATGCACCGCGCAGTGAGTGCTTGTAGATTCGAGAGATCAATCTGTGCAATTCCGGCCTAAACCAAGAAATGGTCTGTTCTGGACTTGTTTTGGTCACAAAGTGAAGGAGATTGGGTTGATCTTATGGAGGGAAGCGAAGAAGGTGTTGAGATTGTGAAGGTGTAGACTTGCTTATGACTTGCAACAGAAAGTGAACAAGCTTACGATTGGTGTAAGTGAGGCTGTTCCGGGTGTTTTCTTGTTGTTTTTCTCTGCTTTTCCTCCGTTTTTCTTCGTTGTTTGGAAATAGGGGAGAACCTATTTATACAAGTCATCGAGTCTTATTCACGTCTCTCGTGGGAAGTGGAGGAAGTGGAGTGATGGAGTAGTGGAGTTGTGTGTTGGTGATACACGACCAGCCTTGCCCACTTCTCCCTGTTCATCTCTAACCGTCCATGACTTCCTAACACGTTCTTGTGATGGCGCGTTGCACGCCGCACGCCGTAAACCGCCAGACCAATATTATGTATCCCCGATTTGTGACATGATTGATGTCTGGAATGTGTGGATTGTGGATCCACGAAAGATAGCATGTATCGTGAATTGAATAACTTCGTTATTCAGAAGTCGATACTTGTGAAGTATCGTGTGTATTTTATGCAGTACTGCATCATGGTGTGGTAAAGTGATAGGTAATGACGCCTCACCGACCAATTAACTCCCGACTGTGGTTGTATAACCAGGCTGGTGAAGTTGGACGGATGAGATGATCTTTGAGACACTCATCCGCGACCGTTGATGAAATTAGGGTTTTGAAGAGGTGCGCAAGCATCACTCTTCAGCTTGGTCGAAACCAAGCATGGGAAGGATTTCGGAGAGGACCGACCGGGGCGTGCATGTAGATAGCATGCCGGTGTACACGTCCATGTCTCACTGTCCCATGAAGGAGCGATCTAGGCCACTCAATTTGACCGGCAAAGAGGAGTGGTTGAGATCGATTTTGCAATAGGAATTTGATGCCGCAAAAGGCCGCGCACCATGCTCTTTTCCGGCGCGTTCCAAGACGACCTAACTTGGTCTGGTCTTGGCCGATTGGTTTGACGTGAAGATGGTAGGATGGTGTTCACGCCTATACCCGAATATCCCATTAAAACGTGATCCGAGCCACCCAAATCGTCCGGCGAAGTTGAGCGGTCGAGATCGGTTGTGGTTTGGGAGGCGTGGCCACGCTAGTTTGGGCGCACGTTTTGGATTAACCAGGCATGATATGCCTTGGCCGAACACATGAGGAGGTAGATGGGCCTACAGTGGTCATGCTGGTATGACCGGACCTGTTTAATCTAATCTGGGACCCTCCATTCGTGTCGGAGAAGATGGACGCTCATGATGCTCAAAACGCTAATTTTGGGTTTCAAAGCCGTGCGCCATCTCTTGTTTGGGCGACAATGTTGTCACGACCAAACATGGTTGGTTTTGACCGATTGGTCAAGTGTGTAGGCGGGCCCACGGTGATCGTGTTGACATGCTCTGGGCCCTTTGAATCTCATCTACACCCTCCATCTATACCTGCGAAGATGGATGGTTGAGACTTCTTTGCAACACATGTAATATGCCGCAAACCCTAATTTAGGGTTTTCCGTCCATAATGCTTGGTATGAACGGTTTCTTGGCAAGCTAGGCCAATGACCGACCATGCGGGGTCGGACGTGGGTATTCCATACCGCTTGGGGGTGATGGAATTGATCCGGGGTCATCCAATCATGCTTATGGAGTTGGATGACTGCGATCAGATCATATCCGGACCGATACTGGCCGGTCCGGATGCTCAATCGGGCTTGTATAACACACCGAGAGGGGCTCAATCGGCTAGTATAACACACCGAGAGTCAGCCTGTACGGGTATTTCGTACATGGTTTCATTATAGTGCTTGGAGGTTCGTGTTGTTACTCAGTAAGAGTAACACTCTGTCGTCATGCCACACCGATAATGAGTACTGGAAATACAAGGCCGATATGAAATTCACGGGAAGGGATTGTTGCCACATGATCCAACCTGGAGGAATTTCATGTATTCACAGAATGGGATTGTTGCCACATGCTCCATTCCTGGTGAATTAAGTGAGGGAGTATCCAACACTTATAAATGGCTTTATCTTTTACAAGATGTCAGCGCATGATTTTTTCTGGTTTCTTACAAATTTAACCTTGAACGAAAATTCACCATCAACATTAAGTCCCCTGCCTAGCACATAATGGTTACACTATTGTGTGGTAGGCATAAGATGGTGACATATACGTGAGAAAGACAGGATGAAAGAAGTTTACAGGAAGAGTGTTGGCCAACCGCTAGTCGCCCACGCCGTTATGCTTGTATGGAATCCTTTGGTGGGACCGGTTTCCTTCTTTGGGTATTTGAATCAAAAGAGGAATCCAAACAAAAGAGGTATCCTTGTTCCATTGGGATTCTTCTAATTTTTGTCTATAAAAAGAGACCAACCCCTTTTATTTTCTCACGAGTTTTTTTTTTATTGTGAAGCAGCTCCCGTCCGGGTCTTCACTGTCGTCGCCAATCGCCGCCATCCGCCGGAGCTCGTTGCCGCCGTTGTTCTTGGAGTTGCCTTGGGAGTTGCGCGCGCGCCGTCCGTCCGAGGTAGGCTTTTTTTTTTTTTTTTTCAAAGGTAAAACCCTAGTTTGTTAGGTAAACACCTTTTGTAAGACATGTATATGCTTAGTTTTTCCACCAAGGTTGATACGTCAATATTTTCTAGAATTGCTTAGTAAGACAACCCGTGAATCCATGATCATGTTGCTTTTGCTTCTTTCCACCATTGCATGCAAAACTAGCTTCTTAGATTGTAGCTTAGGAAGAGACTTTGGCTTGGATTTCGTAAACATAATTCCCATGATCATGAGGAAAACCGTGTTGTAATACATGCCCGTGAATGTAGTCCCACCTTGTGCGTTTGATCCGAACGTGGGTCTCACCCACATATGCCTGGACCGATTTGAAACCAATACGGACTTGAAACTTGTACTAGGACTTGAAACCAATACAGATCGAAACTTGTAGGACTTGAAACCAATACAGATCGAAATTTGTCTTAGGACTTGAAACCAATACCAGATCGAAACTTGTATCGGACTTGAAACCAATACCAGACTAAAACTTGTACTAGGACTTGAAACCAATACCAGATCGAAATGATACTGGTGCTTGGACCCAATGAGCTTTTGTGTATTTCAACGTGGGTTGTGTCTTGTCATGCGTGACTACACGCCCCATGCGTTTTTCATACAAGTTCTAACTCCTATTTTTCATTGTGGAATGAAGAAAAGAACTCCGTTGAGATGTCTTCCGGAGATAATGTTGGTTCCAAGCCAGAAGTGTTGACGGCTTCAAAGATATGCCAAACATCGATGATGAGTTGTTTACCTCGCCTTTTCCAAACATTAGAAGGCATCCTTCTCATAAGATAGTCCTGCTTTCCGATTCGAGAAAATATGGATCCGATCCATTTTCTTCTTCAAAGACTTGTGATGAGATTTTGTCTCCGGAGAAATGAATATCCGCCTTCCCCTATTGACTTCAAGATTTGCCATACTCCACTCGGGTTCTTATAAAGGATGGATGAGACGTATGTTGAGTAATAAGGACATTAAAGATAATTTTCTCTCGCCGCAAATCCTCAATGTTGTCATGGCATCTCGCCGCTCTTGAAATTAAGAAAGACGCTGCGGGTTTGATTACCTTCATTTCTCGGTGGCGTATTTTCACTCATACAGCCATATCTAGATGGGGAGAGATGACTATTACCCTGAAGAGTGTAGCTGCATTAATGAACCTGCCTGTTGCTGGAAGTCTTTCTTACGATCTCTCTGATACGGAGCAACGTAACTATGATGCTATACTTCAAAAGGTGGCGGAATTCGACAACTGACAAGGAGGAGAAAAAGATACGAGATGATTTTACACGTGGTGGGTGTCGGAATGGTCTCCAGACCCGTGAGCCGGATCAAGAGTTGGAAAATGAGCTCACAGTGTGATTGCGTTCTGTCTTTATGGCTATCCGAGAGATATATTCGACGATGGTTCCGGAAAGAAGACTATTAGAGGTGACCTTTTTAAGATCGCTATAAAGTCGGCAAAAGGTAAAGTTCTTCCCCTGGGTGCCTTGTTCCTTGGATCGTTGTATTCTCATCTGGACGCCTTAGCAATGGACATGCATGTTTCTAACGGGTACAAGAAGGTGGAATCGCACGTTCACTTCGCTTTTCTTCAGGCATTCTTATGGGAACACTTCAAAAGCTATGCTCCTACCCCCGCAAATTTGCTCAGCAACTTGTATGGTGGCTCGAGAATACTCCATTTGGAATAAGAGGCGTCCCAGAGCCGGTGCGAGACTTGTGGACACATTTGACGATGTGTCTTCTGTAGATTTCCGTCCATGGGGGCCGGTCCACCCTTCCGTTGTTCAGCCAAAGACTTTTGCTATTGCTTCTGATGGCCCTGATGTTGTGTTGCGCATCGATGTTAAGACTATGAGATCCGGAAAATTGTTTACATGCGCAGCTGCATCCCAGGATATGTCCCGTCTTTATTCAACGAAGAATTTCCGTGACTCCGTACAATATTGACAGTGGCGGCTCGTCAAATCGGGTTTGATCAGGGTGTCCCATTTATCCGTCCACCAGGGGTTCCGAGAGAATTCCTCCCGAATATTCTTAATGCTGACGTGTTTATGGAACGGGTGAGCCTTCCCTTCTGGCCTATTGGGAGAAACCCAGTGGTAACCGATAAGTACAAGGAATTTTGGAGCAGGCAACTGTTGATTTTCCAGGAATTCTCGGAGAGTATTGTGACAGTTTCCGTGGTGAACCATCTTCGACGTTTTGAAAAAGCATTTCCGGTTGAAGCCACTTCACCAAACGGACCCGAGAGCTAAGGATTGCAGTCCCCAAGCAGAGAGAGATCCAAGAGGCAGGCATGTGGTTCGGTGATCCTCAATTCCTCCAATATGCGGGTATTTAAATCTCTTCCGTTGGTTCCTTTATTTCTCCAGGGTGAATCTTTCTAAGAGTAATTCTTGCTTGAAATCAGGGGATTCCGAAAGAGAATGTCTTCACGAGGTTGGCGCGCATTCAGAATGAGAAGGCTGGTAATGTTGGCCCTCATGCTGAGAGGTCTGGCGGTACTGATCTCCATGCTGAGAAGTCTGGCGGTACTGATCTTCATGCTGAGAAGTCTGGACAAACAGCTCCTTTTTCCGACCATGACAGAGATGATGCAAGTTCGGTTGGACAAGCCGCCTCCATGAGTGATCTTGTTGACGGGGTCGTGATGGAAATTAGTACCCATGGCGAAGTAGATGCCGGAAGGAGTATAAGAAAGGTAGCGTCTGCAATGATTGAGGAGGCTCCCCTTGAAATCCGTCCTGAGCAGGTTCTAGTGAATATGGCTATTGTGGTGACTTCTTCCGAAAGGCCTCCTGCAACTGACAAGGCTCTTGTGGTTGGTGAATTACCGGTGATGCAGCCTGGGGCTTTGTTCGATCCTCCTTTTACTGTCCTTTATCCAGGTCATGTGTTGGTTGGTGGATTCGGCGTTAGGTTCGGTTCAAAGAGTTGTATACGATAATATGGGAGAAACATGGTCACACCGCTACCACTTTGAAGCTCAAGAGTCGTCTTGCATTGGTCAACCGCGTTCAAGAGGCTTTATTTTCTATCCATGGGATGAGCGTCGCGACCGGTCGAACAGTTTCGAGAGATGATTGAAGACTGGAAGTGCCATCGAGATGTGTTTTTGCAGTACGATTTCAATGCTCCTTGGTTCCTCAAAAGGTTCTCCGAGATTCAGGAGCTCCATAAATTACAAGGTGAAGCCCCTTCGCAGAAAAAGCGTCACTCGCCGGGGAAGAAGAGGTTGAAAAGTTGTCCGAGGAGTTGAAGTGAAGCAAGCCGTACTTCAAAGGATGAAAGTCGCTCTTGCCCGGAAGGACGAGTTGTTGTTGAAGGACTTTCCTTGAAGGATTCGTGCTATATACTTGCCTCTTCTTTTAGATGCTTTTCTTTTTGAGTGATAGTGAGGATTTCCTTTCGTAATTTGACTTCCGGTTTTGAATTAATAGGTAATTGAATTGGTATATTTTGAGATAGTTTTGTGAATAACTTTTATGAAAGAGGTTATTTTAAATGGAATTTGCATCTTGGTCATGAATGATTGCACATGTCATATGAAATTGCAAATGTCGTGTAAAAGGGAGGTATGAAGGGAAGCAAATATGGCATTTGATCGTTGATCCCCTTTCTCCATGTGCGGGATGCTAAGTCCCCAGTGAATTCTAAAACTATCCTTCTTGTAAAATTGTTGAGTAGAACTTACTTGCTTTCGAAGACTCACTTGTATCGAACCGGAGTAGCCTTTCTAAGAAAATCCTCCGCACCAATCTCTCAGAGTTATCGCTCTGGACCAAGCTTCTCCTGAACAATGCGCTTCAAAGCGTTGCATTCGCTGGTGGGGTGATGGAGGAACCGGTGGAAATGACAGTACCTCGGGTCCATTACTTCTTGATTAGTAGGCGGACGCCATACCGGAGGTAGTTCCACCTCTCTATTTCATACCCACATCTCCAGCAACTCCAAAATCTTTTCCATCGGGAACGGAAAGAGTAGGTACTTCGAGTCCAGCTTTTCCTGCGTTAATGGGCGTTGTGATGTCTCTACGTGGCTTTGATGTGGATCACGTTCCGGAGATGAAGTTGGAAGACTTGCGAGTGCCATCATATCCGCGGATCGCTTGCCTGGGTAAAGGGGTGTGGAAGGTATCGTAATATCACTGCTGAGTGATCGAATTGAACGCTCCCATCCTCTGTATTCACGTATTTCCTGATCGATCTCTCATTCCTCAAGCATTTCTTCACTTGGTTGGAAGGTCGATGCGGATTGGACAGTCATCCGGGCTTCAACGAGAGTTTTGAGATATAAATCTTCTAACAGGGCTCCATAGGCTGTAGGCTCCCTTTCTTTATCTGGTAGACGTTGTAGTACTCCGGACAAGTCCTTTCCTCTGTGGAGTTGCTTCGGTTCTTCATTGTTGACTGGACCATGTTGTTCATCTTTCCCGAATCTCCCGTGGTTACGCGCTCTTTTTGCCTATCCTTTGGTAAAGGCGTGACTCGACTAAGGATTCAGGCGTTTCTTGCATTGCTCGAGTAGATGCACGCCGACCCTTCTTGTAATTGTGATGTTATATCATTCAAAAAGGAGGAATGTTTCGCTCGCCTTCCGGTGATACCGGCTTGATTTGCCAAGACATCCTCCAAAGACATTCTAACTATACTTCCCATGATATCCGAATTTTGTGGTTTCTGGATACATTGCGAGATGGAAACCGAAAAATTGAGAATTCGATTTTGTGCAACCGAGAGATCAACCTCCCACCGTGGTCGCCAATTATTTATGGGTGAAAACTACTCCCGAGAATTTGGTAATTTGGGGTGTGGATGAGGAATGAATTTAAACCTTAAACAAATGCACTCGCGCGGTGAGTGCTTGTAGATTCGAGAGATCAATCTGTGCAAGTACCGGCCTAAACCAAGAAATGGCCGTTCCAGACTTGTTTCGGTCACAAAGTGAAGGAGATGGGGTTGATCTTAGGGAGGGAAGCGAAGAAGGTGTTGAGATTGTGAAGGTGTAGACTTGCTTATGACTTGCAACAGGAAAGTGAACAAGCTTACGATTGGTGTAAGCAGGCTCTGGGTGTTTTCTTGTTGTTTTTCTGCATTTTCCTTTTTCTCCGTTGTTTGGAAATAGGGCGGAGAACCTATTTATACAAGTGTTTGAGTCTTATTCACGTCTCTCGTGAGAAGTGGAGGAAGTGGAGTGATGGAGTAGTGGAGTTGTGTGTTGGTGATACACGACCAGCCTTGCCCACTTCTCCTGTTCATCTCTAACCGTCCATGACTTCCTAACACGTTCTTGTGATGGCGCGTTGCACGCCGCACGCTGTAAACCGCCGCACCAATACCCCGTATGTATCCCCAGTTTGTGACATGATTGATGTCTGGAATGTGTGGATTGTGGATCCACGAAAGATAGCATGTAATGTTGAATTGAATAACTGCGTTATTCATGAAGTCGATACTTGTGAAGTATCGTGTGTATTTTATGCAGGTACTGCATCATGGTGTGCTAAAGTGATAGGTAATGACGCCTCACTGACCAATTAACTCCTAACCAGGGTTGTATAACCAGGCTGGTGAAGTTGGACGGATAAGATGATCTTTAAGACACTCATCTGCGACCGTTGATGAAATTAGGGTTTTGAAGAGGCGCGCAAGCATCACTCTTCAGCTTGGTCGAAACCAAGCATGGGAAGGATTGTTGCCACATGCTCCATTCCTGGTGAATTAAGTGAGGGAGTATCCAACACTTATAAATGGCTTTATCTTTTACAAGATGTCAGCGCATGATTTTTTCTGGTTTTTTACAAATTTAACCTTGAACGAAAATCCACCATCAACATATGGCTACATCCAAATCACGAACCACATGGTTATGCCTGGCTTTGTACACTCCAAACCTATGGAATTTGGCAAGGGTTCGATCTGGGATCCTTATAATCGGTAGGTTGTTAAGTTGGATAGACTACCGATTATGGTATATTTCAAAATTCATCACATGAAGGATTTTAGAAAAAACTCATTTTGGGGCAACCCATAATCGGATGGTTTGGTAATATATTTAACTCCCGATTAACGCTGCATCCAAAACACGAACCAAGTGGTTATGGCTGGCCGTGTGCACTCAAAACCTATGAAATATGGCAAAGGTTGGATATGGGGCTCGTTATAATCGGTTGGTTATATAATTATATACCCTACCGATTATGGTATATTTCAAAATTCATCACGTGAAGGATTTTAGAAAAAACTCATTTTGGGGCAACTTATAATCGGTAGTGTATGTAACCTATTAGGCTTCCGATTATGGATACATCCACGTGACTCAAGCCAAGTGGTTATGGCTGGCTGTGTACACTCAAAACCTATGGAATTTGGCCAAGGTTGGACATGGGGCTCCTTATAATCGGTAGTCTTACATGTTGGATAAGCTACCGATTATAAAAGGGATTATTAGCCGAAGTATCTACACAACAATCGGTAGGTATAGTTTCAATTTAACCTACCGATTCACCTTTAACCTACCGATTATGGTGTTGGCTACCGATTATATAAGGGCATATTGGCCATTTCGAAAAATTGAAGATAAGGGGTAGCTTAGATTTACGTTTGGGTGACTTTTTTGTCTTTTAGTGTCGCCCCTAATTCGTTTGGGGTCGCCCCTAAAAGTGCCAGGTATTATATCTCACTTGTTAACTTTAGTCATCCAAACTTTATCTGCAACCCTATTGGGTAAATCTTTCATACATTTACCACTCGAGTGACCAAAAGTAGAACAATTTAAGCACAATAGAAATTTCCAAGAATACTCCACTAGAAGTTTAAAGCTTATTTCATCGAAATAGATAGGTACAAACTCATGGTATTCACATTCAAATATATCTATACACGAACACTAGCATTGTTCCTTCTGGTTTTAGACAAAGTATGTTTACCAACAATAAGAAGAACGCATTAAAAAGATTGCAATCATGCAAATTTCTTTAGCATTTCACATATTGATAGGAATATTCCTCAAATTCATCTCTAGTATTAATTTATTTCTCAAGGAACAGATGTCAAAGATGCATTACAAAAAGCCTACTAGCTAGTAACACGATACCATGTTCCAAAGAAGCGACCATATCTTCTTCTAGATCAAAATCGGACAAGCATATGTATTTTTCATGAATGGTTAGCATCCAATCACCTTTAAGATTCCAGGTTTTCTTCATCTTGGATTAAACAAAGCTAAACGATAATCGACGACCAACAGATAATGATTATCCCTTTCATTCTTAAAACCCTAGCAACTTAGTGGGCCAAGAGATATTTTAGCATGAAAATCAATTAACTTATATAAACCGGATAATCATCATCTGTTTTGGGGGAAACTTAGTGGGACCAGTAGAGAAATAAATGGGATTTCCAAAATTGGTGGACCCAACCAATTAGAAAACGAACAACCATCGTCGGTTTTTCTCTTAAAACCGGGAACAACCATAAGGGCTAGGCTCTTCCCAAGCTGACGTGGAAGGAAATTGGAAAGAGCCGTAAGACCCAGTCTTATGCTTATTTTGAAGCTAGGAAGCTTCTTTCACTCCATGTGTAAAGTCAAGATAAGGTACCGGCTAAATACAACATTGTTTTGCGAGCGAATCATTTTCATATTCTTTTCCCCTTTTTGGATAACTACTCCAATTATGTGAAAAGGATAATCCCCTACCCTAATGTTCGCATCATGGCTAGCCATGTAATTCTGTAGACGCTTTAGAAAGTCAATAATATCATCACCAATCTCTCTTAATGTCGTAAAAGTTATAAGGCGCCAAAACCATAATCTTGAGCAGTTTACTTATCCAGGTATTTCTTACGCTTACGGGTGACGACATTATGAATACGTGGCTTGTCCGGGTTCGAAAGTGCGCGCACCTTCACCTGTCAAAGGGGATACACCAGTTACGTCCAAACAAACATCACACCCGTTGTACCAACTGTAAACTAAAATATCAGTCGGTCCCAATACGACACCATCATCAGAGAGAAAACCCAAGGCAACTTATTTTCTGGCAGGGACACCAGCACGATAACACGTATCAACAATAGTATCACGCAAAATTTCGTGCCTAAATTTAATTCCAATCTCATTGACACAATGCAACGCCTGGTCTCCAAAGATGTCAATTTCACGTCCACAGCGAGAGCATAAACTTCCGTCTTCAAATAATGGAATTCCAATTCTATAAAGGAGCACCGCAGTAAACTGTCTCACACCTATCTCCTGATTGATACCCTCAATGGGGATGGCCATCAAAAAATCATGTGCATGTTTAAGTTGGTTGCACTTCCAAAGAACCTGTCTCAATCTGAAAAGACAAACTTAGAGGTCATAGATTTTTTCATTACATCAAAATATATGGTTGCCAAGGAACTCATAGTATGGGGGGAAATACAGTCAATATTAAGTGAAGAAAAATTAGCACCACAAGTTTGGTTGAAAACCTGAATAGATTGTGCATAACTAGGGCGACAACCACTCACCTCAGAGCATCGAAGAATGGTTTCCTACAACGCATAGGTTTTCATATAAGAAGCTAGGTAGCAGTAGAGTTTGGTATGGCATAGACTCCAAGCCACCATGTCTTAGAGGGAGGGTAGCCAAACGTTGTTGCAAAGTACCAAAGCTTGTACCATCACCAGTGATCGAATGAGCGGAAACTTGTGAAAATTAATGTATGTCAAATAAATCAGCTGCCTCCGACACAAAGTTTGGCTTAGTGGTGCGCATTGTAAAATACAGCCTCGAAACCCTGAGCAATTCCTAAGAAGAAGCAGTTCCAGTTGAGGGTCTTTAAGTTTCAAAACTGCATCCATTAGAGCCATGGTTTTGTGAACTCTACTGATGACCATGTTTACACAAAATTATGAGTTCAAACTGACCGGACCCCCCAAAAGCTTCACACCCTTGGATGGTTTACCTATGTTAGAGGGAAAAAACACCTTTATTTGCACATATGAAATTAATTGACGGCCAAAACAGTTCAGTTTTAGCAATATTGAGATGTAAACCCAACTCAATGCCATTCTCCTGAATTAATTTGAGGGTTTTGGACACCTGAAGCGTGTCCCCAATAATTGTTCCATCATCTAAATACCTAGCTTGCAATTCCAAATGGAAATTCTCTGATATGGACTTGATCAGTGGGTGTAAGGTGAGAGCAAACAACATGGGACCTAAGGGGTCACCCTGCTGGACCCCTTGCACAGAAGCAAACATATTTTCCATGTAGTAAATCCTAGAAGGAGAATAGTAACATAATTCAATACATCGAGAGACAGAAGGGCACTGCTTCCTTACCTCTCTAATCATGGTCGTCCTACTAACCAAGTTGAAAGCGTTGGATAAGTCAACCAACAACATAGACATTGAACTATAATCTTTATTCTCTTCCAACAACATGTTAAATGCATGAAGAATAGCCTCACCTCCACTAGGAACCCCAACTCCAAACTGGTTGTCACTTAAATATAAATTCATCTCTTTACCAATGTGTGTTGCAGCTACCTTAGAAACGAGTCTTCTCCAGAACCAACTGTTATGAGACGAATTCCACCTCCAGGCTTGAGAAGATGGGTGAGGGGAGAACTATAAACAAATTCCCCAAGAGCTTGTGGATATTTACCTACAAGCCACAAGTTCACAATGTCATTAATGTTTGTAATCAATTCATCTGAAACTGCAGCTGCAGATCCACTTAGAACATCGAGAAAATGTTGTACTCTGAGGCCATCATGTCCACATGATGTTCCCTTAAGGAAGCTCTTCAATCTACCCATAACTAGTTCTTTAGAAGCTACAAAGAGCTCCTATAGAAAAGGCTCAACTGGTATTGTGGGAGGAGCAGCATGTGGATGTTTGAACTTCAGCTCAGCCAATGTATCTTCATTCTGAGGCCCAACACCATTGGAAGTGAGTGTGCAAATGGGGGAAATATAAAGTCCATCCCTTAACTTCTTATGGAAGAGAAGTAGATTGGTTGTTTCTTGATCTTCTTGCTTTTCCTCTTCATTTTCTTTCTAAGATCAAGCAAGGTTTAATGCTCCTCGAGAACTTTATGAACCAGTTTCATCCATCCATTAAGTTCACCCCATAATTCCAGAGCCTGATTAATAAAGGCAATTTAAAGTTTCTTCCTCGTTCCAGACTTTTCCTCCTCACTATTCTTGGGAGTATAGAGAGAGTACATGCAAATAGGGAAGATCAGCAATTATATCCAGAATGAGACCTTGTTGGTACTAAGAACAACCTTTTGCATAAAAAATTTGAATGTCCTAGCATAATGTAGCTTACACTTGGAAGGTATGCTAGAAATTGTCGGAATTTGATATTGAAAGACCTTATCCAGCAATTCCAAACTGAGGCATGGAACTACACAATCCATATCAGATCTGACTTTAATACCAGGGGATTGAACAATTTTTGCAGGGCACTGACACCATGGATGAGAAAATTATGCCCAACATCATTGAATGGACCAAGCATAGCCTCTCCAGAATATGAGCTACGACTCTTCTTCCAATCTATGATACGCATATAATCCAAACATAGCCACATATGGAGGTGTTGAAGCAAACCTTCCCAAGCTCTGAAACTTAAGGATTCTTCTTATTCCTATCACGGAAAATATTCTTACCCTTATGTATATTGTTTTTTGTTCAAACAATTGTAAAACCCTGGCCGAGCAAGACCTCTACCACCAACTCCGTTCATGTATCCATCAAAACCACGATAAGGGCATTGTAAATATTCACCGTGTTTGTTTGACCCTACAGTAGGAAGATGGAATTGACTAAAATCAGGGGTATCTGAGGATCTCGTACTTGGCATCTGTAACAAACCATAACAGTAAGAGGAAAGCTAGAGGTGATGCACAGGGATCAATCTGCATCATAAAAGGTGGAGACCATAGAAATAATAAGCACGAGATGAATGGATTATGAAGTAATGGATTGATCAAGAGAAATCCCACTTCCTTCAAAATTCACAATCAAATCGCCTCTGAGAAAATCGGTCGTCATGAAAGAAAAAAAATTGGAATGAATCAAGTTACAGAGATTTGAGTAATAAATTGGGGTTGATATCAATCAACCATTCTCCCATCACTCTGTTTTGTCTACAACACTTTGATGCTTTATCGGCAATATAATTAAAGTTTCGTGAATATTCTAAAATTCAACAAACTGACATGATCCTAATAATATAATGCATTCATATAGTATTGAGCTTTTATAATAACTAGTTTGGATTTGTTTATTTAGTAAATATAAGATGATGTTCTTGGCTTCGTTTCCCATTTGATCGCCTCCCCTACTGCTAGACTTTCTGCGTCCTCTGCCCCTTGTTATGGTGGTTGTGTTTTACATCCCTTGTAATGGCCTGCCAAACAGTTGTCATAATACCAATACCTGCATTGTTAGTGTTTATAACATAACAGAATAATAACATACAATCACAAGACAGAGAAACAGTTTTAAGTTGTCTATCTGCATTAGATATTTCCCACTATTTTGGGAACTGGGAGGTACAACAGCGTCTTGCTGCATCTCATTAACTAATTTAATAGCATGCCTGGCCGTGGAATCCTCGTTCAGGCTCATGTTTTGAAAAATAATCATACATATATATGAAAAAATGTATATATATCCCTCCAAATACACCATGCAATAATACTAATGGCACATTTCTGTTCAATAGAGAGGGTGCTAGCTAAAAGATCTTTCACCTAATCCTTGATCGTAATTACATAGTTTTGGTACCGCATAATATGACTCCCCCATGGAACAAAATTTATATTGAGATAGCAAAACCGCAATGTAAACAATATGCTCAGTAGTTTCCAACTCATAGATATTACACATGCTACATGTGAGAATACGAGATGAGGTAAATCTACCTACTTTAACTTTAGACGGTAGAATATTTTCATAGCATTTCCACAAAAACAATCGTATCTTAGGGATGATTGGAAAACTTCATATGGACTTATAAGTATCATCACCTAACATATTAGTAATTGTATCAGTTTTCCTAGTGATGAATTTGTAGCATGGATTAACCGAGAAAGTAACGGCTTTTGTATGAGGCCAAATCAATATATATGTGCCTGAATATGGATTCTGGTATTCGAAATCTTAGAACTATTCTTTGGGGTGAAGAAAGAAACGACCAAATAAGGTTCCAGTTCTTAGTGTTAGTGTCGATGAAGTCACTAACCATATAATCAGGATTGGGATATCTATTACATAGAGGTTCAAATATTTCATAGATCCAATTATCTCTAAAATGATGAATTTTAAGACCATTTCTAACTTCCCATATAGAATGTTTTTTGGTTATATCAAGACCATATACTAGTCCAAACCCAAGAATAGTTATTGGGTTTGTGATATTACAGGGGATGACAGTTGTTGAAATATTTACATTACAAGATGTGAAACCACAAAGCATCAGGAGAATGGATCAATCTCTAAGTAGTTTTGGAAAACAATGCAATATTGAAATGCTTTAGGTTTTCAAAATCTATACCACCTCGAGATTTATGGGTGCAGATGTTATGATTCAACAAGTAAGAGATAATTCACACATAGCAGTAACCTCCTCTTCCAATGGAATGAGCCTGAGTTTTGATATTTTTCTTCTTACCGATTTAATACAATCATTGGGATATAAATAGAACTCACCAATCCTCACTTATTCTCTCTCGGCCAATCACAAATGTTGACTGCCACTTAACCTAATCAATTAAAAGACTAAATTAACCCTGCTAGTTAACGAAAATACTAAAAATGGAACCAAGTTAAGAGACTGGTCCATATGCCAAGGCTCGTGCCATAGCAGGTACATAACAATGCCCTCCCCTTTTAAGCATCCTTGTCCTCAAGTATGAAGTCAGGAAATTGCGCCTTGATGTGAGACTTGTCTTCCCATGTTGCATCTTCAGGTGGAGAGTTGTACCATTGGATTAAGAGCTGAGAGATAGAAGTACCTGCACGCAAGGTTACTCTAGTATCCAAAACTGCTACATGTACCATCACAAATGTACCATTAGTATCCACCAGAGGTAAGTTAGGAGAAGCAGTAGTGTGTAGACCAATCTTCTTCTTGAGTTGTGAAACATGGAACACATGGTGAATTCTTGAACCCACTGGCAACTTCATTTTGTAAGCCACAGCTCCTACTTTCTGTATAACTTCAAATGGGCCATAGTATTTAGCAGGGTTGGAGCTTCAAAAATACCCAATCACCTACCAGAAATGTTCTATCAGTTCTAGACTGATCTGCAAAGAATTTCATCCTTGCATGTGCCTTTGCCTAATCTTCTTTCAGTAAGTGCAGCATATGGTCTCTTCTCTGAATATAATCTTGTACAGTTGCTACTAAAGTAGTGGCATGAATAGGGAAGACCAAATGAGGAGGTGTATACCCATATAAGGCTTGGAATGGTCCTAAACTTTGGTCAAATTGGTTAGCACTTGCTGAATGGTGGTTTAACACCAATTATCACTCAAGCCTTAAAATAACGTGTTGTACCTGTCATACACCTCAAGTATTGCTCCAAACATGCATTGGTCCTCTCAGTCTGTCCATCTGTTTGAGGGTGGTAGGCAGTGCTGAGCTTCAATGTAGTACCCAAGTATTTGAACAATTCTTGCCAGAAGGTGCTGATGAAGATTTTGTCTCTGTCAGAAACTATTGAAGAAGGAAGACCATGAAGCTTGAAAATGGGATGTAAAAATTCTTTAGATAGAAAGATAGCTGAGAATAGGTGTCCAAGGGCAATGAAGTGACTATATTTGGTTAACCTGTCCACAACTACTAGAATGACGGATTTCCTATTGGAGAGTGGTAGACCTTCAATAAAATCCATAGAAATATGTTGACATGCAGTGTATGGAATGGGAAGGGGTTGTAGAAGACCAGATGGAGCCATATGATCATATTTGTTGCATTGTCACACATCACAAACAGCTAAAAACTGCATAATATCCTGTTTCATCTTAGGCCAGTAAAAGTATGCTTTTGCCCTGTTATAAGTACCATGCATGCCAGAGTTTCCACCTACTGCTGAGTTGTGCACTGAATGGATAATAGAGTGCCTGATGTTGTTGGCTGAGCCAATGTAAATCCTGGACTTGTACCTAATGACACCATCATGTAATGTGTAAGACTTGTGAGTAGGTGTAATGAGCAGATGTGGCATGAGTTGTTGAACTGTAAAGTCTTCTGCATAACTGCTTAGAAAATCTTGAGCCCATTGGGGTTGAATTACTGAAATATCCAGGCAAGCAGCATCAGTACGAGGTATTCCTTATTTTCAAGGCCTTTCTTGTATCTGATCTCATAGTCCAAGCCAAGAAGCTTCATCAGCCATTTTTGTTGAAGTACTGAAGTAATCTTCTGTTCCATGAAAAACTTCAAACTTTGATGGTCAGTATGAATAATGAATTTAGTATGAGATAAATAATGTCTCCATGTTTGCACTTCCATCACAATGGCTAGCAATTCCTTTTTATAAGTAGACAAAGCCAAAGCTTTAGGGCCAAGGGGTTTTCTAAAGAAGGCAATTGGCATGTTGGTATGCATTAACACATCACCCACCCCTCTGGAACAAGCATCAGTTTCAAGAATAAATGGCAATGAAAAATTTGGTAATGCTAGCACTGGAGCAGTAGTCATAACTTGTTTGAGTGTCTTGAAGGCATCCAAAGCAGCAGGAGACCAACTAAAACAATCTTTTTTGAGCATGTCTGTGAGAGGCTTGTTAATAGTGCCATATCCCTTAATGAATCTTCTATAATACCCAGTGAGGCCCAAAAAACCTCTTAACTGCTTCAAATTGGAGGGTTAAGGCCTATGTTGCATAGCAACAATTTTCTCAGGATCAGCAGGAACACCATCAACAGTAATCAAATAACCAAGATATTCCAACTGTGGTTGAGCAAAATAGCATTTACTCATGTTGGAAAATAAAGAATGATCTCTCAAAACTTGTAAGGTCTGAGAAAGATGGATAATGTGATCTTGAAGTGAAGGGCTATAGACAAGAATATCATCAAAAAAAAAAACAAAAACAAATTTCCTAAGAAAAGGTTGGAAAATTTTGTTCATGAGGGCTTGAAAGGTGGCAGGTGCATTGATAAGGCCAAAGGGCATAACTCTAAATTCAAAGTGACCATGATGAGTTTTAAATGCAGTTTTGTAGATGTCATATAAATGCATTCTAATCCGGTGATACCCTGATCTTAAGTCCAATTTTGTGAAGATAACAGAACCATTTAACTCATCTAATAAGTCCTCAATGAGTGTAATAAGAAATTTATCTTTAATGGTTAGCTCATTCAGTTTTCTATAATCTACACAAAACCTCCATGACCCATTTTTTTTTCTTAACTAACAAAATAGGTGTTGCAAAGGGGCTATGACTATCTTGTATGATACCTGCTGCTAGCATATCATGAACCATTTTTTCAACCATATCTTTTTGCACATAAGGAAATCTGTAGGGTGGTTTTGCAAATGGAGTGGCATTAGATTTTAAGGGTATTACGTGGTCTAACTCTCTGGAAGGAGGCAGTGAAGTTGGCTCAGCAAACACGTCAGAAAAAGTATCCAACACGGAAACAATGGCAGGAGGAACCTCAGAAGTAGGAATAGCAGAGACTGAGAAGAACTGACCAATGACAGTAGGAGCTTTTCTTTTGAGAAACTTCAAGAATGAGTTACCACTGATCATGCTGCAAAAAGGAGTAGAAGTACTTCCATGTAAGGTGATTTGCTGACCTCTATGGAGGAAGGAGATTTTTAGTTCAGCTAGATTAAACATCACATCACCAGGTTGTTTCAACCAATCTACCCCCAAAACCATATCACAACCACCAAGTGGAAGGACTCTCAGATCACCAGAGAATTGGTAGCCTTATATAAACCATTTGAGCTCAAAACAGACACCTTTACTGATTGTTGTATCTCCATTGGCAACAATAACCAGCATGTGACCCATTGGTGCTACACGAAGATGTAATTGTTCTGCCAAAGCAGCATCTACAAAGCTGTGAGTACTACCAGTATCGATAATGACCAAAATCTTGCGCTTATGAAGTTTTCCTGGTACTCTAATTGTGTGTTGTGTCACAGGACCTGTTAAAGCATGGAGAGAAATCCCCATTGTGGTGTCATCCGAAGTTTATAGAGATGCAGCTTCTTCTTTAGAATCTTCTACAGAAATTGGTGATTGTTCGTCATCTGATGCCACTAGCATAAATAATTGTTGGGTCTTGCAGAAGTGTCCTGGCCTGTAAAATTCATCGCAATTGTAACATAGACCCTGGTCTCGACGAGCTTTCATTTGAGAAGGAGTGAGTTTTTTTATAGGAGGAATGGTGGGTGTTGTTTTTATAGGAGTAGGTGGCATGGTGACAAAAGGTTTATAAGAGGAGAAAGATGGTTTATGTGGAGTAGTGAGAGATGGCAATGTAGGTTTGTATGGAGATGTCTTTGGGGGTGAAGGAACTTGTAGAGGGTTGGAAGGAGAATTGTATAGTTTATATGGCTTAACCTGTGAGTCTACTGAGGCTTGTTGAATACGAGTGAGGTAAAAAGCATCAGTATCACATCTGGGTTTGAACATTTGAACTGGGTTACGAATTTTTTCCTTCAACCCTCTAATGAAACTCATGGTAAAATATTCATCCGATAAGGATTTGTTGTTAGCCTTCATAATAGCCTTAAGGGATTCATATCGTTCATAGTATTCCTCTATTGTGGTTATTTGAGACAACTTATTGAAGCTACCCACATAATTATCAAAAGCAACATTCTCAAATCTCATACAAACATCAAAAGCAAATTTATCCCATTCAATAAACAAGTTACCTTCCTAGTAGTCTAAAAACCACGAATCAGCTTTGCCATCTAAGTGGATAGAAGCTAGTTCAACCTTCTTATCCAGCTCAATAGAATTAAGGTGAAAGTATCTTTCACATTTCCTAAGCCATCCTCTAGGATTGGATCCATCAAATCTAGGAAAATCAATTTTAGGAATGATGAAAATTACCTGTAGTCAGATGAAACCCATTATTCTGACTTGATTCACCAAAAGGATTACCAATCTCAGATTCAGATTGGAAATTTGGGTTTTGAACAGAATTTGTAGTTGAAGCAGTAGGAATCGGCTCTCCCAAAAACTTCCATAGAGCAGTAAATTGAATAGTGAGATTATCTGTAAGTGAACTCATCTGAGTTTTGAGATCAGATAATTCTTTTTTAATAGATGATAACCGCTCCCCATCAATCTTCTGTTGATGAGAAACGTCCTTTACTGTAGGTGCTTTATCAACTCCTCCCGTCATGAATCAGGACACATGATCGACCAAACTGATACCAAATGTTATGATTCAACAAGTAAGAGATAATTCACACATAGCAGTAACCTTCTCTTCCAATGGAATGAGCCTGATTTTTGATATTTTTCTTCTTACCGATTTAATACAATCATTGGGATATAAATAGAACTCATTAATCCTCACTTATTCTCTCTCGGTCAATCACAAACGTTGATTGCCACTTAACCTAATCAATTAAAAGACTAAATTAACCCTGCTAGTTAACGAAAATACTAAAAATGGAACCAAGTTAAGAGACTGGTCCATATGCAAAGGCTCGTGCCACAACAGATATTGCTCCAATTTTTGAGATAAATGCCACATGAACTAATTTCCCCCACTAGTAAATCTTGTTATGTTTCCTCCATTTTTTGAATGAGATTATCTGGTAAAAAAAGTGTTCATGTGATATATGGGAGAGGTCTTCAAGACACTTTGGACCATAACGGATCCTCCGGTTTGGGATATATGTTTATCTTGGAACCTTCCTATTAAAATTATCAACAACATGGGAGAATGCTTGATTTTTATATCTGCCAATGAATAAAGTTACCCCTAAATATTTGTTGTCTAAGGCTATTTTCTTAACATTAGGAATTCTAATCAAAGAGATACAAACATCAGGATGAACATTCTTACTAAAAAAAGCAACCTGATTTTTGGAAATTAATAACTTAACCAAAAATATGTCTAATGAGGGACATAAGATTATTGACTTCTTAATGACTAGCCTTGGTAAGAACTAGACAATCATCAGTAAACAAAAGATGTGAAACAGATGGACCATCTTTTGTTACCTTAAATCCATGAATCAAATGTTTTTTTTCCAGTGTGAATGAGGTATCTTGTAAAGTCTTCCATGCAAATGATAATGAGATACGGAGAGAGGGGGTTCTACTTGTGTCAAGCTATGACTGTCTGGTCAAGCGGCTTAGTAATAATGCGCAACATTTGTGCATTATTGGCAACATGGCATAGGCCAGAAAAGCGGTGGCGCATTCAGAGTTGCAACTAGGCAATGGAAAGTGCCAAACAAGGTTTGGACATGGCCAATGATGCGAGATTAGCATCAAGAGATGTCAAATGAGTTTGGCATGTAAAATGTATGCATGTGGCATGCAAGAATGACTTGTATTAGCACACTTGAATCATGGGGACAATGGTGCTCATCAATGATTGTGGTATTTTAGTTGGTGAATGCAATCATTGTGCAACAAGGCTAGATGAAATGTGTCGGGCATATGGCCTTGACGGTTATGAGTTGGTTATACAGAAGGAATGTTTGCTTTATGTATTTCTAAGGCTAGGAACTGTTTGGTTGGTTGTTGCATTTGGGGAGTGCGAACCTGTGATAATTCAGGTATCAAAGCCCTATTTAATGGTTTCTCTGTTCACGTTGGAATATAGAAGGATGATTGAGTTAGTTGTTGTTCTTGAAGTTGACCATGAATTGTATTTGAAGTGAAGGATCCACATAGAGAATACAAGGCATAAAAAGGATATACAGGGCGAAGATCAGGCAAAGGTTAGTATTAAATGTATGTGAACCCTATATCCAAGAATCTACAAGCAATAATCAGATACGAAGGATGTCCTCGAAACAACTTGATGAGGGTGAAACGAGTTGTTCTACATATCAGAATAACACGAAGGGTACCGGGGACACTGCAAGTGCTGATGAGAAACAACACGATGTTAGGAAGGCTCGACATTATGTTGTCAAGGGCCAACATCAGTCGTTTGCTAGGGAGAAAAGCACACACCAATAAGAAAACGTCTTCTGGAATGATGTACATTGATGTGAAGATCAATGGAGAATGGGTATTAGCGATGGATGATACAAGTGCTACAAAGTCCTTTATTCATCCAGACGTTGGCTTGGCATTAAAATTAACAGTTACTAGCGCGGCTAGCACCATCAAAGATGTTAACACAGAACCACAAACCAGTCAAGGGAAAGTTCGCAATGTAGATGTTCAAGTTGGAGAATGGAAAGGAAAACTAGATTTTTTAGTGATGGTCATAGATGATTATGACCTTATATTGGGCATGGATTTCTTTTGTGCGGCGAAGGCGTCGCCACTTCCTCATATAAATGGGATATTGATACAGCATCCTCAATACCTATGTGTTTGTCTCTTTGGTGAGGCAAAGTGAACCAAATAAGACACTTAAGCCATGTTTGTCTGCGATTCAGGTGAAAGAACGTATGCGTAAAGGCTTGACTACTTTCTTAGGCGTGTTAGTTGAGATCAAACTAGGAAAGTTAGTAAAAATTGAGGATGGAATAGTTGAGGTCTTAGAAGAGTTTGCAGATATGATGCATGCAGATCTGCCTAAGACGCTATAACCGTGGTGTAGGATCGATCATATGATTGAGTTGGTGCCAGGGGCTAGGACAACTGCGTAAGCACCATATCCCCGGTAGAACTGGAGGAAATGCACAAGTAGATGTCTGAACTACTGGAGGAAGGCCATATACAACCGTCTAAATTCTCTTTGGTGCTCCAGTTCTGTTCCAAAAGAAGCAAGATGGCTCGCTTCGTATGTGTGTGTTAGAGCATAGCTCGGTTGAACCCACCAAGCGTTGGTATGTCAAGTTTGGTTGTCATATTTTAATAACTCAAAATTCATGTTAAGAGTCGCTTGATTATGTACTAGAGTCAACTTCGTATAGGTTAGCTTCAAAGTATTAGGATATGATAATTTACAAGTAATGCGAAAACTTGAAGATGTGAAGAAGAAAGGAGCTACAACGACAACAATCATCCTTCCACTTGAGGTTAGTGATATTTGACTTGAAATGTTTCATTCCCTAACGTATCTTTCAAGTCGTGCATATTGAAAACAAAACTGCGAAGCATATTTGAACTCTAGATAGACATAGTATTAAGGAATACAATACGAGGTTTATTGCTTAACCATTAAATTTTGTAGATAAGACATCGCCATAATCATTTGATGCTATTGTGATTATGTATGGGTATGAGGTGAGGATTTCATCCTAGGGGACAATGTTTTACATGTGTTCTAAGGAAGTAAGTTCATAAACTTGTTTGTGAATCGAAAAGGAAATCTCCAAGCGTTATTGGTTTTGTTATTCATTGCATATCTTATGAACAACCAAAATGTGTGATTGAGTATAACCGTTCACGACTTGTTGTGTTCTTGGTAGAACTATTCACAAAGGCGACTTATGTATTGGTATGACTTTTATTAGTGAAACCGATCTTAAGTAATCACCGAGATGGTATGATCGGGTTTGTGATTTTAAATTCGACCAAATATGGGAAAGGGGGACCAATCCTAGTAATAGGTGCAGTATACATCACAAATGGGAACCGATCCTTGTATGAGGTGCAAGCAAGGTTTATAGCGAAAAGGGCAGGCGATCCTATGAACATGTGCAACACGTTTTTAGGCAAAGGGGAACCGATCCTATGGACATGTGAAACACATATAAGTTAGATACCATATATATGTGGGGAACCGATCCTAGTACCTAGTCAACCGAATTTTGGAAAGCTAGTGTGACTATGCACAGTACTCACATGGAAGGTAGAATCGAAACTTGTTTTGGTAGAACCGTTAAACCCATGATTGTGATTGAATGTTATTTGATCAATCGCATAGTTCTTGAAAGTCAGATGAACCAATTCTAAACTTGTTTGGAAGTGTGGAAAATAGGTTTCAAGGTTGTAAGTGTGAAAGAAAACTTACAAAGTTAAGATGTCGCCATACTTTGAACACGTGCTATGAATGTTTATTTCTTTAATTGTTTAAAGTTATTCCTTAATAGCTAAGGGAAGAGAATCCCAGGATCGAAACATAAATAAGTTAAGAATCTTTTAATTAAGGTATTTAACTTCATTTTGTAGGGAAATAAGAATTAGTAATGTGCATTTACTATTTAGAGATTTTTCGAGAGATTTCGACCATTATTTTTGGACAGAGCATTTCCAGGAATTATGGAAACCGAATTTGTGCGTTAATGAATATCTTGAGAATATTTTCAGTTTGGAAATTCCTTGGTGTCCAAACTTCCTTGTCTATAAATACTTGAAGTTTGCCTTTCTAGCAAACTAATCCTTCGTAACAATAGACTTCCTCTTTGTTGTGTTGTTACTGGTGTAGCTGCCTATTCGTAGAGGAGAGTAACCTAATTAGGCAAAATCTCTTACGGCCGCTCAGTTTAAAGTCTTCTTTGGGATTGAGAAGATCTACGAGTATCGTTGGTGGGAAACTAGATAATTGCGGTTTATCTTTTGTTTTCTTTGATTTGATTGACTAACGGTGGTTGAACTTTGATTTCACCTAGTTTGTTTATGATTGAGAATCTTCTTTTCTGATATAAGATTCACTCAAACTAGTTCAGAGTTTCGACAGGGATCTTTAGACTGTTGTTAGTTCTAAAGACTATCTTGTGATAATCCATTGTTAACAAACTCCGTTCTCTGCGTGATTGATCACAAGAGATTCAAGTGATTGTGTTTATTGAAGATCTAAGAAGATTTGAAGACAAAGAAGATATTGAAGATTTCTGATTTGTGGGTTCATAATCTTTGGTGTGCACAATATACTTGTTTCGGTAAAAGGGGATCCAATTAATAATCGGTTTATGTTTGTGATAGATTGGATTGATTAATTGAGTATATCGGCATCAACACAATTCTTTGGATTAATAGTGTTGTTGGCTTAATCTTAATCGATTACTTCGGTAATTGAACATAAGATAGATCTAAGGACCTGACGAAGGAGTTTATGTTAAGATAAACGGAAGAGCCTTTGTCCAACTCATATGACTTGGTTGAATAGAGTTTATACCAAACAGATTTGTTGTTCCTTTACTGTTTGGAATACGAACCAAAGGAATTGTTCCAAGTACGTGACTAAGGTCAGAGGCGTGGGAATACAGACGGAACCAGGTGAACTATAGGTTTAGTTGCTTGGTCTCAACTATACGAAGTTAGGTGTAATTTTGTGTAGCGGCTTAATCCCGAGAGTATTCAATTACGGACAAGGTCCGGGGTTTTTCTCCATTTGTGGTTTCCTCGTTAACAAAGTCTTGCTGTGTCATTTACTTTATATTTCCACATTATAATTGTTTTATTATAATTAAATTAAATTACACAAATATTAATTCCTATTTACTTGATAAGTGAATCATATTGTGTTTGGTTAAGTCCGAACTTTTTTATCAAGTAACATACTTCGTTGTTGTATAGTCTCGATCTCGGATCCATGAAGATCACACGAAAAGTGAACCGATTAGTTGTATTGTCTCGACTCGGTCCATAGACAATCACTTTCAGAGAAAAGACTTATAGGTAGGAAAAGTTTTAGCTTGAGGTATATTTGGGTACCCTCGCCTTTTCAGTGTGTAGACTATAGGGCTTTGAATAAGCTAACTGTAAAGAACAAATACCCAATTCCTCTTGTGGCAGACTTGTTTGATAGATTAGCAAAGGCCAAGTTATTCACCAAGTTGGATTTGCGCTTAGGTTATTACCAAGTGTGCATAGCAGGAGGAGATGAACCAAATAATACAATGGTAACCAGGTATGGCTCATATGAGTACCGCGTAATGCCATTCGGCTTGACGAATGCTCCTGCAACTTTTTGTAACCTGATGAATGATGTGTTCGCTGAGTATATTGACCGCTTTGTAGTACTATACTTGGACGACATAGTTATTTACAGTGAGACTTTGGAAGAGCATGCGATGCACCTTCGCAAAGTGTTTGCAAAGCTTAAGGAGCCAAGTTTGTATGTGAAGAAGGAAAAGTGTGAGTTTTCCCAGACCACAATAACTTTCCTTTTCCATGTGATATCGCAAGGGTGCGTGCATATGGACCAGGAAAAGGTAGAGGCCATTATGGATTGTCATGAGCCAAATAAGCTAGGAGAGCTTCGTCCTTTCTCGGGTTTGGCTAATTATTATCGACGCTTTATAGTTGTTTATTCAAAGAAAGTAGCCTCATTGACAGATTTGTTGAGGAAGGACAAATCATGGGCATGGACTGACGAGTGTCAGCGGTCATTCGATGCATTGAAGGAAGAGGTCTCGATGGAACCAGTTCTTTTCTTGCCTAGCTTCGATATACAATTTCAAGCGCACAATGATACTTCAGACAGGGCTCTAGGGGGAGTCTTGGTGCAAGATGGCCATCTGGTAGCTTATGAGATTCGTAAGCTTAACGATATTGAAGGGAGATACACTGTGCATGAGACAGAGATGTTGGCAGTGATACATTGCCTAAGAACATGGCGCTATTATCTATTGGGAACTTATTTCATCATAAGGACGGATAATGTGGCCATTACATTCTTTTTCAGCCAAAAGAAACTTTCGCCAAACCCAGCAAGGTGGCTTGAGTTTTTGAGGAGTTCGACTACAAGTTCCAGCATAATCCAGGAAAGCTTAATTATGTGCCAGATGCATTGAGCAGAAAGTTGAAGGCAGAATATGTTGCGGCACTAACCACGATTGAGGCAGAGTTGTTTCCTCAAATCAAATAATAGACGAAGAATGATAAGGCATGTGTGCGCCTGACTAAGCAGATCAGTGATGGGATCGTACGTCGATATTGGATAGATGATGGAGTCATCTATGCCAAATGAGGAAAAATTATGTACCCAATTCAGGTGGATTGAGAAGGGAACTCTTGCGAGAGACGCATGATTCTATTTGGGCTGGTCATCTAGGCATGGAACGAACGCATGCTTTGATAGATCGTTCCTATTACTTGTCTAAGATGGAAGAATATGTTGAGTTTTATGTGAAGACATGCTTAGTGTGTCCACTGGACAAGACGGAAAGGAGGAACGTAGCAGGATTGCTACAACCTTTGCCGATTCCGGACAAGCCATGGATGTGCTTGTCGATGGACTTTAATAACGGGCTACCGAAGGTGCAAGGCTTTAGCTCGATAATGGTCGTCATTGATCGCTTTTCCAAGTATGCTAAATTCATTCCCTGTCCCCATTCTTGTAATGCAGACATTGCAGCGGATCTATTCTTCAAGAATGTAGTGAAGTATTAGGGTTTTCCTCAAGATATTGTGAGTGATAGAGACTCACGGTTTACAGACAGATTTTGGTCTTCCTTGTTCGGATTGCTTGGATCTGAACTAAAGTTTTCTACTAGCAATCACCGCCAAACCGATGGTCATACATAGAGGATAACCGCGTTTCTAGAAGAATACTTGCGTCATTATGTGACGGCAAACCAGGGAAATTGGGTGGCGTTGATGGATACAACCCAATTTTGTTACAATTTGCACAAGAGTTCATCAACAGAGTTGAGTCCTTTTGAGTTAGCAAAATGCCAGCAACTATTAATCCCTCATGAGGTGCCAAAGGCTAAGAAGCAAGGTTCTCATCCAGCAGCATATCGTTATGCAAGGTCTAAAACGGAGATGACTGAGCAAGCACGTGAAAGTTTATCCAAGGAAGTAAGTCAAATGAAGAAGTATGATGATTTACGTCGCAGAGATGTGGAATTTGAGGTGGGAGATATGGTGTTTTTGAAGCTAACGCCCCAAATTTGGATGAAGATTTCTAGCAAGACAGTGCATAGAGGTCTAATTCATGTTGGGGTTTTGTTTCGTATACAAAACCATATGGTTGAAAATAGACTTTAGGTAACAGTTTTGCAGTAGAAAACAGTGATCTAATGCTGTCAAAACCGTGGCTAAAGGGCAATTCGGCTTTGGAATATCTACAAGGTTGGGTTGGATTAAGAAACTTGTATGACGGTTTGGAGGAGTTTTTTCCAAGTTTAGGGTTTCCTAATTAAGGTGTTAGACTATTTTTAAGAGTTTTCTAAGACTTGTGGAGCAAGGATTTGTCTACTATATAAGATGGCTTATATTGTGAGTAGAAATCATTCTATTGGTCAATTCTCTTAGAGAATCCTCTCTTTATGAGAGTGATTAGGTTACAACCACTGTGTCCTAAAATGGTTTGTGATGGGGCAAGATCAATGTGAGAAGAGAGACTTGTGGTGAGAACGGGTATGGGAGAAATCTAGGGTTTCTAGGGTTCATATGGGGGAAGCTAGAATTCATGATGTTCTTCATGTTCTTGTCTAAATTCGAAGCAACCATGGTGGTAGAGGTTTACGGAAGAAGAAGAAGAAGAACAAAGGAAGAGGTAAACTCTTCGTAATATGTCTTGTTGTTTCTAACGTTTAGCGCTAGTGGGTTACATAACTAGTTGATTATATAATGTGTGTCGATGTAACAAATTATTATGATAATGAAGATTCTCGGGGTGGTTTTGGTCGTGTTTGTAGCCTACAAATGTGAACCACGTAATTTTTGTGTCATGTGTGATTGTCTATTATCGTATTATTATATATTCGTGCTAGTATTATTCGATCATGCTAATCTAAAGATGTAAGAGACGGATTCGAGCTAAGTTATCTAATGTAGGATGTTTCATGGAAGCATGCTGGTTCGAGATGAACGTAACCTTGGTTTCCCGACAATTCCAAGATATGATGGTCCTTTTGAAGTGATGAAAATAGTTGGTAAGGTGTCTTACAAACTCGTTTTTCCGGAACGATTGAAAGTGCATCCCACTTTTCATGTTAGCTTCTTGAAAAAGTACCATCCTGATTTGCTGGATACTTCGAGACAACAAGCGAAGCGTGCACCACCAGTAATCAGATCACAATTCGACTAGAAAGTTGAGGTTATACTTGATGATCCAGTTGAGGGGCAAAGCAAGAAAAATAGGAAAACTTATTATTCGGTAAAGTGGCATGGTGAAAAGGCGAGGTTACCCAAATATACCTCAAGCTAAAAAAATTCCTACCTATAAGTCCTTTCTCCGAAAGTGATTATCTATGGACCGAGTCGAGACAATACAACTAATCGGTTCACACTTCGTGTGATCGTCTATGGATACGAGATCGAGACAATACAACAACGAAGTATGTTACTTGATAAAAAGGTTCGGACTTAACCAAACACAATAGGATTCACTTATCAAGTAAATAGGAATTAACGTTTGTGTGATTTACTTTAATTATAATAAAAAAATTATAATGCGGAAATATTAAGTAAATGACATAGCAAGATTTTGTTAACGAGGAAACCGCAAATGTAAAAAAAAACCCGGGACCTTGTGCAGAATTGAATACTCTCAGGATTAAGCCGCTACACAAAATTACACCTAACTTCGTATAGTTGAGACCAAGCAACTAAACCTATAGTTCACCTAGTTCCGTCTGTATTCCCACGCCTCCTACCTAAGTCACGTACTTGGAACAATTCCTTTGGTTCGTATTCCAAACAGTAAAGGAAAAAACAAATTTGTTTGGTATCAACTCTATTCAACCAAGTGATATGAGTCGGACAAAGGCTCTTCTGTTTATCTTAACATAAACTCCTTCGTCAGGTCCTTAGATCTATCTTATGTTCAATTACCGAAGTAATCGTTTAAGATTAAGCAACAACACTCTTAATCCAAAGAATTGTGTTGATACCGATCTACTCAATTAATCAATCCAATCTATCACAAGGATAAACCGATTATTAATTGGATCCTCTTTTACCGAAACAAGTATTGTGCACACCAAAGATTATGAACCCACAAATCAGAAATCTTCGATATCTTCTTTGTCTTCAAATCTTCTTAGATCTTCAATAAACACCTGCACACAATCACTTGAATCTCTTGTGATCAATCACGCAGAGAACGGAGTCTGTTAACAATGGATTATCACAAGATCGTCTTTAGAACTAACAACAGTCTAAAGATCCATGTCGAAACTCTGAACTATTTTGAGTGAATCTTATATGAGAATAGAAGATTCTCAAGCATAAACAAACTAGGTGCAATCAAAGTTCAACCACCGTTAGTCAATCAAATCAATGAAAACAAAAGATAAACCGCAATTATCTAGTTTCCCACCAACGGTACTAATAGAGCTTCTCAATCCCTAAGAACACTTTAAACTGAGCGGATGTAAGAGATTTCGCCTAATTAGGTTACTCTCCTCTCCGAATAGGCGACTTCACCAAAGAGACAACAAGAGGTAGTTTGCTATTACGAAGGATTAGCTTGCTAGAAAGGCAAACTTCAAGTATTTATAGACAAGGAAGTTTGGACGCCAAGGAATTTCCAAAACCAAAAATATTTTCAAGATATTCATTAAGGCACAAATTCGGTTTCCATAATTCCTGGAAATGCTCTGTCCAAAAATAATGATCGAAATCTCTCAGAAAATCCCTAATTAGTAAATGCACATTACTAATTCTCATTTTCCTAAAAATGAAGTTAATAACCTTAATTAAAAGATTCTTAACTTATTTATGTTTTGATCCTGGGATTCTCTTCCCTTAGCTATTAATGAATAACTTTGAACAATTAAATAATAAACATTCATAGCACGTGTTCAAAGTATGTCGACATCTTAACTTTGTAAGTTCTTTTTCACACTTACAACCTTGAAACCGATTTGCCACACCTCCAAACAAGTTTAGAATTGGTTTTTCTGACTTTCAAGAACTATGCAATTGATCAAATAACATTCAATCACAAATCATGGGTTTAACGGTTCTACCAAAACAAGTTTCAGTTCTACCTTCCATGTGATTATTGTGCATAGTCACACTGGATTTCCAAAATTCGGTTGACTAGGTATTAGGATCGGTTCCCCACATATATATGGTATCTAACTTATATGTGTTGCACATGTCCATAGGATCGGTTCCCCTTTCTGCTATAAACCTTGCTACACCTCATACAAGGATCGGTTTCCCTTTGTGATGTACCGCCCCTCTTACTAGGATCGGTTCCCCTTTCCCATATTTGGTCAGACATAAAATCACAAACCCGATCATACCATCTCAGGTGATTACTTAAGATCGGTTTTACTAATAAAAGTTATACCAATACATAAGTCAGGCCTTTGTGAATAGTTTTAACAAGAACACAACAAGTCATGAACAGTTATACTAAATCACACATATTGGATGTTCACAAGATATGCATGAATAACAATCCCAATAACTCTTGGCAATTTCCTTTTCGATTCACAAACAAGTTTATGAACTTACTTCCTTAGAACACATGAAAAACATTGTTCCCTAGGATGAAATCCTCACCTCATACCCATACATAATCACAATAGCATTCAAATGATTATGGCGATGTCTTATCTACAAAGTTTAATGGTTAAGAAAAAAACCTCGTATTGTATTCCTTAATACAATGTCTATCTAGAGTTCAAATATAATTCGCAGTTTTGTTTTCAATATGCGCGACTTGAAAGATACGTTAGGGAATGAAACAGTTCAAGTCAAATATCACTAACCTCGAGTGGAAGGATGATTGTTGTCGTTGTAGCTCCTTGCTTCTTCACATCTTCAAGTCTTCGCAATACTTGTAAAGTCTCATTATCCTAATACTTTCAAGCTAACCTATACGAAGTTGACTCTAGTACATAATCAAGCGACTATTAACATGAGTTTTGATTCACTAAAATATGACAAACAAACTTGACATACCAACGCTTGGTGGGTTCAACCGAGCTATGCTCTAACAATCTCCCCATTTGTCAATTTTAGTGACAAAACTCTTACATCTTATGGATAAACAAATTACAAGAATTCATTACACATACGCTTGATTCCCGAATTCAACAGCACAGTAAACTGCTTACATTCAATCCTTGAAAATGTCGTTGTTGACATTATAATAACAAAGCTAATACTCCCCCTAATTAAGATAGGTAGATATTCAATCCGCACGTCTTTTTTATACCAATTCATATGATATGTTACTCCCCCTTAGTCTGTGCTTTCACTCTTTCGTTTAGATAAAACATTTAAGCACCAATGTTCTTTTCCTTAGCGATACCAATCAATATAAAATCAATGCCAGTATCACTTGTTTACTCCATATATTTCTCCCCCTTTTTGTCACAAAATGACAAAGAAACGAAAAAATAAAGAACAACACGAAAAGAATCTTACAAATCTTAATAATAGACTTGCAACCTATAGAGTTAGGCACGAGGGTTCCACATACCATGTTCTGATAACCAATACCAAACCGAAACTACACGTAGTTTTATTTTGATATGTTACCAGGGAAACAATTGTCCGAAACAATTTTTTCATTTTAATTTAGCAAACCAAAAATTAACTAAGCACCTTAGTCCCTTTGCTAAACTGATTGTACAACAATCGCTTAATTCGATAAGACCAAAATAAAGATAACTCTTTTTTTCTCATCAAATTCTAATTATCCATAACTTAGACCTTGCAATTTTAAACAAGACAAGTACTAGGTTAGTTAACTAGTATTTCTTGTTAAGGCATTCGATTAGACTTGAATAACCGAAACCTCACTTTGATAAGTCTAACTAAGATTAGAATTAACTTAGTTTCTCTTATCCATAATCGAATTTGACTAAACAACTCATCCCGTAAACCTTTTATTTCGTTAAGCCATAAATAATTCATACAAACCAAATAAATAAACTTGCATAATTATTTACCTCAACCGGAAGCAATTGAAACAACATAGACATTAAAAGTACCGCAATTGCACCGAAATTTTGTAAGCCTAAACAATTGATACCACACAATAAAGCAAGATAACAATAGTTTTTCTTAACCGGAACCAATTGAATCACACATACATTCATACACACATAATGGAATAAACATCAATTGTACCGAAATTTTGTTAAGCAAAAGCTATAAATATATATGAAATAAACTCAGGCTTTTCTTAAACAGGAAAACAATTAACTAACAAGATTGTTACCTCAAATTTTGCATCCACTTCTCCTGCATTAAGACTGCGCCCACACCACAATCACTAGCATCTGATTCTACCTCAAAGGGCTTAGTGAAGTCAGGCAAAACAAGAATAGGAGTAGTAGTGACCATCTTTTTGAGTTGCTCAAAAGCAACAAGCTGACATCATTCCAAGAAAAACACCTTTTCTTGAGTAATTGAGTTAGTGGTTGACAGATCAATCCATAGTTGCGAACAAACTTGCGATAATAGCCAGTTAGTCCGAGGAAACACGTAAACCCTTAAGAGTAGAAGGTCGAGGCCAGTTAACCGTATATTCTATCTTGGCTGGGTCAACTGCGACACCATGCCTGCTAATGATATGACCTAAATATTCTATCTGGGGTTGGCCAAAAGAACACTTGGTGCGTTTAACAAACAATGAATGGTGTTGCAGAATAGAGAGGGCTAAATGGAGATGTTTACAGTGTGAATCCAAAGTAGGACTATACACAAGTATGTCATCAAAAAAACTAAAATGAATTTCCGAAGATAGGGTCTAAAAATACCATTCATGAGTGATTGAAAAGTGGCCGGGGCATTGGTAATCCAAAAGGGCATTACTCGAAATTCAAAGTGCCCGTGATGCGTACGAAAAGCAGTTTTTTCAATATCAACTATGCGAACCCTAATCTGGTGGTATCCAGCGTGAAGATCTAATTTGTAGAATATAGTTGAACCAGATAATTCAGCAAGTAGTTCATCAATGACGGGGATCGGATACTTATCTTTAACAGTTATGGCATTTAACTTGCGGTAGTCGACACAGTATCTCCAATCACCGTCTTTCTTTTTGACCAAGATTACGGGGGATGAATATGGACTGTGACTTGGCTGAATGACTCCTTCCTGTAACATTTCGTGCACTAGCTTCTCAATCACCTCCTTTTGTATAAATGGTACTCTGGAAGGACGTGAATTTGGAGGAGAAGCATTTGGAGTAAGATTGATGTGGTGGTCATGAGCTCGTGCTGGGGGCAGTGATGTTGGAGTCTGAAAGATTGTAGGGAATTGATCCAATACTGCAGCAATCTGTGGTTGAATGTCCTCCGGTGGTGTGGTAGCAGATAAGGAAAAAAAATGTCCAATAAAACCTTGCTTGCCTTTCTTGAGGAGCTTGCGTATTCTGGTGCCTGAAATCTGTGAAAGAGCGGCTTCTTCCTTATGTCCTACTAGTTCAATCTCCTTGCCTTGGTTTTGGAATTTCACTAGCAACTTCTTGAAGTCAAAAACCATAGGACTCTTTTCGCACATCCAGTCCACACCTAGTACCATGTCACACCCACCAAGTTCTAAGATATGTAAATCATGGGAAAAATTATGTCCCTGCATTCTCCAACTGAACTCAGCACATTTGGCCTGACTGAGAAATTTATTGCCATCAGCAACAGTAACCTGTAGAGTTGGGGTAGGAGTGAGCATACAACCACTTCTCTGAGCAGCTGCAGGGTCCAGAAAGTTGTGAGTGATGCCACTGTCGATTAAGATGGTGAGGCCATGCTTCTTTACAAATCCCTTAATCTTGATAGTGGTGGGAGAAATGTTACCAGCTAGTGCATGCACAGAGATCTCCATGTCTTCCTCTAACTCCACAATTTGAGGGCTAGAACCTGCTCCCATTTCCACAGAATGAACTTCCTCGTCATCATCAGCTACTATCATATAGAGCTGTTGTTTATTATATTTGTGACCCTGTGTGTACAACTCATCGCAATTGTAGCAAAGTCCTTTCTCCCTCTTTGCACGCATCTCAGCATAAGTGAGTTTCTTCACAGGTTGCATCTTAAGACTTTTGGTGGGACTAGTAATGGTAGGGGTAGTGACTAATGGAGGCAAAACTGAAGGTTTTCTAGGGACAAGTTAATGTCTTACCTCAGTAAAACGGGAGAAAATTTTGGCCGGGTTCTTAACATCCCCGTCCGTGATACACTGTCTTCTAGCTAGAAATATAGTCTGTCTGTAAGGTTGAAGGAGTGAACATTTGCACCACTAATCGTATATCCTCCTTCAATCCACTAATAAAACTTTGGATGAAGTAATCTTCAGGAAGAGATGGGTTCTTAGCTAGCATTAAGGCCTTTAGTTCCTCAAACTGCTCTTGATACTCCATGACTTTATTAGTTTGGTCTAGCTTATTAAACTCCCTTACAAAACTATCATGACCTAGTTCCTGAAGCCTAGTGCAAACATCAATAATAAAATCTTCCCAATACAAAAAATCCTTACCTATTTGGTAATCCTGGAACCAAGTATCTGCTTTTCCATCCAAGTACAGAGTAGCAATGTGCACCTTCTGTTCATCATTCATTTGATGAAGAAAGAAGTATTTCCCACACTTCCTAATCCAAGCTCTAGGATTAGTACCATCAAAACGAGGAAAGTCCACTTTAGGTCTGTAATTGGAAAACTGACCTTCACCCAGCTGATGAGTCTGAATGATTCGCTACTGAGGAATCGATTGATATCCCTGAAAGGTGTTGCGATTAGAAGGATCACCATCTTCCCCGGGAGGAGTAATATTATCATCCTGAATATTCCCCTGAGGGAAAACTTGACGATCGAGAATCAATTGAAACTTCTTATCTAAAGATTGAAGAAGTACAAATTGATTACCGATATATGTTTTCATTGTCTGCACATCGGTTTTAACAGATCGGAATGACTGTACTTCTTCACGTAATCCTTGCAATTCCAGACTCAAATTCTTGGTGAATTCGTCCAATTTCTGCAACCTAGTACCCTCTGCCATGAGAACTGCCAAGGAAAGACCTAATCTGATACCACTTGTAGTGATCAACACTACAATAGGAATTTCAGAGATAAACTTTACAGGATCTACTCTGCAAAAGTTGGATAAAACCTCAGAGAGGCGGAAGACATTACTCTATTTTCATAAAAATTTCCTTAGTTCCTCATTAGGTTTTCGACCAACAAAAATGAAAAGGAAAACTCAACACATGCCTAGCACACGAAAAATACTAAAGGCACCAGTACAAGGGTAGCCCGTAAGACAATTATCAAGACAAATACCAAGGGATATGACATAACCCTACGTTAATAGATGGTGAACTTTCTCTTGATATCCCGTTGGATTTTTTTGAAGAGGGTTGTAAGCCGTTTCAACACAATTTCATAGCTAGGATTGATTTTACGGGTTTGAAGTTCAATGAGGTTAAACAAAATCTGGAAGAATAATGGAAGGTTAAAGAGATTTGTAGGTTTCTGCCAATACCCAAAGGTTTTTTCATCATTATGCTAGACAATGAAGCAGACAAGGAGTTAATCCGTAGTAAAAAAATGGTATATCAATCAACATGTGCTAAGGCTCATCGATTGGTACCCTAGTTTCAATCCTGCCAAGCAACCTACGCCTCATGCAGCAGTTTGGATTAGGTTCACGGGGCTGCCTGTTGAGTTATGGACAAGGAAGTCTTTACTACCAATGGGTAAGGTATTAGAGCAACTGCAGTGGGCGACTAAACCCATTTATTTGGTAAAAAACCAGGCGTAGTGGGACGGATCATCGACCAAATCCCAGACCATCGACTAAATCCCAGACTATATTTGGTCTGGGACCAAGACCAAACCCAAATTTTTAGTCGAGCGAACGTATAGTTAACGCCCCACACCAGGCGAACGTATAGTTAACGCCCCACAACAGGCGTGCATAAAGTGAACGCCCCACACCAAGCGTTAACTATACGTTCGCCTGTTTTTTTTTTTTCTTTATGTTGGGGCGAATGTTCATACCTTCGCCCCATGACAAAAACAAATTTCTCTTGAATGGGGCGGGCTTTATATGTCCGCCCCATAAAAATTTTTTTTTTTTTTTTTTCAAGTACGTGAACAGGGATATCGTTCCATCGGGCGAACTTATAATGTACGCTCCACCATCGGGCGAACTTATAATGCACGCTCCACCATCGGGCGAACTTATAATGCACGCTCCACCAAATTTAGTCTTCTGCCCATAGTGTCACAACACGGACTAAACCAAAATTTTGGTCTTTTTTTCCCTCTTTGGTCTTTGGTTATGCTCGCACCACTGCAGTTGCTCTTAGGGACACCGATTTTTATTGATCAAAAAAACTCTAAATTTTGAGTTTGCCAACTTTGCTTTAGTTCTAGTTGACGTTGATTTTGCGAAGCATATTCTTGAGAGAATCAAATTGAACTCAGGTGGTAACATCTTTTAGCAATATTTGGATATTCCAAGATGCCCCATGTTTTGCTTACAGTGTCATATTGTAGGTCATGATGAAGCTGAGTGCAAAAAGAAGCCTGCCAACAAGAAATTTTAGAGGAATGTTGCACCCGTTGGAAGATCCACAAATAACCAAAACTGGCAGGAAAATAAGAATAAAGGCAAGAATATTAAAGAGAATGCTAGGAGGGTGGAGAAATCTATACAACTTCAAGAGGAATTGGATGTTGTTGACTTAAGTACCGAGCTGCTATGGATGTTTTGGATAGGGACAAACAAGCTGTAATTGAAGAGAACGCTGCTGCCAAGCAACCTGTAGTGACACAATAAGCAACAGCTGATAGGGTTTCAGCAAAATCCCGAGATAATATGGATGGTACTAAGGAAGATAATCATGTTAGTGAAAATTTTGTGGGTACTAGTGCGCAGAATGGTAGTTCTAAAAGTGTACAAGCTCCAGATGATTGGCAGCAGGTAAGGAGTAAATATTCAACTTTGAATAAATCTCAGGATATGAGTTCGATTGGAAACAATGCTATTTTATTTGCTTTTACTCCTCTTGTAAATGATTTATTAAGTTCGGAGGTAGTTGTAAACAAAAACCAATTTGGTGTTCTTGCTAGCGAGTTAGGCCTTGTTAATGATAAGTTTAGAGAGAATATGGAAAAGGACGAGGAAAAGTATATGAAAGACTTAACAGAAGATTTAGATGTAAGGTATTGGTTCTAAAAAGTGGGGTGATGTTAATGCGGATATTCAAGCCAGGAAGGAAGCAAAGAGAGTGGCCATGAATACTAGCCAAACTCCAAGCCGTACGTGAATGTGGACAAGATAATACTATAGTTATTGGCGAGTCTAGCTTGGAGAAATCCGATCCAAACTAGGATTTGGAAACAGATCAAGGCTCGGATTTACTTGTAAAGAAGGGACCTCATGGGGTTGATAATTTGCATCCAAGGCCTGATTGGAAGTAAAGAAAAGCTCGGATTCTTTCCATGCACGTTTGGACGCTATGAAATCTCAACGAAAAGTTTCTCTCCTAGCTCATGCGATGTTGGATGGTAAGACTGATTTGGAGGGGAATATTTTGGATGGTTCTCCAGATATTAGTAGTTTGGGCCTCAAGGTTCAAAAGGAGAAGTCACCTAGGCCTACTCAATCTAGCCAAGCTCAAACTCCTATTAAGCTTGTTGCTGATAATTACGCTTCGGATGAAGATGGAGAATTTTATGAAGGTTTGGAGGATACAGACATTATTATGGCAACAATTTTTTCTCTTCTGGGCAATAAGAGTAAAACGTATAAAGATGGTAATCCAAGAGGAAGACGGAGGGGAGTTGGCAGACGTAGATAACTTTTCCATTTTCTTTTTGTTTTAAGTGATGCTAATTTTATTATTTTTTAGAAGCTATTTTGAGTTTCTCTCGAGGTTATTCCATTTACCCCTTTGGTTTATAGGGGTGGGTCTTTGAGCCCTTTTAATTCTTGTAATTACGTTTTTACTTTAATAAACTTTCGGAATTAGCAAAGAAAAAAAAACACCGATATATGGTGGTAATGAACTTGCCCCATATATCATGGTTCTTATAGACCTATCGTAAAACACCAGACAAAGAGACTGGAATTGAGATCCAACTACCACCAATTCTATGGCTCTTGCTACTACAGTCTACAATATTAATTTACATGTGCAGTCAATAATATACAACAGACATGCATCCCTACAAAATAAAGTCACAAAAAGAAAAATACTAGTAGAAAAGAACAGTCTACAGTAGGAAATCCATGAATCTAGTCCACATAAAATATGATGACTTGTTTGCTCCCTTCTGGTTAGCTTCATTGGAGCACGAAACAGGCTTTACTATCACCGTCGGTTTCAAACACAAAAAGAAATTCCTTGATCCCAAACTTATCAATTTCTCTGCCGGATTCAAGCCTGCTTTTACACCAAAAAAAATCATTAATTATCGTATAATCATTTCAGAACCGTTTTGTCATATCCCATCCGAAAAATGGTAAATAACGTTTTCTAATCAAGAAAACCATCGAGGCTAACTGGCTAAGAAAAAGATTAATCAAGAGATTGAAGAAAAAAAGAAGACTTACTTTCTAAGCAGAATTGAGAGTAATGAAGTTCAAAAGAACAAGGATTAGTTTCGATCAACAAAGGTCTTCTTTTCTCTTTAACATAAATCTCCAAAGCCGATTTAATCAATTCCTCAACACTTTTCTCAGATGATGTTATAACATGAACAGGTCCTAAACTTCTTTCAATCGTCACATTCAACAGAAGTTTCGTCAGTTTCTTCTTGTTATCATCCATTCCCTTTGGGTTGATTTCTAACCTCCGGATTTTCATTGATGTACTTGGTTGATTGATATCAGATGTAGTTTCTCTGCCGCCTACTTGTGTAGATGTAGAAGAAGTCATTGTTTAGGGTTCGTGTCGTGGAGAAATGGAAGTGAGGGTTTTGCAAAACGGAAGATTTTATTTTCTTTGTTAGTATATTTTTGTGAAGAGAGATTTTCGAGATCTTTTTATATAGTGGATGGATTTTAAAGAGAGGGAGGGAATCAAGGAAATTTCCTAGAAGGTTCAGCGGTTAGATGGATTTTGGATTATTATTGACAATTACAAAACGTAATAACTACTACTACCACTACCACTGGTTCTCGTTGCCTTTTGAGTACTTGGTTGATTGAAAATTAACCAAGGTAAACTCGAATTATCGACCACATTTTTTGGCAATAAGATTTTTTTTTTTTTTTTTTTTTTTGAATGATGCTAGGTTGACAAGTCATTTTGGAAATTTTTATTGGGTACCTACTGCATAGAAGACTAGTAGAGGGGTGAGGAAAATGTTAGAGCCACAAGGCCTCCAGCTATTGTATGTTGTACAAGTAGGGGTAAACATACCCTACTCATATCCGCCAACCCTACCCTACCCGCCAATATTTTAACCGTATCTTATCCTACCCATTATTTGGCGGGTAGGGTGACGGTTAGAGATTTTTTATCCGCCCTTAAATGGGTAGGGTTAAAGGTAAACCTCGAAATTATCCTACACTACCCGCCTACCCGCCTTATATTGAAAAGACAAAATAATCCTTCCAATGATTTTTTTCTCCAGCACATTTTTTCGTTGTTTTTAAAGATATGAGGGGTAAAATATAAACACCCATTTACCAAATCTGCATCTCTCACTCTTCTTCACCCATTTTTTTCTCCTAAAACTTTATTCACGCCTCCACCACCCCTCTACTTACTCTGCATCTCTCACTCTTCTTCACCCATTTGGTCGCCGCCGCTGCAACTATTTCTATAGATCTATCTTTCTCAGTGGTTTACTTCGTCTACTTTACATGAATTAATTCATATATATCGTGATTATCTACGAATTTTTGTTTCTTAATTAGATTTGTTACTAGTTCATCATCTTTAGAAAGATGGGGGATTTGATATCAATAAATAAGCAGTGGGTTTCATCTTCATATAAGATCTAGGAATTTAGTTGAGAAATTAACATGCATGTTAACTGATTGATGAATTTAGTTTCATCTTTCAATTCCTCAACAATCTCATTGAGATTCTCTAAGGTTGGCATCCTTTCTCGTTTGTTTTCAATTTTTCCCCAATTATTTTTTTCTAGATTTGTAGTTGTAATTTCATGATTTTGTAATGATTTTGCATTAATCTCAACTGGGTTTCACCGATTATGTCCAATTGATGTTTGGAGAGTATAAAATTTGATGGGTTTTGTTCAAAAGCGTAAATCTAATCATTCAATACATCCTGGTAACTACGAGTAACCAGGGGAATGGTGGAGTTGGTTTTTTTTGGTTTCACTCACATTGAAAATACCGTGTACTAGTAGAAATGTTAAACTTAGTGTGAGTATAGTTGAAAGAGATTTTCTGCAGAGGACCTAGTGGCAATCCAGCATTGACAACACAGTCACCTTTCCCCAACACTTTAAGAAGTCTAGGGTTTACAAGATCTTGAGTAAAACTTCCACATTTGACGTGAATGTTGATTGCAGGGGCGATGTGCGATTGTTTTGTACTTCCACCATGAATTTTGGTGGATTTCCAGATCCCACCTTTGTTTGTTTCACTGTTGGTTTGTTCTTATCGCCACATTCTGCACCTAATCCTGCAAAACATATGGTATAACATTTTTGTTAGATAAATGTTAAACTAGGCATAATGTGGACGTCAATTAGTTACAAATTATAACATATGATTTTAATGACATTGTCTTCACATTAAAATCCAAACTCATTATAAAACATGATCTAAGTACACCATCTGTTTGTTATGCTACAAATTGTGCTATGACTCAGCTGTTGATAACACGAATTATAACATATGACCACATAGTACTACTCTCAAATTGTCTATTTCGCTATTTTGTGAAATAGGCCATAATCCAATTCTGTGAAATTGTCTCCACCATTTGCATTCCCATGGTTAACTAAAGAAGAGTTATTACCTCGGAGGAGATGTTGCGCTGGATAAAACTTGGTGGAAATCAGGTATTCGGGTTTAGTAATATAGTTTGCGTGGTTTTAATCTACTTTGATTAAAATTTGACTAGATTCCTGTTTTATATTTGCGTGGTTTAGTAATATAGTTTGAATACAAAAGAAGTAATATAGTTTGCGTTATCATTAGTGGTTTTGTATAGCAAACTATATTCCTGACTTAACCTTATATCATTAGTTGTTTTATATTTAATCAGTTAATTGTGTACAGCTAATAGAGTACAGTTAATAGAGGTTGTCGTTTCGATCAAAAAAAGTTATGTCGTTGTTGTTTGTGTGCTAACTTTAATCAGTTAATTGTGTACAGTTTCTGTCAGACGGTGAATAATTAAAGAGATGGATGATGCTAAGAGATTTGCTAGAAGAAACAAGTTACGGGAAATTGAAAAAGATGTTCAAACTTTGTGGGTTGAGCATGATGTTTTCAAGGCAGAATCTTGTGAACATCCTCCAAAACCAGTGAAAAATTCTTTTGAAATTCCCTTATCCCTACATGAATGGATTACTTCACATAGGTCATGGATTTTCATTGTCAAAGCTCGAATTTGCTGCTGCTTATCAACGATTGAGAGGTGCCAACGTACTTTAGCCTTTTGGATTGACGACTTTTAATCGGCTAGCCACTATCCTTCTAGATGTGCTTCCCACTAATGATAAGTTTGAACAAGAAAGTTTGTTAAATTCCATGTTATTAAATGCGCCTTCCGATATTATTAGATTTCGTTGAAATTTTGTATTCACTCATTGCGTTGCTATATAAAACAGGAATATAGTTTGCGTGATTTTGTATTCACTCATGGTTTAGTATTAAGTCAGGAATATAGTTGTTTTATATCATTAGTGGTTTAGCAAACTATATCATTAGTTGTTTTATATTTGTGTGGTTTTGTATTCACTCATGGTTTAGTAATATAGTTTACGTGGTTATCCTGACTTAATCATTATACCCTTTTCAACAGTTTGGGATAACAAAAGAAGTTCTAAATTCTCATATGTTTGGACGATTTCTCAATCTTTAGTTGCAATCACTTCTTTTAATTAGCTCGTCGAATGGATATAATCCATTGCAGAGGATCAACCTAATGAAGGAGTTGAGTTATAACATGGCTATGAGGTTTGTCTAATATTGTATTCTAATATCATGTAGGAGAGTTGTCCGGCCTTGGCTTGGGTTGAAAATGCTTGATTTGTATGATATGATTGTCTTTTTACTAAGGAAGCATGATTGTCCACCTTCTTAATCTGACTTAAGATTTTTAACATCCAATGGGGTAACACTGAGGTTCTCCCGGGTGACCGCTCGGATTTTGCCCCTGATATTGTCGTTGAGTTCAATGACATCCCCGTTGAAAGCATCACGTAGGTATGTCGCTAGTCGTTATATCTTTTTGTCAAAGATGCTTCCTCCGATTAGCCACATGTAAAATCAAGCATCCATCCTCTCACAATAAAGTTAGGTATGTATCCTACATGTAACTGCATTTGACATTGCTGCATGTGCATAGCATTGCCTAATCTTTTAGTTTACCACATGATATACCTCCATATAGTTCGTTAGTTATTCAATATGTAGAGCCATATCACCATTTCTGAGTTGGCCACGAAAGATCCTTATTCTGTTGCGATGGATTTCGGTAAGTTGCTTAATTCTACATATATACTAATTATTCACAGATTAGTAGGAACTTCTATTTCAGCAGATGAATTGGAATTGTCATGAAAGTTGCCCATATCATGTCTTCTTTGATTTTCTTAGTCTAGTAGTTTGACAAACTTTAACCTTTTTTGTTTTGGTAGCACGGAAGAATGTGCTGCTGGATGGTACCGGTTGACCACGGAAATTCTCAAGCTACCACAGGCACCGTCCGTGTCATCGAAGGATGGTGAGTCCAAAGATGGTCTCCCACCAAAGCCTGTCAAAGAGAAAGTTTCTCAGAAAACAAGGCGCCCAAAGCCTCTTGTAAAACTTGTAATGAGAAGGTTCGTGGGTTTCACTTATGTCTTTGTTATGTTTCTGCATTCTAATTTACATTGACGAGTTAGTTGCATCATACGAATTTGAAGGGGTCTGATATTTTATATAAGCATACCGTCTCACCGGGCTTCTCAAAAGTAAAGAGTCGTAAAACTGTAAAGTTGAAATTCTCACCATTGGGTTGCTCAATATATCCAGCATTTTGTCGTTTGTGCTTGATTATATTTGTTTTCTTTACAGACTTGAAAGTTCTTTTAGAAGTTTCTCGAGGCCTGTACTTCATGCTGCATCGAGAGTTGTGCAGGAGATGGGGAAGTGTCGGGCTGCTGCATTTGCATTAGGCATCCAAGACAATACTAATGCTTTTACAGGACCCTACCATCAGTTTTTTATCCAACTCTCGCTCATATTATCGTTAATTCTCTGTTGCTTACTATTGAAAAGAGAATTGCTCTTTTGGTGCTCAGCTTGTGCCCTGCAGAAGCTATTTCTAAATTCTTATTGAGTTATTAGGCTGGTTTTCAAGATGATATTGTTATCTGCATTTGGTAGCTTTTGTTTTCATAAGAATTTCTATTTTTTGTATTGTTTTTCCCTGTCATTGTCATATCTATTTTTTAATCTTTCCAGCTAATATTCACAAGTGTTTGCCAATTGGTTCTAGTGGTGGAAGGAGGGTAGACTCTAAACTTGCAGAGAGGTCTAGCTCCCCTTCCCTGGCATCCATAAATCCCTTCCCCATTGTCAAAAAAAAAAAAAAAAAAAAAAAAAGAAAAAAAAAACGGTTATACCCGCTACCCGACCCGCCGTCAAATGGGTAAGGTAGGGTCTTACCCGTTTAATGGCGGGTAGGGTGGCGAAATAGGGCATATCCTACCCACCCTACCCGTTGTGCAGCCCTATACAAGCACATGTTTTGGTGTAGAAATGACATTTGTATTATCGTAGATTTTGAGAATCTTTCTCGTATCTGTGTGATTCTAGAGGTGCGAGGAGATCTGATGCCAATTAAACAAAATAATATACATAGAGCTTAGAACTCTGTAAAGCTGTCGAGAAATGTGCACAGTAAATGAGCAAATTGATTAACATGCAAAACCGCTGCAGCTTAATAGGTTCTGGCTCACCGTCCGCTTGCCAGGGTATATTCCTAGAATCTATATCCTATTCCTAACATGTGTTGCTTATCTTTTAGCCGAAGAACAGGAAGCCTTGTTTGTAGCTAGAGTGGTGGTTGTCGGCGTGGTTCTATCATCATGTAGTTTAGGCAATGTTTATCGCCAAAAGGTGTCACCACTAATTAGATGACAACCAAATACAGAGAGAAGGATTTCAGTCATTCAACGAAACATAATACTACTGTGAAGTGGTAAAGATATTTTTGAAATAATCCAGTTTTTCACACGTCTCTTTTAGGATATTTCTATTTATTTTTCTAACTTTTGTTTCTCAAATTGCCTGCGGTAAAGTTCTTTTTCGGGTTTTGCTTCACTTACCACTATTATTACACTAGAAATCTAAAAAACTAGAAACAGGACCAGCCACCTCCAAGTCCAAGTCAAAAAACGACCACCCTTAAGCATCGTCACTCCAACGGCTACAAGTGAGTAGAACCATCTTGAAACTTCATTCTTGTTTGACTGATGTTAATTTAGCAGTCACTAGCGAGCACTCATTTTCCATGTTTGGAATCTAGGGAAATGTGTCACATGGAGATGAAGTTTACATTATTGGAATGTAGGTGATTATTGTCCAAATCTGATTAAGACGGGCATTAATATATTAAACACGTACACATGTGAACCGCAGCACAATAATGAAAGATAATCCTAGGAAATCAAAAATAACCAAATACACCAGCCGAATCTAGTTCGAGAATGATTGATTGACCGAGAATATTGCACCGAACGTGCACCATGTGAGACAAGGGACGGGCCCATTCTGCCCTTTCCAGATCCAAATGCTAAGAACGCGGGACACAACGAAGTGTAAAATATATCTTGGCCGAGTGTTGTTTCCCTCAATCTAGTTTTCCTTCGTTGTGTCTAGCATCTCTCAATCTAGTTTTCCTTGTTTTTTCAATTCTAAGTATTTTAGTGACAATATATCTTGGTCGAGTGTAGTTTCTGAAGTGATGGATTTATTTGTTCTGGTGCCAATGGCATCAAATTGACTCTGGCCAGAGCCTGGTCAAGACAAATTAGGTCCGCCACTGACAGTCACTAAGATGAGAAAAACTAGCATGTGCCAGGGGCACAGTTCTGAAGATGCTACAAATCCCCAAATCCATCCCCTAAGCTTCATCTACACCCGCTCAATTTATCACTTCCCACCTCCATGGAACAACAATGAGGGATCATTTACAAGACATTGGACCAATGACTTTTTTACACGGGGATGAATTAGGGGGATGGAAGCATATTCGGTGACGAAATCAAGATTGATGATAAATTGCCTCGAAAATAAAATTCTTAGTATAAGAAGGCCAAAAATAAATACAGATCTTTCTTTTTTTGAAACAGAACAACAAATTTATTCATTAGCTAATAATACATAACAGCATGCTAACTTCATCATCCCTTATAATATCTGCAAATTCAACTGGGATGGATTCCAAAAAATCAAAAGAAGCTCTTTCAGTTATAGCTTTGTTAGCTATTTTGTGAGATGTATTGTTGCATTTTTTCTTAACATGACTGACCTGACATAACATCATACTAGATAAGAGGTGTTTTATTTCTTCTACAATCCCCTGGTTCAACCAATGTACATAAGGGGTTGCACCTTTAACATACTTAATTACATTCAGACTATTAGATTCCAAAATAACATTGTTAACTTTTAGAGTCTTGGCCCATAAAACAGCTTCTTTGAATGTTAAACACTCTGTTTGTTCAGCATCTGGTCCTCCATTGCAGAATCAGCCTCTGATGCCCTGGCAGGTACCTGTGTGATTTCGAATAATTAGACCAATACCATAATTATTATGAATATCATCAAAATAAGCATCAATATTGATTTTAAAATGATTAACTGAAGGAGGATGTCATTTATCTATGCAGATTTCGGTAAAGGTGTAATCTTGAGTTACATTCCCCTTGCAGCATTAATCTATCAAACTATTGATATTTCTTATAGTGATGTAACTATTAGGGTTTTTGTTCTGAAACACCTTGTTGCATCTATTCTTCCAGATGTACCAGGCAGTTGTCATCATGGTAAGAATCCATTTATTTGTTAATTTTGTATCACTGTTTGATGTTTGTGTAAACCAGCTGACTATCCAAGAAATAACTAAGGCGTGATTTCTCTGAATGTTGTAAGTGTTAACATTCATTAGAATCCAAACAGATGTTGAGTAGTCACAGTTGATAATAAAATGCTCTAGGGTTTCCTGATCAGAGTGGCAATGAGGACATAATGTGTTTATATCTACTGAGCTTCACTTTAGTTGGAACTATGTCTTTCAGACATTTCCAGATGAATTTTTTTTATTTTATGTGGAGCTTTAATCTTCCAAAGTTTTTTCCATATTTCCTTCTGGATAACTTGCTAATTTTGATATGCTTGATATGAGTTAGCTGTCAAAACTTTGTAAGTTGATTTGACCGAAAACTTGCCTGTTCTATTTGGTTCCCAAACCATAGTGTCTTGTCCATACTGAACTAGGTGCATATTGATTATCAGGCTATCTATATGTGATGGAAATACAACTTGTATAATAGAAACATTCTATCTTCTTGGATTATCAGACTATCTACATGTGATGTAAATACAACTTGTATAAGAGAAACATTCTATCTTCTTGGATTTTGAAGCATTAAGTCACAGACATACACTATTCTAGCTAGTTAAGTAAGTCTGCTATTTGGCACTAGAAGTTCATACAAGCGAAAAACCCATTTGTCATACCAGACCAGTATTTTAGTTCTACATCTTGCATTCTATCTATGATACTTTCCAACATTTTGAAGCCCTTCTTCTATTCCTTTCCATATCCAGGAAGAGTTGTGATGTTCACTTTGTAAGTGTAAAGACTCACAGAACGATGAATATTTGGGTTTAAGAATTTTAACCCAAAGTTGATCTGACTCAGTATACAGTCTCCAAGCTAGCTTAGTGATTATAGCAATATTGTATTGTTCTAAGTCCCTAAAGCCAAGTCCACCATCATTTTTAAAGTAAGAGAAAGAGTTCCAAGCTATTAAGTTGATACCTCTATTACTCTTATGACCCCAGTAAAACCTTCTCTGTATTGTACTAAGTTGTTTGATTGTGTGTTTTGGTATTTTAAAATTCCCATGTAGTGGACTAGGACCGAATTTAGAATTGATTTTACCATTGTTGTTCTAGTTGCTTGATTTAGAATTTTAGAATTCCAACCTTTAAGTATGTTCTCAAAATCTTCATTGATAGAATGAAATGATCTTGTCTTGTTTTTACCAAGTAAAATTTGTAGTCTCAAGTATTTGTTTGAAGAACAGAGTTGTTTAACTCATAAATTTCTGACTATATTTAGTTTTTCCTCATCTGACACGTCACCTGTGAAAATGCTGATGACTTTGAAAAATTTATCAATTGTCCAGAAAGATCACTAAATTCTTTAAGAATGTGAAGAATATGATTGGTGCTCTTTTGGTCTGCTTGAAAAAAAGAGTAAGCAGTCATCTACGAATAAACGGTGATTAATTGAAGGAGAGTTCTTAACTACTCAAATTCCTTGAATAATGAGATTGTACTCCGCCTTGTTTAGGCTTCTTGTGAGAAACTCCGTGGCAATGATAAAGAGATAGGGGATAAAGATCCCCCTGTCTTAAACCTCTTATCAGAATGTATTCCTAGCAAGAACTACCATTTAGTCTAATTGAGATTGAAGTAGTTGTTATACACTGTTGTATAAGTACTCTCCAGTCTTCAGAGAAGCCCAAACATTCACGCATTTTGTCTACGAAACTCCATTCTAAACGATCAAACACTTTCGACGTGTCCAGTTTTAAACCTATTTGACTTGATTTCTTCTTGGATCTTTTCATTGAGAGAATTAAATCATGAGCAATAATGATATTATCATTATGAATCTTTTGGGAACGTAGGCAGCTTGAGTTGGAGAGATGAATTTAACCATGAATGGTTTCATCCTGATGCCTAACAGTTTGGAAATAATTTTATAGGTGATGTTACACAAACCAACTGGCCTATAATCATTGGGAGTTGTAGAATGTCTTGTTTTTGGTATTAAGCAGATGTAGGTTTGGTTCAAATGTGATGGAATTTGTTTTGTTAAGAAGAAATTTTGCACCATGGCTGTGATGTCATCTCATACAGTGGACCATTGGGTTTGAAAGGGCCTGGAGTATTCCATCTCTTCATGAATGTGACTAAAGGAGGAATTCTGGATAATTGGATTAGTAGTGGAGGCTATATCAGAGAAGTACTTTGTGAGCAAACCAGCTAAATCTTCCTTAGTATGATACCATTGTCCATTAGCATCTTTAGGAGCAGTATTGTTATTTCTTGATCTTGTTCTGTTAGCTAAGGCATGGAAGTATGAAGCATTTATTATCCACTGATCACCAGATTTCTCCTGCCAATAATCAGCCTCAATTTTTTTTCCAGTGTTGTATCTCATCTATAACTTTTTGTATGTGGTTGTGTGGATACCGTCGAAATCGGTTAGGATCTCTAAATATCCGAAATGGGAATCACGTGGAAATATTATTAATAAGGGAAATTATTATCGAAGCCGCCACCCAACTTAGGGAGTTGGGACCCAAAAATAGCACTGGTCCAAAAACAGAGAGAAGTCCGTAATCAAGATACGGGCTAGGAAGGTGTGAGGCACCTAGCCCGTCCAATCCGAAAATTGGCCTCTACTTTATAATTGGGATTTTAAGGTTCTAACTTGCATTAACAAATAATGAAATAAATACATCAAATTATGCAAAACTAATTAAATTATTAATCTAATAAACAACGCACCAAATCGTAAAATGGAAACTGGAACCAGGTCGAGGATCAAGAGAATTATTGTTATCACCAAAATTATTATTATTATCACCAAAAATATCAAATCATTATTATTATTACCAAAATTATTATTATTATTATTGAGAAATTATTATTATTATTGTGACTCCATGATAGAACCAAACAAGACGAACCAATTACTCAAAACGATTATTATTATTATCCAAAGATTATTATTATTATTATTTCTAACTTCACTCATCAATCATCATTATCATCAGACACAGAGGAGATTATCATGATTTGCGTCAAACAGTGCCTAGAACTAGCTATTCCACAGACTGGATGAATATCATTCAATCACTATGCATATGTTGATACGTAACAGATCATATGAAACATGGACAACTATTGCAATATACTAATCATCGACAACCATAGATGAATAACAGATACTCATTAATGATGTTTGACATGGGAGGCACCACTGGAGCCTAGTTAGTAAGTTCGCGAATGATTCGCGAATCATTCGCGAATTTTTCCGTATCACGAATTTTACCGTTTTATTCGCGTACGTTTGCAATTTCGAACCCAAGTCGCGTATTATGTGGCATTCCCGAATTATTCGCGAATCGTTCACGAATTTTACGTATCCCGAATCCCGAATGATACGCCCGCTTAATTCGCCATAAATTCTTTAGCTTTTACGTTTTTAAAGGCCCCACTTTTTGGGGTTTACTGCCTCCCGGGCATACACGACCTAATATTAGACGTTGTTGTAATTTTTATGAAATAAAAATGACTGAAAAAATTTGAAGGTGAAGGTGAGAGATATCTCAAACTCACTGACCAAGCATCTAAACTACTATACCACGTCCTCTTGGATAACTAATGTTGTATATATTATTAATATCATCATATTAATTTTATTTTTTCTTTAAATAACTCACACATATGCATAAAAATTGGTCTATGACCTTATAAATATAAATTATTTAGTATATATAGATACCGAATTTTCGTGAGCCGAACTCACATTTATAAATCGAATTATACACGTACATATGCCGTTCCGAATTACTGACGAATCACGTCCCGTTGACCGAATCTTGGACCGAATCTGAATTTTACAAAACCGTATAATACTCGTACGTTTGCCGTTCCGTACGTTTTCCGAATTCCGAATTGCTAACTAGGCACTGGAGACGTATGTTGACATGAAAAGAATGCTGATGAGATGCTTTCCTTAAACTATTAACTATAAATTTTGATATGATCACTATTAATTAATTGCTAGTGCAAAGAAAAACAAAAGCCTGATCACTAAAGAATGAGAAACAGAAACTATATGCTCATCACCTCTTATCAGCGAAAGGTAGCAAAAGACTTTATTATTATTTAAACATAATCATCACCTCTTACACATGCTCACAACAGTTCATGGTTTCGGCATTACCTGTTTTCGCAAATAGGTGTTCACGATGTAACTTAGACCGGGATTAATCAACAAGGGCTCGTACTTCCGCGAATATGATCGTAACGAAATCCTACTTCTCCACTAAATTAACCAACCGTTCTTAGTGACCTCTAGAATCCTACTTCTCCACTAAATCTCCTAGTAGTTTTTTTCTAGCTTCTTTGTTTTTCTCTAGGGTTTTTAAAATCTCCTCTTTTTCCTCTTTTCTCTTTTCTTTAACACCAAAACATGACACTCTATTTATAGCTTTCTTCCATTAACAATTACCTTAGGATTGAAATGACCTGAATCCGATGGCTCATATTAAAACCTAAATTCTCTAACCATTTAAATCATTATTATTTCCAATTATTAAAAATTCTCCAAAATCATTTTAATTTCTTTTACTAAAATAGCCAAATATCATTTAATCTCAAGATTTTTGCAAACATGGAATTTCTTGCGAACAAAGCTAGACTAAGGTGTCGACATTTTGTTATTAGGGTGGACGTCCAACATTGGACTTGTACTGGCCACGGACATCCTAAAATGAACAAGGTGGACTTAGTGGTGGACTTAATTAGTGAATACTGGGTTATCACTCCTTGGACTTATTGGTGTACGTCCATAGCGGACTTCATCACTAAAGTGAGCTGGTTAATGTTAGGCTCAAGTGTTCCACCTAGTGGACGTAAAAAAAGTTTCTCCTTGGACCTTAACTGCGGGCCCATGAACGTGTTTGCCTAGAGCATATTTCGCGGAAGTACGACTTCAAAATGTGTACGAAATTAGGGTGTCTACAGTTGCCCCTCTTTGCAGAGGTTTGCGTGCAACCGAATGGCAAAGACAAACGCCCTATTTCGTATCGCCCTCGAAAAATGTTGAAATTCCCTTGAGTTTGTCCGGTGTGACACTATTGAGTTCACCGGAACATCTCTAAGTATTTAATTTTACTCATACGTATACATCTCCATGACTAATTAATTAAGTCAAGAAGTTTGTAATTGTTGCGTTAGGAAAACAAAGAAATACTTACAAATATTCTCTCTTGCAATAGATGACTTCTACTTTCGCCACTTTCTTCAAATCCAATTCTCTTGGATCATCCAGTCAAAAGATCTAAGAATCAATGAGTTGGAGGCCATGCTTCACACAAGAGGAGAATGATTAGTAGTACATGCTCCTAACAAAAATAATCTTAGAAAAAGAATAGAAAAATCCTAAACCAAATACAACAAATTATGTGGAATTATTGCCTCAGTCAATCTAAACGGTTCAATTTCTATTATTATTATTATTATTTTTTTTTATTATTATTTTTTTTTTTTTATACTTACCTAGATTTTTCCTCATCGGCTTCCACACAACTAGAGGTTTTTTTTTTTTTTTTTTCTTTAATTTTTTTTTTTTCCTTTTTAATTTTTTTTAGATTTTTTTTTTTTTTTTTTTTGAAACACTATAAAATTGAAAACAATAATACCTGATTATGATACATAGGAGCCCAACTTCCTGATTTACCGTGTAGGGAGGGAGAACACTGGTATTACGCCGTCACCGTCGAATTTTCAAGAGTCAATCTGCCCACTTCCAACCATTCCCAATCGTTTGATGTTTTGCCAGAAAATTCCCGAGTACATATATGCTGGCTTACCTTCTTCTATCCTTGTTTCATCATGCGGCTTACCACTCTTTTCTAACTCCTTCAATTGTTGACCATTTCTCCTCGATGCTTTGATTTCTTCAAATGCCGACCAATTTTCTCAAGTGGCTGTTTATTAACTACACATTTTTTATTTCAGTTTTTTATTTTTTTTTTTTTTTTTTTTTTTTTTTTTTTTTTTTTTTTTTTTTTAATTTTTTTTTTCATTTTTTTTGCTACTCAAATCTATCCGTTTGGACGTCCGTTGCTCATAGAACTTTAGGAGATAGTGTACAAGATTAGTGATGACATACATACAAACATATCTCTCTCTACGACTTCAAAAGACTCATTCTACTGACATGGCTCCGGTATGATGATGGCGGTGCCCCTTTATAAAACCGGAAATAATGATTTTTTTTTTTTTTTTTTTTTTCCGACTAACTCTATAAGACTGAAAATGATAATTCTTGATTTTTTTTTTTTTTTTTTCTTTGACTGAAGGGGGCCAAACATGGTGATGACTCTGCCCCTATTTATTTTATTTTTTTGACTGATTAAACGGGCCAAACATGATGACGACTCTGCCCCTAGACTATTTTCTACCTGACGCTATGAGAGAGAGATATTGGACTCCTAAAAAAACATTCTCCTTAAGTTGTATGAGCGTCACGCCCTTAGATAGTTTTGAGCACTTACCTTAAGTGTAGTATTTCTTGATTGGTCGGCATTTGTGAGCTTCGGCTCTTCTTGTCCGTCCGAGATCGGTTAACAGGACTGCGGATCCCGGGTAGATGCTTTTGATGATGTATGGACCTTCCCAATTAGGCTTGAACTTTCCTCTTGGGTCGAATGTTTTATAGGTCCGACTTCTTTAAGCACTAAATCTCCTTCCTTTAAGCCTCGCGGATGAACCTTCTTATTGAAACTTGAGCTATCCTCTCCGGGTAAGCCCGTGCATGACATGCAAAGACGTATCCTCTTTTCATCAATCAAATTCAGTTGTTGAACCTTTGATTCTATCCATTCATCTTCAGGTATCGTGCCTTCCTTTATCACTCGTAAGGTGGGAATTTCAACTTCAACGGGCAAAACTGCTTCGGTGCCATAAACCAAAGAGTACGAGTCATACCGGTGGGTGTACGAATCGAGGTACGATAGGCCCATAATGCATAAGGTAACTTCTCACTCCAATCTTTGTATGTTTTGTCATCTTCTTTAAGATTCTTCCTAATGTCTTATTTGCAGCTTCCACGGCACCATTGGTTTGTGGCCTGTAAACGGTTGAGTTCCTTAGCTGGATTTTGTACTTTGCACACTCCCTTTTTACCTCCTTGCTAACAAAGTTGGACCCATTATCTGATATAATCTCATTTGGCAATCCGTAACGACATATAATGTTGTTTGTAAGGAATTTAATGATCGATTCCTGTAGGATTCTTGACGGATATTGCCTCAACCCACTTCGTAAAATAATCAATTGCCACTATGATGTATTCATGCCCATTTGATGCAGAAGGATTCAGTTTCCCGATTACATCGATGCCCCAAATAGAAAAAGGCCATGGTGATGTAAGAGGGTGCAACTCGGTCGGTGGCAAATGTAATAAATTGGCATGTATTTGGCATTTATGGCATCTTTTCACATACTTGAAGCAATCGGATTCCATCGTTGTCCAATAATATCCCATTCGAAGAATTTTCCTTGATAACATGTGTCCGTTCATATGTGGGCCGCAAATTCCTTCATGTATCTCACTAAGAAGGCGTCGAGCTTCATCTCCACCTACGCACCTCAATAAAATCCCATCGTAAGATTTCTTGTAAAGTACTCCTCCTAAGATCATGTATTGAAAGGACATTCGTTGTATGTAACGACGCTCTTTTCTACTCAACCCGTCTGGCATCGTCCGATCCTCTAAATAATTCTTGATATCATGGTACCATGGATCCCCGTCAGTGTGTTTTTTCAATCTCCACAAACCTGTGATGAAGTGGTCTCTCTCTTCGTGCCACCTCGATGGGTTTGACCGTGGAATCTCCCGGGATCGGGATTAGTGATGCTAAAGCGGCTAATGCATTTGCAAACCGATTCTTGTCTCTATAAAGATGATGAAAGGTAATGCAATCAAATTTCTCTGACTTCATAAGGCATTCATGGTATGGAACTAGCTTTTCTTCCTTGATCTTCCGGACTTTTACGTGTTTGGTTGACGATCAACAAGGAATCTCCATATACCTCCAACTTCTTGGATCGATAATTCTAAGGCGCTCTCAAGCCAGCAATGCATGCTTCATATTCACCATGTTGTTAGTACGGTTGAAATTCAATCGAATAGAAATCTAATGCGTACCTCATCGGGAGATATCAAAATTGCCCTGCTCCTTTACCAACTGGGTTCATTGCTCCATCAAAATACATCTTCCACAATTCACCTTCATCATCTTGTTCAAGAACAAGGATATGTTCGTCAGAAATTCTGTTATGAGTGTCTCGTAATCCAGGAATCGGTTGCTTTTGCTAAGTGATCTCGCTATTGCCCTTCCTTTTATTGACTTTTGTGTCACATAAGTGATGTCAAATTCTTCTAACAACAACCGCCACTCGGTTTGTTCTTCCCGAGATCATTGGCTTTTCAAATAGATATTTAAGTGGATCCATCCTTGATAACAATCGCACCGAATAAGATAACATGTAATGTCTAAGTCTTTGAGTAGCCTGAGACAAGGGCAAGGCATGTTTTCTCTAATGCCGAGTATTTTGATTCATATCAGGACAATGTCTTCTTTTGATATAGTAAATCGCCCGCTCTTTCTTACCATCTTCATCATATTGTCCTAAAACCGCCCCCATTGATGAGTCGATTCATTGATAAATACAACAATAAAGGTTTCCCGGGGACCAGGAGGGACCAACACCGTGGATTGGACAAATACTTCTTTATCCGATCAAACGCCTCTTGACACTCTTCATTCCACTCCTTTGGTGAGTTCTTTCTTAGCAATTTAAAGATGGTGCGCAAACCAGGAGTTAGTTGCGCGATGAATCGACTCGATATATTGAATTCTTCCTAGGAAACCTCGCACTTCCTTCTCGTTCTTGGGGAAGGCATATTAATGATTGCATTAGATTTCTCCGGATCAATTTCTATTCCTCTATTGCTGACAATGAACCCTAGTAACTTTCCCGATTTTACCCCAAATGTACATTTATTGGGATTAAGCCTCAACTTGTACTTCCCGAGCCGGTCAAACAACTTTTGTAGATCGATGGATGATCTTCTCTTCTTTCCGACTTAGCAATCATATCGTCTACATACACCTCCGACTCCTTGTGCATCATGTCATGAAAAAGAGTAGTCATTGCACGTTGATAAGTAGCTCCAAACATTTTTAAGACCGAAAGGCATTACCACATAGCAAAATGTCCCCCAAGGTGTAATAAAGGATGTCTTCTCCCTATCTTCTTCTGCCATTTTTATCTGATTATATCCTGAGAACCCGTCCATCAATGATAATAAGCCATGTCTTGCAGCATTGTCGACAAGAATGTCAATATGGGGGAGGGAAAGTCGTCTTTGGGCTTGCCTTGTTAAGATTTCGTAGTCGATGCACATTCGGACTTTGCCATCCTTCTTCGGGACCCGGGTACTATGTTAGCCAACCATTCTCGGATAATTTGTAACCATCAAAAACCAGACTTCATATTGCTTGATTACTTCGTCATGCACTTTCAAAGACCACTCCGGGTGGAGTTTACGCAATTTCGTTTAATTGGCTTCATTCCGGGAATGATAGGTAAGTGATGTACTACCATGTTCGTGTCTAACCCTGGCATATCCTCATATGACCATGCAAATATATCTTTGTATTGAGTTAGTAAATCGACCATCCTCCTCCTTTCTTCTGAGGACAAAGTAGTACCGATCTTGACCATTTGGGGTTGATCTTCCGTGTTCAGATTGACCGACTCTACTTCTTCGACTGGTTCCAGCTTTTCTTCCAAGTGATCGAACGACTTGAGGATCTCATGAGGTACGTCCTCTTCGATCATTTCCTCGTCATTGGGAGTCGGTTTATCAGTATCATTGTGCTCCTTGTCCAAGTCAAATATTTTGTTTCCAAAATTATTTTGATTTCCTGAAACATTTTTAGAAAGAACACAATTCTCTGGTTTACCAACCAGGTAAGTATTTTCAACATGAATAGTCGAAGGGCATTTCTGACCTTCCATTAATCGAATTGAATTGACTGGATTAAAACAGGGTACTTCAGCGGAGGTCTTACCTGAGTCCACTTTTATAGTGCTTACCTTATGTTCTTCTGCAAAGAAATCAGCTAACCCGTCAGTTACCTTACCAGTATCAGGCTCAGTAACGGCCTCAAGAGTCAACTTCTTGATCTCAACCTCCATTGTGTATTTATATTCTGAGAACTTGATATCCAACATTTGTTGGAATTGTTCCATCAAGCCTGCCACGGCCCCAGCATCGATATTTATTTCAGATTCTATGCTCGTGTTCCAAATCCAAATCCGAATCCTGTTTTCAAGGAAACAAAAGAATATATAGTAACACAATGGTGCTTATGTCTCGGATTTTGTGCAAGATGAATGCAGATTACAATCAATGCACGTGCATGCAGGTTTCACTAACTCTCGGGTAGGCTTGGGCTACCTTAGCAGAATATACCTCAGACGTAGTCAGACTAGTCTTCTTTGGTACTGGGCTAAGGCTTGTGGTGGTTCAGCTGGTAACTCCCATAAGGCCCAAGGCACGGTTGACTTACTAGCCACTGGTTTTCCTAAGAATCGGACGTCTGACGATGCAAAATGTAATGCAAAAGTGCAAATGAGTGCGTGCACGTGTGTGTGTGCAAATACCGAGCAGTGTAAAATTAAAACCCTAAAATCCCAATTACGTTTCAAGTTAGATTCCGGTCCCCAGCAGAGTCGCCACTGTGGATACCGTCGAAATCGGTTAGGATCTCTAAATATCCGAAATGGGAATCACGTGGAAATATTATTAATAAGGGAAATTATTATCGAAGCCGCCACCCAACTTAGGGAGTTGGGACCCAAAAATAGCACTGGTCCAAAAACAGAGAGAAGTCCGGGAATCAAGATACGGCTAGGAAGGTGTGAGGCACCTAGCCCGTCCAATCCGAAAATTGGCCTCTACTTTATAATTGGGATTTTAAGGTTCTAACTTGCATTAACAAATAATGAAATAAATACATCAAATTATGCAAAACTAATTAAATTATTAATCTAATAAACAACGCACCAAATCCTGTAAAATGGAAACAGAACCCGGTCAGATCAAGAGAATTATTATTATCACCAAAATTATTATTATTATCACCAAAAATATCAAATCATTATTATTATTACCAAAATTATTATTATTATTATTGAGAAATTATTATTATTATTGTGACTCCATGATAGAACCAAACAAGACGAACCAATTACTCAAAACGATTATTATTATTATCCAAAGATTATTATTATTATTATTTCTAACTTCACTCATCAATCATCATTATCATCAGACACAGAGGAGATTATCATGATTTGCGTCAAACAGTGCCTAGAACTAGCTATTCCACAGACTGGATGAATATCATTCAATCACTATGCATATGTTGATACGTAACGGATCATATGAAACATGGACAACTATTGCAATATACTAATCATCGACAACCATAGATGAATAACAGATACTCATTAATGATGTTTGACATGGGAGGCACCACTGGAGACGTATGTTGACATGAAAAGAATGCTGATGAGATGCTTTCCTTAAACTATTAACTATAAATTTTGATATGATCACTATTAATTAATTGCTAGTGCAAAGAAAAACAAAAGCCTGATCACTAAAGAATGAGAAACAGAAACTATATGCTCATCACCTCTTATCAGCGAAAGGTAGCAAAAGACTTTATTATTATTTAAACATAATCATCACCTCTTACACATGCTCACAACAGTTCATGGTTTCGGCATTACCTGTTTTTCGCAAATAGGTGTTCACGATGTAACTTAGACCGGGATTAATCAACAAGGGCTCGTACTTCCGCGAATATGATCGTAACGAAATCCTACTTCTCCACTAAATTAACCAACCGTTCTTAGTGACCTCTAGAATCCTACTTCTCCACTAAATCTCCTAGTAGTTTTTTTCTAGCTTCTTTGTTTTTCTCTAGGGTTTTCAGAAAATCTCCTCTTTTTCCTCTTTTCTCTTTTCTTTAACACCAAAACATGACACTCTATTTATAGCTTTCTTCCATTAACAATTACCTTAGGATTGAAATGACCTGAATCCGATGGCTCATATTAAAACCTAAATTCTCTAACCATTTAAATCATTATTATTTCCAATTATTAAAAATTCTCCAAAATCATTTTAATTTCTTTTACTAAAATAGCCAAATATCATTTAATCTCAAGATTTTTGCAAACATGGAATTTCTTGCGAACAAAGCTAGACTAAGGTGTCGACATTTTGTTATTAGGGTGGACGTCCAACATTGGACTTGTACTGGCCACGGACATCCTAAAATGAACAAGGTGGACTTAGTGGTGGACTTAATTAGTGAATACTGGGTTATCACTCCTTGGACTTATTGGTGTACGTCCATAGCGGACTTCATCACTAAAGTGAGCTGGTTAATGGATTATCATTTAGGCTCAAGTGTTCCACCTGGTGGACGTAAAAAAAAGTTTCTCCTTGGACCTTAACTGCGGGCCCATGAACGTGTTTGCCTAGAGCATATTTCGCGGAAGTACGACTTCAAAATGTGTACGAAATTAGGGTGTCTACAGGTTGTTATTTTGGTCATTGTAGGATAGGTAATGAAGATTTTCTAGTTCGCTTTTAAGCTGAGAAATGTGCTGATATATCTGCCCAAAGTGATCCCTACTCCATTTAGCTAGACTTCTTCTAGTTGTGGCCATCTTATTTCTTATATTTTGTGAGGTCTGACAAGTATTTGAAGTAGACCACGTTGAGATGATCATTTGAGAGCATGTTGGATCTTTTAACCAGCATCTGTAAAACTTCCAAGCATTTCTAGGTGTAGTGCAGTCTGCTTCTGTAACTAAGATAATTTGGCAGTGATTTGAACCCAAGAAAGGCAAGTGATAGACCATAGAGTCGGGATAATTTATTTTCCACTGAGAATTATATAGTGCTAAATATATCCTAGATCTTTTATAGCCTTTGACATTAGCTCTGTTAGTCTAGGTGAAATTGTTACCAACAAAACCCATATCCATGAGCCCAACAACATCAATTGTGTTGCACACCCAGTTGTTAAGAGTTATTTGAAGGCTGACGTCTATTATGAAGGTGTACATTCAAATCACCCATTACAATCCATGGTTGGAAAACATTTTCACCAAGTTCCTTAATGAAACTTCACTGAATTTGTTTCATATCACTATAAGTAGACCCATAGATACAAGAGAGAAGTCGCTCTTGCTTTGAGGGATTGGATGTGATTAACAAATGTATCATATTATCTTTACTACAAATATTATCACAAGAAAATCCTTGTTTCCACATGAGAATAAGGACTCCTGAAAAAGTGGGGGGTCTAACAACCACACCCAATATTTCGTTTAGGCAATCTGTATGGACAAACTCCAATATAATTCCAAGAGAATCAACTAGACAGTCAGGCTCAATCAATAGAAATATATCCAAGAGTTATATCTCCGTTTCTCAATGTAATATATAATCAAATCAAACAGATAGAATCCGCGAGCCTGATTATTATGAGAAACAACTTGAACGGTACCAAAGATCAATATTCAAGTGTCAATCAATTTATATCAACAACCAAAGGTTGGATTATCTAATTGATTGAACTATGCACAACCAGTGATATTTCAATTATATAGCAAAAAAAATGCGGAAAAGAAATAACACAGACACCATAAATTTTGTTAACGAGGAAACCGCAAATGCAAAAAAAAAACTAGGACCTAGTCCAAATTTGAACCCCACAATGTATTAAGCCGCCGCAGACACTAGCCTACTACAAGTTAACTTCGGACTGGAATGTAGTTGAGCCCTAACCAATCTCACACTGATCAAGGTACAGTTGTGTTCCTTACGCCTCTAGAACCACGTCGGATTTTGTGCACTTAATTCCCTTAGCTGATCTCACCCACAACTAAGAGTTGATACGACCCAAAGTCGAAGACTTGATAAACAAATATGTTTCACATGGAAAAGTCTATTGAATACATAAATCTGTCTCCCACAGAAATACCTACGAGTTTTGTTCCGTCTTTTGATAACTCTAGGTGAAAAGGAACCAATTGATACACCAGACTTATATTCCCGAAGAAAAGCCTAGTAATATCAATAACCTCACAATGATATTAACCGTATGGTAGCGGAACAAGATATTGTGGAATCACAAACGATGAGATGAAGATGTTTGTGACTACTTTTTATCTTAACTATCGGAGATTAAATCTCGAGCAAATCTTAGAGAAGATAGTACTCAATACGATAAAACAAAGTAAGATCAGAACACGCAACTACAGAGAAAATAGTTGGGTCTGGCTTCACAATCCCAATTAAGTCTTTAAGTCGTTAACATATAATGGTTTTAGGAAAAACCTAGGTTAAAGGAGAATTGACTCTAGTCGCAACTAGTGTCACACAGGAGGTGTGGGGATTAAGTTTCCCAGTTGCCAGAGTTCTCCCTTATATAGTCTCCAAATCAGGGTTTGATAGCTTTGGAATAAAGTAATCAATATTCACCGTTAGATGAAAACCTGATTATATTCAAGCCAATATCTTCAACTGTTAGATTGTCTTGGCTTGTTATACACAAATGAAATGTACCTTTATTTAGATATGGGTAACCGTACCTAAACGTGTACACTTAGTTGGCTCAACAATAGTTAACTGAAGTTAGCCATATGAACACTTTCATATGAACCTTGTTCATCTTAACACAACTAGTTCAAATGACTCAAATGAAACTAGTTATAGAGTTGTTCAATTATTTATATTCTTATAGAAGTATACAAGACACAATTGAAGCAAAATTGGTTTTGATTCCCTCGAATCAATTCTTGAACATTATATTCACGGTTTGCAAAAGATTACATTCCTTATTATATAAATGTATTTGTTCATGACTTAGCCGATTTTAGAACTTAACCACTCAAGTATGCAAACGTGTACGCATACCTGAGTTCCCGGACTTGGCCTGTGTTCGCAAGTATGCAAACGGGTACGCATACTGTCGTTCACTACCAAAACTCAGTTGAAGTTAGTATGCAAACGTACGCATACTATAGTTCCCAAACCTCAACTGTTGAATCAGTACGCATACGGGTATGCACACTAGATTCCGGACTTGGAGTATCATGCAAAAGTTAGCATACAAGTAAGCATACTATGCTACATCCAATCATTGGTTAATTGTTCTAAACTCCCATTTCAATCATTAAAACATTCTTAAAAGACGACAATAGTTGTCTCACACAAACTATTAGCTTCAAAGCAATTTTTCAAGTGATCAAATGATCAATACGAAACATTCCGAGTCTACACCAAATGATTGTCTCACAAAAATCATATAAGATGTTACCATGCGATTTTCACGTTGATCATCTTTTGATTTTCGTCAAGAATAAAAGATGAACTTGATTAAAGCGAAAGCTTACCAACACATATTTCGAGAAATATATAAGCGAGTTAAACTCAGCTCGAAATATCAAATGTGTATAATTTGAAGTCTATATAGCTATACGACTTTTGTCTTAAATAGGAGATAGAGTAGAAATAGACTTTTGAGTGATAGATGAGTTCAAGTCTCCACATACCTTTTGTTGATGAAGTTCCACAAGCTCCCCTTAGTAGTTCTTCGTCTTCAATCGATGAATTCCGTGAAGTCTAAAGCTCAACTACACACTATATCCTAATCCGAGACTTAACTATAAGTAGACTAGAAATTAAGACTTATAGTTTTGGCAACTAAACTTGACAAACAAGCTTGAGATAGCAACGCTTGCGAGTTCGGACGAGCAGTGCTCTAACAATTTCCACCTTTGTCAATTTTAGTGACAAAACTATCAATATATATGGATTACAAAACAAATAAACTTTGTAGCTTCTCATCCAAATACCTGATTTCCTTGGTTCTTCAACATCACTTGAAATCTTCGTCACTTCCAAGTACTCCAGTGATTTTGAACGTGTTCAACTCAGCATCATAGTTGTTGAAGATCCGTAGTTATAACATTATATAAAAACAAGATGTTTTCGTATTGTTATTCAGTGTCATAGTATTATTACACAGCATCAAAGTTCAATTGTATCACAACTTTGAAAATAATACTATGGTGATATGTATCACTCCACCTTAGTCTACTTCATCTCACAATGAAAACCACTCCCCCTTACATAATGATTCGTAAACCATATGTATTTATAGTGTGAACTACACAATAATTCTCCCCCTTTTTGTCAATATATAAATTGGCAAAGGTACGAAAACTAGCGGGATCATAATGAAATTCTCATATAGATACTTCATGACTAAAACAGAACATATCAACTTTGTTTCGATGATTTTACATAGTCGAAAATTAATGTATTCATCAAGGAGTTTATAAATATGCAAGATAACTCCTACAAAATTCCACATCCGCACTCCCCACAAAGATTTGGAAATTATGCACAAGTTCAATTAAGAACTCTCCCCCATAAAATGCCATACCCGAAAGAACAACAAGAGCGACCACTTTTACAAGAAAAGAAGGATTTCTTTGGACATTAACAAATCACATTAGACATGAATTTGTATCCAGAAAACTCAACTAAATTAATCACAAGAGAACCCATAATTAATTTAATCGGAAATACTCAACATAAGAGAACTTACGGAGCCGTACAATACTTTCAGATAGAAGTGGATCAGGGAAAGATCAATACTGCAGAATATTCAAAGATTTATTCTATTTTTCATCAATATTTGCATAACGATACCATAGTGAAAAGACGAGGGTACCCAAATATACCACAATCTTAAACTTTTCCACCTATAAGTCCTCTTACTGAAAGTGATTGTCTATGGGTGACCGAGTCGAGACAATACACCGAATCGGTATTCACACTTTGTGTGATCGTCTATGGATACAAGATCGAGACAATACAACAATCAAAGTGTGATTACTTGATAATAGGTTCGGACTTAACCAAACTCTATAGGATCACTATCAAGTAATACGGAGTTAACGTTGTGTAATTTACTTTAAATTATAATAACAACAATTATAATTGCGGAAAACAAAAGTAAATGACACAACAAGATTTTGTTAACGAGGAAACCGCAAATGCAGAAAAACCCCGGGACCTAGTCCAGAATTGAGTACTCTCAGAATTAAGACGCTATACAAAATCAAACCAACTTCGTATATGTAAAGACCCTCAAGCGCGTCAACGCTATTAGACCGGTCAAGAGTCGATTTAGAGATGATCAAGAGACAATTTAACCGATAATAACTCAATTAGTGAATATAGATTTTAATTAATAGAAATTAATCTAACAACGTTCTAAATAATGGGTTAGTATCTTTGGATGGATCTCGAAAGTTACGCGGAATGGACTACTCGAAGTGGGCGTCATTGGACACAAGCGAAGAAGATATCACTTGAGATGCATGAAGGGTAAAATAGTAATCTTGGATACTAATCTTGTGGCTGCCATTTATCCAGGTGTTGGGCTCGTTGGTGTTTTGGTTGGTCTTATCCCAATCAAGTAGATAAACTCGATTCCTTTTATTGCTTTTAGTTCTTCATTCTTTTTTCCTTCTTCTTTTGCGGCTTTCTTGTTCTTGGTAGGAGTGAGTAAATTGAGAGTGAATTCGAGAAAAAAATCATCCGATTGGTCCGATAGATGATGGTGGGTCGTGGCGATGATGTTGTTTACTCAAGAGAAGCCGAGGAAATGAGAGATTGGAGAAAAACAAAGAATTAAGAGTTAGGGTTTCTGAAAATCATTTGGAGTTCAATTAGGTAAATTGATGGGTTAATTGGGTTGTTAATGGATGAAGATTAAGAGGGTTGATGTTAATTGAGGCTGTAGAATTGTTCTGATGATTAAACTGTAGAATTAGGATTTTGTAAGAACAACTCAGGGAAGCTGTAGATGATGAAATTGAAGGTTTAGTGGTGTGGTTGGAGATGAGTATTACGTGTTGAGGGCAAGGATTAATGCTTAACTACCGTTTCTCAGTTTCCAACGAAGAATCAGTGAATTAGGGTTTCATAAGAAAGTTCATAGGAGATTAAAAGATGAAATTAATGTTCTAGGAATGAGATAGAAGATGGGTATTGGATGATTTAGCAATTCAGAGAATACGAATTGTTAGGTAAGCCTCTAATTATTTCAATTTAGTATTTTGATTTGAATGTTTATAAATTTTTGAGATTGTGTGATTCTATCTAAGGTTGAAATGAACTACGAGATGTTGATAATTGAGTTAGTGATTGTGAATTGAGATAATGAATGGAAGGAGTTGGAAGTATGTTAATAGAGGATATATGTAGATGTATGCTAAGATTGTTGGAGATGATGGTGTTGAATCAAGTGAACGGAGTGAAGAGGTTGATTCGGGATGGTGTTTGGAGATCGTTTGATTTAAGGCTACAACAGCTAGAATTGATGAAGTAGCAGTTCAGAGGAGTCTAATACCGGAGTAAGTTTTTATGTTGTTTAATTACAATAATTGAAGTTGAATTGTGTATAATCTGTTGTAGTTGAAGAATGGGATGAGTTTAAGGAGAAGATGTAGATGCAGATGTAGAAGTTGTAACTGATTTGGCAGTGATGTTGTTAATGTTTGATTGGGTTTATCTTAGATGAATGTTTAGACGGTGGTGTTGTTGTAAGGTGCAGGGATGGAATAAGATTGTGCTGGTGCTGAGATGGAGTTGCAGGTTATGCTGCTTTGGTGAGTACCAGACTACAGAGTGGTTAAGGGAATTGAAGCATAAAGTTTATGGGGTTGATGTGAATTGCAGGGTATGAGATTGATTTTAAGTGGTGGCACAGGGAGTAAAGTTGAATCTGTAACCACAGTGAGATTGTAGTTTAGTTATATGAGTTGGTGTTGAATTGAGTATGGAGATGAGTTATGGAATTGCAAATGATGCTGTTGAGATTTGGAGGAGCTGTAGGTTTGAGAGGGTTGCATACTAACTCTGGTTGTTTTTGTTGTGATGAATGAAATTGTAGGGTATAGGATTTGGATTCTGTGTATGCTAGATGAACATATTTAGAATGGATGAGGGTTTGTAGATATTGTAGATTGACAGGTTACCTGAGTTGAAGCATAAATGTATGAATTAAGGGATGTATGAGAGGTTATAGGTGAAGTTCAAGGATCTGAGAAATGATAATTAATGAAAGTGAGAAGTAAATGAAAGGTTGAATTGAGAGTTCTAGAGATGCAGTGGCAGTTAGCTGTGCCGGTTTGTTTGAGTTGAGAAGCTTGCAACTACTGCAATTGCAGGTAATCAAAGTTGTTTGTAAATGATTTATGAAGTTTAAGTTAAGGAAATGTATTGTTATTTGAATTTATAGTTAAGAGTTTTGGGGTTGCACAATGTCTGTGCATTAGTTTTCTTTGGCCTCGAGCAATGGCTCGGCTTTGTGCAAGTGTTTTGGCCTTGTGCCATTCCACCTAGTCGGGATCGACTCTAATGACCTCGATCCATCTCGGCGAGTCGAATCGAGTTAAATTGGGTTTGACCCACCGAGTCATTAGTCTTGACTCGTTGACCATTGACCCCTGGACATTGACCTTTGACTCGGACTTTGATCTTTGTAGACGTTTACCGTTAGTTGAACTGTTGGCCGTCAGTGACCGTTAGTTGACCCTAATGGGCTGGGCCTTAGGTTAATGGGCTGGTTTAGTGGACTTGGGTTAGAACCAGTTTCCTTATTAAACATGTATTAGACCTTTGTGGTCTGAAATAGCCTTTGATTTCTTCTACAAAGTTATAGATATTCATAAGACTTAGATAATGAACTATAGAAACAATAAAATTGAATTAGTGTACCTTTAGATGTGCTAAAGATAGTTAATGAAAAGGTGTAAAGTCATAAATGGGCTTAGAATCATTAGTTAGACTTGTAAGATTCTTGTGTGAGCCATGTTGGCTAGATTCTTAGAGTTCTTGTGTGATTAACAGTTAGTCTATATTAACAACGATCGATTCAAAGGATGAACCGGTGGATCGTGGATCTCGAGGTAGGCGAGGCTTGTCATCAAAAGAGGTGGGAATACATTTGACTCTATGGTAACCATTGTTGTTTCTTTTACAAAAGCTTATGTTTAACAAAGTCATGCATTTCTGTCTGTAAATTTTATGTATTGTTCAATTTGTTTTACGATAATTCTGTTGATTCTGTTAATCTTTACATGGTTTGGAAAGGACCTGTGATGTTTTGTTTTCAATATGAATTGTTTGGGAAATAAGAATTTCCGTTTGTATGCCTAATAGGTGTGTAAGGAATTGGTCGACATCTATTAGGAATATGATAGGCTCCTTCATTTATATCTACATGAATTCTGCTTTTATGCTTAATAGGTGTAAGGAATTTGTCGACACCATATAGGCTAATAGGGTGTGGAAGGAAGTGGTCGACACTCAATATATACATTGTTTGACGAAGGAGTTTGTCCATATGCATGTTTGTTTATTTTAGTGACTTGGTCACTATTTAATGTTTCTGAAAACATGAATTGTTTTCCAAATCTTGCCTATGATTACTTAGAAGTTAAATGTTAATTATTCCCACTTTCAGTTTCAGAGACAGACCAGAGTTGCGCAGCGAAAGCTCCGAGAAGTTGACTTCTTTAGTTGGTTATAATATGATATGTTTATTATGTTGTATATTTTATTTGTAAACCAAATGACTATTGTATATGTATCATTTGAGAGCAGATCTTGTATATATATTTCTGAGCGGGCTAGTTTTGGGTTAAGTTTTGTAGCAGATTTCTTAATTAAATGCTTAAGGATATGATTTAGATTATTAGTGCCCCTTTATTTAGTTAATCTCTTGGATTAGTCAGCTGCTAGCTTAGGGGGCGCTATAAAGTTGGTATCAGAGCGCATTATTAGATCTTATATGGGAGACAATAGGAATAGCCAGTGCCAGTTAGTGAAATAGATTAGTTTATAACTGGGTTGGGCTGTGAGATAAATCTTAATCACTAAAAGCTATCAATAATTAAAAGAATTATTTGATTGATTGATTTATTTGTTTGATTGTTTCTTTGTATTTGTAATGAAGTAAAATTTTTAGGGTACACCAATAACTTTAGTTAATAAGGATTTGGGACTAATTAATTTAAAAAGTATGAACATGTAAATAATCTAATACTATTAAAATATTGAGATTAGTATTATTGATAAATCTTGAATGTCACATAGAAATTTATTAGATACCTCGACGTATACATAAAATCAACAATTTATAATTTCATAAATGTTAATAATATTCTCGGAACTTAATAATATTTGTAAGAGTAGCTAGAATAATAGCCAACCATCAATGTATATGAAGAAAATATTATAATAGTAATTATAAATGATAATAAAAGTAATAATAATTTTGATAAGTAATGTTAGCATTTCTGAATTAGTAACATATTGAACTTAATGTAACTAAAATTTCAATAAGGATATATAACGGTAAAAATAATAATTATGGTCAAATAACTATGGAAAATTATTTTCGTTTATCTACGAATAAGTTTTGTAAATTAAACTAATTACAAATTATCTTTAATCTAACAAATGATTCAGTAAATCTCTAAAATGAAACAAATATACATGAAATATTAATAATGGTATTCTGATGCTTAGTGTATGTAATTTTAAAATTAAAAGAAAATAAATTTGTATATTAATAGGACACTTTACACTAATAGCAAAACATAAAGACTATTAGGATATATTATAATTTTATGCAGACTCAGTATTTAAATCATATTAAATTACCAACGCCAATATTTAACAAGATATAGTATACAGATTCAATCTGGTTAAATAAAATCTATTATATCAATCTTTATGCACATGTAGAATTGTATTTAAAAGATTAAGGCTTAGTGTAACTATTAACTTAAGAACAATGAAAATAGTAATATTGGTAAGACAATAATTTTGATAACATAAGCAAATAATAATACTATACTTAACTACTATAAAATTTAGAGTTATTGTAAATATCATTTGGATAATAATTATAGGATAGTAATAGCAAAATGTAATTTTTATTAATAATACAACTTAGGGATTACTTAGCAATAATATAAAATTTAAGAAAATAAAGTTAGATCAAATCAAATTTATAGTGTTAATAATAAAAACTAAATTTGACATTATGATTAATTACGATTAACTTTTATCGGCTTAAGGAATAAGAAATAAATGTAGTAACAATAATAAAATATTAATACCAGATAACTATGAAATATTATTAGCGGTGATTTACTTAGATCAAGTCACATAATGAAATGAACAAATAGACATAACTTTAAATTTGGGTAAAGGTTATACAGTAAAAACTTTATATATTGATACTCCATATATTAATAAAAAAATCATGGTCCCAACTTGGGCCAGTTACAAATAGTAATAAACTCCACATTTTAATATTAATAGATTTTGCTAGTCCCACCTTAATGAATTTACCTCCATATATTAATAAAATCAACATAATAGGAAAATTATTGATCTTGTTACATCAAAATTTAAGATGAAGGAAAATGTTTATCTATAGTTGTTTGAGAAAATAATGTAAGTTTTTGGATTGTTATGGCATCTTTTGATTTGCGTATGCGTAAGACCTCGTTGCTATGTGCACCATCTTGTTGAAGCCAAAACATTTCCAACTTGTCGAGCATGTTTAAAGCTTCTTGGCATGAAACTTTTGGTATCTCCGTACTATCATCATCGGGATTATCTCCCTCCGCTTGTTGTCTAATTCCAACGATTCTTTCTTCTTCGGTTGAAGCATATACGACTTGTTGCTCATTGGGATGATTAAGGAAGACGTCCATATCCACTCGATTAGTGTAGTGCAATTGTTCAATTTGATTACTCATAAGTATCTTTTAACCATTTCGCAAGATCTTTTTGCATCCAATTTGGATGTGATTTTTTCTTTTCACACAATTCTATACGAATTTTATCACTCATATGAGTTCTTTTCCTAACATTGGATGACATTTTGATTTGGTTGAGAAGAAGAGAATATTAAAAATAATGAATTATCTTCTAATATATCTAGTACTATTTATAGTGTAGAGAAAACTTCAAAAATTCTTAAAGGATATATTATTCAATATATAATAAAGGGTATATCAATATATTATTCATAAAGGATATATATCCTTCGCATAAAGGATTCATTATTCAATATATGTATATACATTATCCAATATCATTTACATACTTTGACATAGCAAAAAAAAAATCATCTTTTTTTTGGTATACCTCCCTATATTAATAAACTCCATATATTAATAATTTTGCAAAGTCCCAAGGTTATTAATATATGGAGTTTTTACTGTAACATTAAGTTATTCTTAAATTGTACATGAATTTAAAAATTATTTAGTTATAACATTATAGTTTCATTTGGAAATAGAATTCGATTTCATTAAAATAAATAAATAATAATAATGATAAATAAATAAAATAAAATAAAATATATTTTGATGACTAAATTGTTTAAAATGATGTGTATTGTTTATGAAGTAAAATTTTAAATTACATCAGTTAAGATAAAAATTAAAAATTAATTAATCTTAATAAATTAATACTTAGTTAATCCAGCACTGGGGAATAGTGAGGTTGGTTTTCCTATGTGTTTCCTGTGGTACTTATTACGTAGGTAGGCATTGTCAGACGTCGCGAACCTAGACAGTTCAACTACATTCTTGTATCACTAGGCATAGAAGGGAGACTTGCTTCTATTAGTGAATTGTTAGATCCCAAATTTTATTTAGAAACTTTAATATAGAGTATTTTCTCACTTAATTAGAACCAGTAACTTATTGGAAAGGAAATTAGTATTTTGAACCTAGAGCCACAAATTTTAGTTGTAGAAAGCCATATAGGTTTGTGTTTTGTTATCGTGTTGTTTTTCTCTTAGACAAGAGATAGGATTTTTCTTTAAGGTGAGGAGTTGTTGAAGACTAGAAGGATGGTTTGATTTTCGAGGACGAAAATGTACAAGGTGGGGAGAATGTAAAGACCCTCAAGCTCGTCAACGCTATTAGACCGGTCAAGAGTCGGTTTAGAGATGATCAAGAGATAATTTAGCCGATAATAACTCAATTAGTGAATATAGATTTTAATTAATAGAAATTAATCTAACAACGTTCTAAATACGAAGTTAGTATCTTTGGATGGATCTCGGAAAGTTACGCGGAATGGACTACTCGAGCGCGTCATTCGGACACCGGGCGAAGAAGATATCACTTGAGATGCATGAAGGGTAAAATAGTAATCTTGGATACTAATCTTGTGGCTGCCATTTATCCAGGTGTTGGGCTCGTGGGTGTTTTGGTTGGTCTTATCCCAATCGAGTAGATAAACTCGATTCCTTTTATTTCTTTTCCGTTCTTCTTCATTCTTCTTTTCCTTCTTCTTTTCGCGACTTTCTTCTGTTCTTCAGCCGAGTGAGTAAATTGAGAGTGAATTCGAGAAAAAAAAATCATCCGGTGGTGCTGATAGATGATGGTGGGTCGTGGCGATGATGTTGTTTAGTCAAGAGAAGCCGAGGAAATGAGAGATTGGAGAAAAACAAAGAATTAAGAGTTAGGGTTTCTGAGAAATCATTTGGAGTTCAATTAGGTAAATTGATGGGTTAATTGGGTTATTGATAGATGAAGATTAAGAGGGTTGATGTTAATTGAGGCTGTAGAGTTGCTCTGATGATTAAACTGTAGAATTAGGATTTTGTAAGAACAACTCAGGGAAGCTGTAGATGATGAAATTGAAGGTTTAGTGGTGTGGTTGGAGATGAGTATTACGTGTTGAGGGCAAGGATTAATGCTTAACTACCGTTTATCAGTTTCCAGTGAAGAATCAGTGAATTAGGGTTTCATAAGAAAGTTCATAGGAGATTAAAAGATGAAATTAATGTTCTAGGAATGAGATAGAAGATGGGTATTGGATGACTTAGCAATTCAGAGAATACGAATTGTTAGGTAAGTCTCTAATTGTTTCAATTTAGTATTTTGATTTGAATGTTTATAAATTATTGAGATTGTGTGATTCTATCTAAGGTTGAAATGAACTACGAGATGTTGATAATTGAGTTAGTGATTGTGAATTGAGATAATGAATGGAAGGAGTTGGAAGTATGTTAATAGAGGATATATGTAGATGTATGCTAAGATTGTTGGAGATGATGGTGTTGAATCAAGTGAACGGAGTGAAGAGGTTGATTCGGGATGGTGTTTGGAGATCGTTTGATTTAAGGCTACTTTGACTAGAATTGATGAAGTAGCAGTTCAGAGGAGTCTAATACCGGAGTAAGTTTTTATGTTGTTTAATTACAATAATTGAAGTTGAATTGTGTATAATCTGTTGTAGTTGAAGAATGGGATGAGTTTAAGGAGAAGATGTAGATGCAGATGTAGAAGTTGTAACTGATTTGGCAGTGATGTTGTTAATGTTTTATTGGGTTTATCTTAGATGAATGCTTAGACTGTGGTGTTGTTGTAAGGTGCAGGGATGGAATAAGATTGTGCTGGTGCTGAGATGGAGTTGCAGGTTATGCTGCTTTGGTGAGTACCAGACTACAGAGTGGTTAAGGGAATTGAAGCATAAAGTTTATGGGGTTGATGTGAATTGCAGGGTATGAGATTGATTTTAAGTGGTGGCACATGGAGTAAAGTTGAATCTGTAACCACAGTGAGATTCTAGTTTAGTTATATGAGTTGGTGTTGAATTGAGTATGGAGATGAGTTATGGAATTGCAAATGATGCTGTTGAGATTTGGAGGAGCTGTAGGTTTGAGAGGGTTGCATACTAACTCTGGTTGTTGTTGTTGTGATGAATGAAATTGTAGGGTATAGGATTTGGATTCTGTGTATGCTAGATGAACAGATTTAGAATGGATGAGGGTTTGTAGATATTGCAGATTGACAGGTTACCTGAGTTGAAGCATAAATGTATGAATTAAGGGATGTATGAGAGGTTATAGGTGAAGTTCAAGGATCTGAGAAATGATAATTAATGAAAGTGAGAAGTAAATGAAAGGTTGAATTGAGAGTTCTAGAGATGCGATGCTAGCGATTAGGCTTGTCTTAGGTTTGTTTGAGTTGAGAAGCTTGCAACTACTGCAATTGCAGGTAATCAAAGTTGTTTGTAAATGATTTATGAAGTTTAAGTTAAGGAAATGTATTGTTATTTGAATTTATAGTTAAGAGTTTTGGGGTTGCACAATGTCTGTGCATTAGTTTTCTTTGGCCTGAGCAATGGCTCTGGCCTGTGCAAGTGTTTTGGCCTTGTGCCATTCAGCTTAGTCGGATCGACTCTAGCCGAGCTCGGTCCATCCGACCGAGTCGAATCGAAGTTAAATTGGTTTTGACCCACCGAGTCATTAGTCTTGACTCGTTGACCATTGACCCTAGACATTAACCTTTGATTTGGACTTTGATCTTTGACCGACGTTCTGATTAGTTGAACTATTGGCCGTCGAGTGACGTTAGTTGACCCTAATGGGCTGGGCCTTAGGTTAATGGGCTGGTTTAGTGGACTTGGGTTAGAACCAGTTTCCTTATTAAACATGTATTAGACCTTTGTGGTCTGAAATAGCCTTTGATTTCTTCTACAAAGTTATAGATATTCATAAGACTTAGATAATGAACTATAGAAACAATAAAATTGAATTAGTGTACCTTTAGATGTGCTAAAGATAGTTAATCAAAAGGTGTAAAGTCATAAATGGGCTTAGAATCATTAGTTAGACTTGTAAGATTCTTGTGTGAGCCATGTTGGCTAGATTCTTAGAGTTCTTGTGTGATTAACAGTTAGTCTATATTAACAACGATCGATTCAAATGATGAACCGGTGGATCGTGGATCTCGAGGTAGGCGAGGCTTGTCATCAAAAGAGGTGGGAATACATTTGACTCTATGGTAACCATTGTTGTTTCTTTTACAAAAGCTTATATTTAACAAAGTCATGCATTTCGTACGTAAATTTTATGTCTTTGTTCAATTTGTTTTACGATAATTCTCGTTGATTCTCGTTAATCTTTCCATGGTTTGGAAAGGACTGTGATGTTTTGTTGTCAATATGAATTGTTTGGGAAATAAGAATTTCCGTTTGTATGCCTAATAGGTGTGTAAGGAATTGGTCGACATCTATTAGGAATATGATAGGCTCCTTCATTTATATCTACATGAATTCTGCTTTTATGCTTAATAGGTGTGTAAGGAATTGGTCGACACCATATAGGCTAATAGGGTGTGGAAGGAAGTGGTCGACACTCAATATATACATTGTTTGTGAAGGAGTTTGTCCATATGCATGTTTGTTTATTTTAGTGACTTGGTCACTATTTAATGTTTCGAAAACATGAATTGTTTTCCAAATCTCGCCTATGATTACTTAGAAGTTAAATGTTAATTATTCCCACTTTCGGTTTTGAGAGACAGAGACTGAGTTGCGCACAAAAGCTCCGAGAAGTTGACTTCTTTAGTTGGTTATAATATGATATGTTTATTATGTTGTATATTTTATTTGTAAACCAAATGACTATTGTATATGTATCATTTGAGAGAAGATCTTGTATATATATTTCTGAGCGGGGCTAGTTTTGGGTTAAGTTTTGTAGCAGATTTCTTAATTAAATGATTAAGGATATGATTTAGATTATTAGTGCCCCTTTATTTAGTTAATCTCTTGGATTAGTCAGCTGCTAGCTTAGGGGGCGCTATAGTATAGTTGAGACCAAGCAACAAAACCTATAGTTCACCTAGTTTCTTCAGTATCCCTGCGCTTCCGACATTCAATAAGTGCACGCACTGGAACAATTCCTTTGTTTCGTATTCCAAACGATAAAAGGAACAACAAATACATTCAGTAACAACTCTATTCAATCTTAGTGATATGAGTTAGACAAAGGCTCTTCTGTTTAATCCAATAAACCCCTTTGTTGGGTTTAGATCTATATATCCAACAACTACCAAAGTAGCAGAGTTTATATTTTGCAATCAAAAATAGGATCTATCAAGATACTATATAATGATGCCGATCTACGCAACTAATCAATCAAATCTATCAAAGATAAACCGATTATAGTTGGATCTCAGCCGATCAAGTTTTGTGCACACCAAAGATTATGAACCCAATAAGAAATCTTCTTTATATTCAAATCTTCTTTAATCTTCAGTAAACACCTGCACACCACAACTTGAATCTCTTGTGATCAATCACGCACAGAACGGAGTCTATTAATAATGGATTATAACTAGACATCCTTAGATCTACAAACAGTTCTAAAGATCTCGTCGACACTTCGATCTAGTTTGAGTGAATCTTATATCAGAAGAGAAGATACTCAAGAATAAACAAACAAGGTACAATCAAAGTTCAACAACCGTCAGTCAATCAAATCAAATCGAAAACTAATAATACTGCAATTATCTAGTTTCCCACCAACGGTACTCATAGAGCTTCTTGATCCCACAGAAGTCTTTAAACGAGTGGTCGTAAGAGATTTCGCCTTATTAGGGTAATTTCCTCTCCGAGTAGACGGCTCCACCAGTAACAACACAACAAGGTAGTTTTGCTGGCTCTTAGGATAGTTTGCACGAAATGCAAACTTGGCTATTTATAGACCAAGGAAGTTTGGACACCAAGGAATTTCCAAAACCGAAATATTCTTAAGATATGCAATATATTTCCAAATCGGTTTCCATAATTCCTGGAAATGCTCTGTCCAATACTAATCGAAATCTCACTAGAAAATATCCAATTAGTAAATGTACATTACCAATTTTTATTTTCCAAAGATATGCATTATAATTGCTGGTAATTAAAAGCATATAAGATTAACAACCTTAATTAAAATATTCTCAACTTATTTCGGTTCTGGATCTCCTTTAGTTATTAAGGAATATCTTTGAACAATAAAAGATAGGAGTTACAGAACATGTTCAAAGTATGTCGGCATCTTATTCTTTGTAAATCCTTTTTCTTATTTACAATCTTGGAATCGATTATACCACACTTCCAAACAAGTTAGAACTGGTTCATATGATTTCCAAGAACTATGTGATTGATCAAATATCAATGCATTAATCATGGGTTTAATCAAATATTTACAAGGATCGGTTCTACCTTAATATGGTTACTGGGACCGGTTACATCAGTTACCAGGATCGGTTACGTCAATTACCATATTCTCATGGTATTACTTGTGATCGGTTACACTAATCACAAGGATCCGTTACACCAATTACCAGGACCGGTTACACCAATTACAAGGGTCGATTACAACTCTTTTGTGATCGGTCATACCGATTACCAGGATCGGTTACACCAATTACAAATATCGATCATACCATCTAAGGTGATTACTTAGGATCGGTTACACTAATAAAAGTCATACAAATACATAAGTCAGGCAGTGTGACTAGTTTTACCAAGATACATAACAATTTATGATTGGTTCTACTAACTCACACATATTGGTAATCCAAAGATATGCAATGAATAACAATACCAATAAGCCTAGCGATTTCTCTTTCGATTCATAAAACAAGTTCATGAATGTACTTCCTTTAAACAAATGTAAACATTGTTTCCTAGGATGAAATCTTCACCTTTACCCATACACATAATCACAATAACATTCAAACGATTATGTCAATGTCTTATATACGAAGTTCAAAAGATAGGCGTTATACTTCGTATTCTAATTCCTTAACACTATGTCTACTAGAGTATATCATTCACAGCTTCGTAGTTATGTTTTCAATATAGCACGACTTGAAAGATACGTTGGGAATGAAACAGTTCAAGTCAAAATATTACTGACCTCAAGAGGAAGGATGATGTCGTCGATGTAGCTTGTTACTTCTTCACATTCTTCAAGTCTTCGAGTAATACTTATATGTCTCATAATCCTAATCTTTCTAGCCTAACCTATACGAAGTTGTCTCTAGTATATAATCAAGCGACTCTTTAATTGAGTTTTCATTCATTAAAATATGACAACCAAACTTGACATACCAACGCTTGGTGGGTTCAACCGAGTTATGCTCCAACACATAGACTTAATATTTGACATCAAAAGTTCATTATATTTTCCATCAATATTTGCATAAAGACATATAATAGACTTAACTTTTGACATTTATGGGACAATATCCCATAATTTTTTTTGTAATATATAAAACCAATAAAGATTAATACTACAAAATCATCTTCCAAATAAACTTTAGAATTTAAATAAAAAAATCTAAAAACATTGCAAGATGAAAATCGTTGGCAATAGCTATTGGTAGGCCTGGAAATGAGTTTATATTAATGCCTACGAGTGATAACCGCAAGTGCACGGTGTCTACAATGTAGACAGTGGCAAATACGGGTCGATACCGCAGAGACTTGTGGTGCTTAAGATGATCTAATGGCTTCCTAAAGCGAATTCGGGTGATATTGTAACAACGGGGGTGTTTTAGTGTGTCGGGCGGCGAGATTGTTGTTGTAACAGTGAACTAAGGCAAAGAAGTAAACTGTAAAGCACAAGGGTGGTTGATTCCACCACCTGACCTCATGCTCAGGCAAATTTAGCTTAATTTCTATTCTTGTGCCTTCACTTGAAGGTCTAAGGTAGATTTTCACTAACTAAATCCACTAATTCCCCCCTAGTATGAGCTGTCTTCTTACAGTACAGCTCATCACAGGGTCATAAGCTTCATTATTCACTTACTAATCCTAACATTGTATAAAACAGTGAAGAATTAAATCTCGAACTAAACATGCTTCACATAAAAATCAGGGGTTTCATCAAACACCCTGGTAATTCAAATTAAAGCATTACAAAGACAAATAAAACACAATTTAACACTAAGTGGTGCTCTGGCATGCCCCAAAATCATCCTCTACCTCTTCTATTTATACATGCACGGAATTCCCAAAACCCTAATTCTCAAAACAAAGCAATTAAAGTCATACCCTCTCGCCCATACCGCTTGAATCGTACTCCTCTCTTGTCTATTGGCTCCGCAACTCTTTTGATGTTGATGTTAGAGAAACCCTAATACTAGTTATCTCAACCCTAGCCTCTAAGTTAGAAGAAGCTACGGGTAAAGATGGCTAGAACTAGGGTGGTGGACGAGTTGTTGAGGCGGAGTTGTTGTCTGGCAAGAGATGGTGGTGATGGAGGAAGGTGATGAAGGTGGCTTGGCTGCGGCGGTATGGTCGGGGAGAGGGGAATGGGTTTTGCAGAGGAGTTGGTCGGAGAAGAAAGAGAAGATGGAATGGGAAATGAGTTCTCTCGATAGGGTATAGGGTTAGGAGGTTTCGTTGTGAGGCGGGGATATCAAGATATGATGAAGAAGTCCTCAGCGAGCGTTGGATGCGAGACGAGATCCGAGCATTTGAGAGAGACTCGGAGTGTTTTGGTGTTGAGCGAGCGCATCAAGATATGATGAGGAAGTCGGAGCGAGCGTAGGATGTGGCGAGTGAAGATCTTAACGGCTCGGGATGGCGGGTTCGGATCGGGTCATGGGTAGCTCTAGCCCATGTCTTCCTTGTTGGGTTGCAATCGATTCGCGCGCGCGGCTTTGCCTCTCTGCTCCATAGATGCTCGACTCAATTCTTCGCTCTTTTGGCTCCTCAATTTCTCCGAGCTTTATTTATTACCTAAAAACACAAAATTAATTAATACAAATATTTATTCTTGAAAACAAAGAAAACACGGAGAAACTGGGATAATATCGATTTCTAAGCGCAAAAGATGAGTAAAATACCAATAAAAAGGTGTATAAATATGCACTATTTGGCACTCATCAAATACCCCCAAACCCGAATTTTACTTGTCCTCAAGTGAAACAAACGAAAGAAATCCTAACTATACCCCTGTCGCGGTCTCTCGAATGCATTTAGCGTATTCACTAAGCCTTTAAACCCCTAGGTGTCCCTAGTGGACGAGTTGTAGTCTCGTGAGGGTTTACCAGAGGTGTACCCACAAAACCTTCTCCTACTTCAGAGTGTAAAAGAGTCTTAAGCCTCCAAGAAGCTATGAGTACATAGAGTTTCTACATGCTAGTAACAAGAAGTTAGAACTACCAAAGAACGCATTCTCATCCTTAAGTGCTGAGCGAGAAGTAACCATACCATATGAAAGATTTCGGGTTCGATTGTGATCATAAGCCTCGACTTCTGCCTCACCATTAGGGTTTTATGATAATTGCACTCAAAAAGATTGCTTTTTAGTCTCTCATGTGTGCGAGCAGTAATAAGAGAGAAATCTGCACACGTTGAAGGTAAGAAGGATAACCTTCCGAAATAATTTCTGGAGACTCCACAGAGTTGTGGACAAAAAGAATCTTTTTCTGATGATCTCTAAGAAAGGAAATCAACCATTAGCAAGGGGTGGGAGTACTCACTCACTTCTCACCCGATCGGCAATTAATATCATTCTCTCATAGGAAACCATAGAAACGTCTTCAATCTTCGGTCTTCGGTCTTCAACTGTTGATGACGAACTTCTGATCTTTACAAAAACTTGACAATTTTTTTTTTTTTTTTTTTTAAGTATCACAATAAAATAATAAAACTCAATTTTTCACAAACTTCATTAATTCTCATCCTATTTTCTTTTCTTTTCTTTGTTGCTTGTAAACCTTGGACTATCTCAACTTTTCTTCCAATATTCGATGATGCTCCGTTTCTTTGTGATGATGTGTTTCTATGGGTCGTTGATTGAGAGAGAGTGATGCTAACGCAAATCGATATTTAGAAGGAGTTTTCATCTTTAGACGTCACCCTCATGATTGACAAAAACTAGCACTCAAGAGATCAAAAGTAGTCTTGAAATTGGTGCGAAGTTGGGTAGCTCACCATTCCTACCCGGAATTGACGTACGGTGACACACACTCTAATGACTTTTCTAGAAAGTTGCAAAAATTGAAGGTTGGTGCCTCACTTGATGTAAAATGGGTAGTCTCCACTATGGGTGATCACAATTCTACTACCGAATATCTAAACAGCACCTAATTCGCCCTCTAGTTTGGTTAAATCCAACTTTAACGCTCTAATCAACTAAGAAACCCGATTATGTTCTCCGGTACTTCCAAGTTCTGTTATTTCGGTCAGATTCTCTATGTAAACATAGCTAGAAGCATGCTAGTGACTCTAAAATCTCTAAAAGTTGGAGGTTTTTACAAAAAGAGTTTTTTTTTTTTTTTTTTTTAAAAAAAAATTTAAAATAAGAAGGAAAACAAAAAGACTAAAAACTCTACATGCAAATCACACCCCCAAACCTAAATCAAACATTGTCCTCAATGTGTCAACAGATAGGAAAAATTTAAACAGTCACATACCAAGAGAACTATGCTGATAAGAGAAAAGGGAAGAGATTACAGGATGTCGGCGGAAGCAAGGTTGGAGCTTCATTAATCAAGGCTAGAATCCAACATTCTCAGCGGAGATCATATCGGATTAGCACAATATATGCACAAGAAGACTCAACCGATGCAAGAAAAGAAAAATTTAACAAGTCCTACTGGATTATATACAATAGAAATTTACCATACACTAACAATCTAAAGAGTTGAGGGTCAACCCAATAGAAAATATGTACAAACATCAACAGTCTTACACAAATATAAAATGAGAGTGCAAGTAAGACTGCATATGAGAATGAGTTTCCCCCAAACCTAAACTTGTGAACATGTGTGTTTGAAAGCACAAAATCTTGAAATTTTAAAGGTACATCATGCAAAAGGTCTAACTCAAAATGAGTTTTGCTAAGAGCAATGGACATACATATTCCAATTTGTGGCTCTTTAAAAGTGTTATACTTTGATGCAAAGTAGTCCAAGAGGACTTGGGAGGCACAAAGTTCTAGGCCTAGATTAGGCATTCTTAGAAAAGTTGGTTTTGCAATTTTGTTACAAACTACACCTAGGTTTGGTGGAGGAGTTTCAATTTGTGACTTAGGAGAGAGGCTAGGTACATCTAAGTTGTTTTCATGTATAAAATCATTTGCACCATCACATACTTTCCTAAGGTGGGGAAGAGGGTAAATCATGCTCACCGGCATAGACAAATTCATCAATCACCATGTCATAATCATCGGCGGGCAACATATTGTGATATGGGCAGGGAATCGGACACAACAATAATATCATGATCCAAAAGAACATTAGTGTCAACAGAAGATTCATCTTTTCCTAAATCACAAACAAGTTGTGTAGCATGCTCACATTCACTGAAGAATTTCACAAACCCAAACTCAGAGTCAACATCATATGTATGAATGCTAGAAGAAGTATCATTCATAGGGTTCACAGAAGAGACGCCTAACGTCTCTGAACCAAAGATTCCATCATATTTTTAGCATATACATGTTCTTCTAACATATCATGTTCATCATCATCATCATCATAACAAAAATTTATCTCCCCATTCAAAATTTGAGCATTTCAGTGCGCTCATCTACCTCTAGATTAGGTTCATATTTAGTGTATGATTGTGCAAAAGGTTCACTAGAAGGGATGCTCGTGCAATGCTTTCCATCCAAGTATATCATTGTTTTGCTCTATGAGCTCTTCCATTAGTGATTGCATACAAGGAGGTGGGGAAGTATAACATTGTTCAACTTCCCATTTGTGATGGATGATGTATGTGTGCATGGTTATCATGGCTTTCCTAGACTGTCTAAACTCATGTAAAATGTAGCAGTTCTCGGGGGTGGTCTAATCTACCACATAAGGTACAAGCATACATTTCATAGTGCCTAGGGGATTAGAATCGACAGATTGCTCATGTAATTGCCTTTCTAAAGCGGATACTTGAGCTTCTAATCGATCTAAAAGTGATGATTTGGGTATGAGAAAAGTGTTCATTTTCAACATGTGGTGGATGATACATGTGCTCATAATGATTAGGGTATGTAGAGTCGGGGGGCCACGAGAAGGCGCATAAAATTCCCTAAAATCACTATGGTATGTGGGGAGTTCATATTGTGAAGCATGCCCGTAAGCAAGCTCTCTAATGGATTTGTTTGTATCCCCAGATGCAGACCAAAATCCTGACATGGTCTAGAAACTCAATTTGGTTTAAATGGTTTTTGGTTTAAGTGGGCTTTAGGCTATGCAAAGACAAGTTGCATGACCCGGTGGAGCGTGGCTCAGTTTGGTTTAAGCCCATGTTGTGTAGATGCAAAGTCCAGTGGTCCTGCAAAGCCCAGCAGCGCTGGGTTCCAGCCCAGTTTGGCAGGAGCAGAGCTTAGCTATGCACAGCCCAGTGATGTGCAGCTCAGTACACAGTGGGTCTCAGTTGGTATACAAAGCCCAGTTCACAGTGGCCTTCAGTTTGGCTTATGTGGGCTCAATTTGGTTTATATGGGTTGTTTGGTTTATGTGGGCTTAGTTTGGTTTAAATGGCGGGAGCGAGCCCGGTGCACAGCCCTGATCAAGCGAGCCCAATGATTGTGGGCTTCGGTGGTTATGCAAAGCCTAGTTAAGTGGGCTCCAATGGTTGTGCAAAGCCCGAGGTTATGTGCGGGTGCGATTTTGTTGCACAACCAGTTGAACGACCCAGATATGTGGGCCTCGGTTTGATGCAAAGAACAAGCTTGTAAGCCTCCCAAGCTCGGTTTATGCAATAGTTTTTGTGCACGGTTTGAAATGATGCCTTTGGTTTGAGTGCAGCTCGGTTTATGCCTGAATTACACAAAGATGGCACTCACATTTTAGCACACAGGAGTGTTGGATGATGTTGCTTGAGAGAGACACAGCACTGACAAATGCAAACCTTCAAAAATGACACAGTACAACACAGGGCAGCTATTCTATCATGCAAAACATGGTTTGATTTACGAGGTCATGTATAGGCCAAGACTCAATCACGGGCTTCAAGTTTACCACGAGTCACTCAAGTGTCACGGTATGGTCAATAATTCCAGGAGATGGGGCAACATGCAGCAAGGTGTCTAGCTTATCATGCAAAGCAGAGTATGCACAATGGGTTATGCTCAGGTTACACTCAAGCTCTACAGCTACAGGGGCTGGATTGAGCACAGGGTAACTGAAAGGTGAGCATAGAGGATGTTGAAGCTAAGGGTTACTGCACACGACACACAATGCACAGGGATGGAACAATTCCTAGCACGATTTTATTATGCACTCAGGGTAGTGCTTAGGTGAACTAAAATTGACTCAGGGGTGCAGGGCAGTACACTCCTAGTTTCACATATCGTGCAATGCATACATACTAAGTCCATCTACCCAAAGTAAAACTCAAATACCACCATATGCTTGCATCCGGATCATCACACGGATATAAAGTACAACGAGGCTTTGAGAATGACCAACCTGCTCTAACCACGGTGGTTTGTATTGTTCTTGCTCCTTGTCTTTCCCTGGATTGGCTCAACTAACGACTTGCACGGCGACAGGGCTAGCAAGGCACAGCACGGGATTTTAAGTTGCGGGGTTGCTCAAAGTTTTGCAAAACTCCAGTTTGTCGCCTCTTTCTTCTCCTCCTTAGGCTTGGCGCAGCACAGAGGATATGGGTACTGCCGCTCGGATGGGAAGTTCGGCTCCAAAACTTGCCTGATTTAAAGCAAGGCAATGTGCATAATTTGATTAAAATTAGCTCTGACTTCTCTACAGCATGATAGCTATTTTAAACTGCTCTTGCTTGATTGGACTGACTGGAGTTAATATGCAGGGCAATGATATTATATGATCACAAGTAGCACTAATATGCAGGGCAATGATATTTATGAAGTTATAGCTAAAACTACAAGGCTAAATATGATCATGGGATAGGTTCTTGAGGGATGCTAATAAGATGCGGAGATATTACGGGATGGTTACACCGATTACATTACTAGGTAACGATGCGGATGTGCAAATGAGATAAGTGACTATAATGCTTCGATAAAGTTAACAACAAGTAATAGAAAATGCGAGAAGGGAAACCGCACTAGCATCTAAGTTATACTAATAACGGGACTAAAAGCAAAAATTTAAAGTGAATATGTACGGTGGTGAAATGAACTCAGTAAAGGCAAGCAATGGATCACAGGGCACACGCCAAGTCCCCGGCAACGGCGCCAAAAACGTGGTAGGCCTGGAAATGAGTTTATATTAATGCCTACGAGTGATAACCGCAAGTGCACGGTGTCTACAATGTAGACAGTGGCAAATACGGTGTCGATCCACATAGACTTGTGGTGCTTAAGATGATCTAATGGCTTCCTAAACTGAATTCAGGTGATATTGTAACAACAGGGGGTGTTTTAGTGTGTCGAAGCGGCGAGATTGTTGTTGTAATGATGAACTAAGGCAAAGAAGTAAACTGTTGTAAAGCACAAGGGTGGTTGATTCCACCACACGACCTCATGCTCGAGCAAATTTAGCTTAATTTCTATTCTTGTGCCTTCACTTGAAGGTCTAAGGTAGATTTTCACTAACTAAATCCACTAATTCCCCTAGTATGTTTGTCTTCTTACAAAGTACATCTCATCACGGGGTCATAAGCTTCATTATTCACTTACTAATCCTAACATTGTATAAAACAATAAGAATTAAATCTGAACTAAACATGCTTCACATAAAAAATCGGGGTTTCATCAAACACCACAGTAATTCAAATTAAAGCATTACAAAGACAAATAAAACACAATTTAACACTAAGTGGTGCTCGCTAGCCTGTGCATACCCAAAAACATCCTCTACCTCTTCTATTTATACATGCACAGAATTCCCAAAACCCTAATTCTCAAAACAGCAATTAAAGTCATACCCTCTCGCCCATACTTCTTGAATCGTACTCCTCTCTTGTCTATTCGGCTCTGCAACTATTTTGATGTTGATGTTAGAGAAACCCTAATACTAGTTATCTCAACCCTAGCCTCTAAGTTAGAAGAAGCTACGGGTAAAGATGGCTAGAACTAGGGTGGTGGACGAGTTGTTGAGTAAGAACATTGTCTTTGACAAGAGATGGTGGTGATGGAGGAAGGTGATGAAGGTGGCAAGCTAAGGCGAGGTATGGTGGGGAGAGGGAATGGGTTTTGCAGAGAGTTGGTCGGAGAAGAAAGAGAAGATGGAATGGGAAATGAGTTCTCTCGATAGGGTATAGGGTTAGGAGGTTTCGTTGTGAGGCGGGGATATCAAGATATGATGAAGAAGTCCTCAGCGAGCGTTGGATGAAGCGAGACGAGATCTGAACGGCTGAGAGAGACTCGGAGTGTTTTGGTGTTGAGCGAGCGCATCAAGATATGATGAGGAAGTCGGAGCGAGCGTAGGATGTGGCGAGTGAAGATCTTAACGGCTCGGGATGAGCGGGTTCGGATCCGGGTCATGGGTAGCTCTAGCCCATGTCTTCCTTGTTGGGTTGGGCTGATTAGCGCGCGGGCTTTGGCTATCTGCTCCATAGATGCTCGACTCCAATTCTTCGCTCTTTTGGCTCCTCAATTTCTCCGAGCTTTATTTATTACCTAAAAACACAAAATTAATTAATACAAATATTTATTCTTGAAAACAAAGAAAACACAGAATCTGGGATAATATCTGATTTCTAAGCGCAAAAGATGAGTAAAATGCCAATAAAAAGGTGTATAAATATACACTATTTGGCACTCATCAGCTATGTGTACTCACAATAATTGTTATTCCAAACCCTAGTTATCCTTCTTAAAATACAAGAATAAATTCTCATAAGAAGTTTCCTAGATAAAAATTATTGAAGGAATCAAATAGCATTTCACTTACTTTGAAGACTCTTCTCATACTCCATATAATCATCAAGTTCATCTTCAATAAGATCAATCTTGGATTCAAGATTATTCATCTTGTCTTCAAGTCTTTTTGTTGAAGATTCAATTTCACTCTTCAAGGCACGTACTTGTTCCAAGACGAGATTCATGGTAAATGAGAGCTTATCAAAGTGAGAGACATTTGGATTCATATCAGCAGATAAATCATGTTTTACTTAACGCATCTCATTATCAGAAGAATCAAAGCGAACTTTCTTAGAAGGAAAGAGGATCATCCATACATCATCTTCTTTACTGGAAAGACTTGATGAGGACATGATAGAGAAGGTAAATGAAATGCTTGCTTAAGGGAATGAAATAATCTAATTTAAAAGAAAGAAGATATAGGGTAAATTCCCAAAAAGACCTTTGACAAAAGCCCTAACAGAAACAAAAAAAAAAGGTTTGTTAGGAAAGCCTTCCACCTGTTTAGAGACGGTTCTTAGCTCAATAACCGAAATTAGAGAAATTTAGGGAGATATACAAACAAGTCATCAGAAATCTTCTCAACCCCTCTTGGAGATTATAGTTCTTGTCCAAGGGAAAGAGACAAGAACAATATCAAAAACATTACAATATGTAAATTCTCCCATCTGAAGAAGGATCGGGAGGTTTCTCAGGAGAGGAGGAAGATTTTGTTAAACCTTGTTTCTGATTCCTCTTTAAGGAGTGAGATTCCACAGAGGATATTTTTCTTCCCTTTACTTTTCTGAATAGACTGTTTATGGATTTTTGCAAACTATGAATGGTTCCGAAAATCTCTTTAGACAGTGGCATATGAGGTTTTCTTTTCTTCTTCTGATAAGTTGGTTAGGAAGAAGTTTATTTAGGAACCTTTGTGCAAACCGTTTCCGGGTAATCCTGATTTTTATTCAAAGTATACTCACGATTTGTCGTGAAATTTATCATATCTTTCTCATTATAAGAGGGATTAGAATATGACAAAATCAAAGGAGTAATATGCTGATTTGATTTAATAGAATTCATCGAAGAGTATCAATCTTTCTTTTTAGAATCACGATTCAAGTAGAAGTCGCATTTTCTTATCTTAATGTTTTGATTGACATTCCAGATTTTCAATATTTTTAATCCATGCTTCCTTTTCCAGTTGAAATATTCTCTTTATCGAGCAAAGATATTTGGTCAAAAGGTCGAATTTTTCTTCTGGAGATTTTTGAATGTTTATCATGGAAAGGTCAATACTGTCGGAAGAACAAGAATGATTATCAGGAAAATAAGTGAGAGAACTACCACAGGCTTCTTCCTAAGGACAGTAGTCAAGAGCCATCTATGCTTTGGTTATCTCACTATCTCCCTTATCAGGAAAACCAGAAATGTGATGATCACATTTGTAGCACATGGAAAGAGTTCCATTATCATAGTTTTTGTGAACTTTCTTATCCATTTTATTGATTGAGGAGGATTTTTTACGAGACCTTCTTTTTCTTCTCCTAAGAGTTTTCTTTAACTGTTGTACACATAGTAAAAGAGTTCAATTAAAGCAATTCTCATCCTTCAAATCAATAAAATTGAACAAGGAGAATTTCCATCAGATGTAGCAATGGAATTGCAAGACAATCAATTTTTTCTCTTTTACTAAGTTCATGATCAAAAATCTTTAGTTTTCCCACCAGAGTATTTCTGGATAGAGTCTCAAGGTTATTTCCTTCAACGATGGCATGTTTCTTAGAGTCGTATTTGGCTGGCAACGATCTGAGAATTTTTATCACAATATCCTTTTCAGGAATAGTCTTACCTAATGCAAAAGATGCATTAACAATTTCAGACACTTCGTGATTAAACTCATCAAATGAATCTTCATCAGCCATAGAAGGATTTCCCAATAAAAATTTAGGTTTTGAAGCCTAGCTTCCTTTTCAGAGGTATTCCCTTTGAATACAGTTTCTAAGATATCCCAAGCATCTTTAGACCGAGTGCACGTAGTCCCATGATGTTGAAAATCTGGGGTAATGGCATGAATGATAGCATTTTAACCATCAGAATTTCGCTTTGTAGCGAGAATCTCGTTTGGTTCATATCTACCAATATCTTTTGCAATATAAACACTGTCTACTGTAACCATTGGAGGATTGTAGCCATTAACAACATAAACCCATGATTGAAAATCCCGCGCTTAAAGAAAGGCACGCAAATCAATTTTCCACCATAAGTAATTTGAGTCATCGAAGACTGGCGGTACGTTTACAAAGATAACACTTTTTTCCATAGAGTCAGACTGCTACAAACACAGACTTACGAGGTCTTAGCGTGTTCGCCTGCTCTGATACCAACTGAAAAAGCATGGGTCTAACAACCACACCCAATATTTTGTTTAGGCAATTTGTATTGACAAACTCCAATATATTTCCAAGAGAATCAGCTAGACAGTCAGACTCAATCAATGGAAATATATCCAAGAGTTATATCTCCGTTTCTCAATGTAATCAGTAAATCAAACAGATAGAATCCGTGAGCCTGATTATTATTAGAGACAACTTGAATGGTACCAAAGACTAATGTTCAAGTTTCAATCAATTTATATCAACAACCAAAGGTTGGATTATCTAATTGATTGAACTACGCACAACCAATGATATTTCAATTATATAGAAAATATAATGCGGAAAAGAAATAACACAGACACCAGAAATTTTGTTAACGAGGAAACCGCAAATGCAGAAAAACCCCGGGACCTAGTCCAAATTTGAACACCACACTGTATTAAGTCGCTACAGACACTAGCCTACTACAAGTTAACTTCGGACTTGAATGTAGTTGAGCCCTAACCAATCTCACACTGATCAAGGTACAGTTGCGTTCCTTACGCCTCTAGAACCACGTCGGATTTTGCGCACTTGATTCCCTTAGCTGATCTCACCCAAAACTAAGAGTTGCCACGACCCAAAGTCAAAGACTTGATAAACAAATACGTCTCACATAAAAAAGTCTATTGAATACATAAATATGTCTCTCACAGAAATACCTACGAGTTTTGTTCCGTCTTTTGATAAATCAAGGTGAACATGAACCAATTGATACACCGGACTTATATTCCCGAAGAATAGCCTAGTAATATCAATCACCTCACAATGATCTTAACCGTATGGCAGCAGAACAAGATATTGTGGAATCACAAACGATGAGACGAAGATGTTTGTGACTACTTTTTATCTTACTATTAGAGATTAAATCTCGAGCAAATCTTAGAGAAGATAGTACTCAATACGATAGAAAAAAGTAAGATTAGAACACGCAACTACATAGAAAATAGTTGGGTCTGGCTTCACAATCCCAATGAAGTCTATAAGTCGTTAACCTATAACGGATTTAGGAAAAACCTAGGTTAAAGGAGAATCGAATCTAGTCGCAACTAGTATCACACAAGAGGTGTGGGGATTAAGTTTCCAAGTTGCTAGAGTTCTCCCTTATATAGTCTCCAAATCAGGGTTTGATAGCTTTGGAACAAAGTAATCAATATTCACCGTTAGATGAAAACCTGATTAGATTCAAGACAATATCTTTCAACCGTTAGATTATCTTGGATTGTTATACACAAATGAAATGTACCTTCATTTAGATATGGGTAACAATACCTATACATGTACACTTAGTTGGCTCAACAATGGTTAACCGAAGTTATCCATATGAACACTTTCATATCAACCTGGTTCATCTTAACACAACTAGATCAAATGACTCAAATGAAACTAGTTATAGACTTGTTCCATTTTTTATATTCTCATAGAAGTATACAAGACACAATTGACGCAAAATCGGTTTTGATTTACTCGGATCAATTCATGAACATTATAGCCACTGTTTGCAAAAGATTGCATTCCTTATTATATAAATATATTTGTTCATGACTTAGCCGATTTTAGAACTTAACCACTCAAGAAAGCAAATGGGTACGCATACCTGAGTTCCCGGACTTGGCATGTGTTCGCCAGTATGCAAAACTGTACGCATACTGTCGTTCACTACCAAAACTCAGTTGAAGTTAGTATGCAAACGCGTGCGCATACTATAGTTCCCGGACTTCAACTGTTGAATCAGTACGCATACGGGTATGCACACTGGATTCTCGGACTTGGAGTATCGTGCAATAGTACGCATACTATGCTATATCCAATCATTGGTTAATTGTTCTAAACTCCCATTTCAATCATTGAAACATTCTTAGAAGATGAAAATAGATGTCTCACACAAACTATTAGCTTCAAAGCAATTTTCAAGTGATCAAATGATCAATACGAAACATTCCGAGTCTACACAAAATGACTGTCTCACACAAATCATATAAGATGTTATCAGGCGATTTTCACATGATCATCTTTCGTCAAGAATAAAAGATGAACTTAGTTAAAGCGAAAGCTTACCAACATATATTTCGAGAAATATGTAAACGAGTTAAACTCAGCTCGAAATATCAAATGTGTATAATTTGAAGTTTATATAGCTATAAGACTTTTGTCTCAAATAAGAGATAAAGTAGAAATAGACTTTTGTGTGATAAATGAGTTCAAGTCTCCACATACCTTTTGTTGATGAAGTTCCACAAGCACCCCTTAGTAATCCTTCGTCTTCAATCGATGAACGTCGTGAAGTCTAAAGCTCAATTACACATTCTATCCTAATCCGAGACTTAGCTATAAGTAGACTAGAAATCAAGACTTATAGTTTTGGCAACTAAACTTGACAAACAAGCTTGAGATAGCAACGCTTGGGAGTTCGACTGAGCAATGCTCTAACACCTCCTGTTAAACCTTCTGAACTTATAAACATGAAATTTGGGTAGATATTTTCATGATTATAAAGTTTTCACTTTTAATTCTAAATGAAATATAAATATATCGACGTTGCAGAAGTTTAATTTTGAGTGATTATGAGAAAAAGGAAAATACATGGTCAGCAACACTTGAAGATTTGTCCTTGAACTTAAGAGAGTAGATCTGCTCTGAGACTGTCCCATGATAAGAAGGATATAAATTAGGAGATTGATTTTGATCATCAAGGATTAATTAGGTGTTAGTTGTAGAGTCTGCATGTTGATTGGATGAATCCTGAATAGATTGATTTTGCTCAAAATGACGAATTAGGGTATGTATTGGTTCCTTGTATGCTCTCGTTAGATGAATATTGTATGGATATAAGTCATGAGCATTGTAATCATCGAAGGAGACATCAAATTAACCCATATCAAGATAATATCTGAGAAAATTTTGATCAATACCCTCTCCTAAGTTTCCACGCTGTGAATTTTCTCCATTAAGATTTACAATTGAAGTGTATTCCAAAATATTTGATGGGTTATTAGTGGTATTCATAGAAGAATTGAAACTTGATTTCTCTGTACTACTAGGACCTCCCTGTTCCATCCTGATTCTCTTTCCTTGTCTATGGTTTACATCTTCCTTATCTCTTTCACGAGTAAAGTTAACTTGAATCGTACCTTGCTCATTAAACCCAATGGTTGGATAAAGCTCGCTCCAAGTCACTGAGTCGACTTGCTAAATTTCCAACTGAATTTTTTCATTAGTACATGTCATCCTAGCTTCAGTACCTTGATTAACTCCCTCATTACTACCTACGTTGTTATTTGATTATTTTCATTTAATGCAGAGGCTTCATTATCACCAACCACTATTGCATGTTAATTTTCCTGATCAGTTTGCATTAACGAAGTAGCATTCTTAGTAGCCTTTGCTCCTATGCTATCTTGATTACTCCATGACGGTGGATCTAATACAGAGTTAGTTGAAAAAAACTCCTTTTGTTGCTTGATAAGTGTCTAAAATACCTTGATATTTATCTATTGTTTATGCTTTCTTTGTTAAGTTTTCTTATAAATTATGTATCTTATGTTTGCTTTTAAGTGTTTAGGTACTTTGGAGTCATTTGGAATAAAAGGAGAAGAAACAGGGAAAAAGTGTCATTTCAAGTGCAACTGCTGTTGGAGGCGAATTATTTTTCATTATTTGCTTTTATCTCTTCATCTCTGTTTGAAAAGCATGTCGGCTTTAGTGATGCAAATTTCTGTCTGAAAAGCATGACAACTTTAGTGATGTAAAGAAATTGAAGAGATGAAATGGATCCGAGAAATAAGAAACGACTGCTGTTTTGGTGGAAGAATTCGAGGAAGGAAAAACGTTCAGAATGGAGCATAGAAGTTAAAGCTCGTGTCAACAAAATGCTTGCCATCATGGGCTGGAAAGTCTCCAAGCTGCGGACAAAGGGAATCAACAAGGTACTATGTGTACATGAGTTGCATGTATAGTTCACAAGACAGGCAGTCTGTATAATGGGCTTAATAACTGATTTATAGCCCGTTCAATGCAGAGACGCAATATTTTCTTTTGTCACCAGTTAACAAACAAAGAAGGGGATCTGGTTGTTGTTGCCGCACCGTCGACCTATCCAAGCAGCAGTGTTATATATGTTCGCCAAGGGTCAAGACCCCTACCTGAAGCCGAGAAGAAGAAAGAAGCGGGCACCAGTTTGTGGTCGATACAGACTCATGAAATTCAGTTGAACATGGAGGAAATTGAGCTGCTAAGAGTCACGGATTTTGTTGAGTATTTGGGTTAATTAGCAGGTCAAGTTTGTGCAGTGGTTGTAGATCAAGATTGCATGCTGATTTGGGTTCGAAATAATTAACATCTGGTGGAGTTTCAAGATTTGTTTGAACCAGGGAAGATGATAATGATGTTGTTGTTGATAATGGGGACTGAATGTGAAGGTTTATGAATGTTGGATGATTTCGGAATAATGGAAATGTTGGGTTTGTTTCAGATTGGAGTTTGCAGGGATATTGAAGCAAGGAAGCGGCTAAAAACATCACAACATATTCATCTCCTACACCACCAGGATTGTGCACACAGCGTGTCCGACTACAGGCATGAATGAACTTTTCTTCACTATTCCAAGCTGTAGCTGAGTCTGTCTAAGGGTTGCTGCAGCAATGGTTCGTGTAGATATTTGCCATGTTCTGGTGTCTGCAATGGATAGATTGAGATGAGTTCCAACAGCTGGTAAGACAAGGAAGAACTAGGTACAGAGATGGCTTAAAGCAGTGGCGCTTATGGATAGCGATGGAGCTGATGTTGGTGAGATTCTCGTGTGCTAATCAGTCGCAAGAAATATTACAGCAGGGTATGGTTTGATGGTAGTGATAGACTTGTATTGGTGCTATATATTCGTGGGGTTTTGGTTGAGTATTGGGCTATGTTTCAGCCGGCAAAGCAAATCAGACTAAGGAACCGGTGTTGTGACCATAGTTGAATGGAAGTCTATGCTTGATGCTATGTATTTTAGTCAGATTTAGAAGCTGGCTTGAGTGTGGAGTATCGGGTGCGGAGTTATGTGAGGATTTCAGTCCATGTTTGTATGGATTTGGGTTTCTTTTCTTGCCGATAAGTTAGCCAAAGAAAGAGGAGCTGTAGCTGTTGTTTTATGTGATGAACGAATGTGATTGTTGGTGGATATGGGTTTGTTATGTATCGAAATTGCAGGGGGAAAACAGATATAAAAGGAGGCGCAAATTACAGAGAATAACTACCTTTTCTTTCACCAAAAGAAGCTACTTTGCATCTGTTCTACCACTGACAACAAATTGTTTCTTTGCCTGGGTTTATTCTCAACCCTATTTCTTCTTTTTAAACAATCTTTTAAGCCATTGTTAAGAACTTATGACTATGAGTAGCTAAACTATTTTTGATTGAGGGTGATTTCAAATCCCGAAATATGAACCTATAATTGATATGAAATAACTTGTTCTCATGCACTTATTCTCATTATTGTTTGATTTCTACCATGCTAATAATGTTTATAGATTGTTCCTTAATTGTTTAAGTTCGAAATTAAATAGTTATGTACACTCTTATTGCTAGTTTAGATTTTCTTCGACCCGTAATTGTCTAGAAATATAAACACAAGTAGCAATATATGGGTACTGATGACGGGACTTTGTTAAATACCCATATGTAGAAATTGACACTAGTAGGTGATTCATGCTTTTGAATTCATCACTAGGAACAATCTTATCTCACAAAACTTAGAGCACTTGTTTAAGTCACACCTAGTAAGCGTACCTCTAGTTAACTTGGCAAGTAGAATCCAATAGTCGAGCGCTTCCGTATCCGGTGAACTTAGGAGATAATAAGGGAATAGTTGAGCGTACTAATTATTCTAGGGTTGTTAGTAACGAGATAATGCGAAGAACGTGGTTATATATCAATTAGGTTTATATTCCGTGGTCGAGAATGATTCCTTAATCAATTTCATCTCATATTTGAATACAACTTTGTGATTTTCAGAATTTCTACAACACAATCATCTTTGCTAAGAGTATTTCCATAACAACTTTAGCTTCACACCTCCCTTGGGATGAATCTGCTTTCATTATACTACTTGTGTTAGTGTAAAGAGAAGTAGAAAATATTATTTGCGAGTTTGACACCTCGTCAAAATTGGCGTCGTTGCCGGGGAGGCAATGGCAAGTTTAGTTGTTTTATTTTATTTTTAGTTGTTACTTTTGCTTTTATTTTTAATTATCGTTTACTCATTCAAACTTTTAGAAATCTTATTTCAGGTACTATTTCTTTGGTGAATGCGTGGAGAGGACAAAGAGGAACACCACACAATGGGAGCTCCACCGCCTGCTCCAAGGACACTCAAGGAGCTCACATATCCAAACCTTGACCAACAGCCTCTATGTATTCAGCTGGATGAAACCATTCAATTAAAGCCGCAGTTGATTCATTTGTTGCCCAAATTCAGTGGGTTAGCAGGAGAAGATCCTAATCGTCACTTGCAACAATTTCATCATGTTGTGACTAGTTTGAAGCAAATAAGCGCAGATTACGATATGGCAATGATGATGACCTTTCCTTTTTTCGCTTATAGACTCGTAGGAGATTGGTTGTACTACTTGCCCCCTGGAAGTATAACCACATGGAATGGGATGAATAAATTGTTTCTTGAGAAGTATTTTCCAGCATCAAAAGCAGCACTGATCCGCAAAGAGATTTGTGGTATTGTGCAAATATCGGGAGAGACTCTATGAGTATTGGGAGCGCTACAAGAAGCTTTTAGCTAGTTGTCCACATCACCAAATCAGTGATCAACTTGTCATTCAATATTTCTATGAGGGGTTGCTTCCTAATGAGAGACATTTGATCGATGCCGCAAGTGGTGGTGCACTCACCAACAAGACCATTGCTGAAGCTACAAGCTTGCTAGAGAACATGGCTGCAAACACGCAACAATTCTACACTAGAAGCTTAACCAATTGTCGGGAAGGTGAATGAAGTTGGTGATTTGCATACATGGAATATAGAATGGGAATATGGAAAGAATGAAGCATCAAATAGCAAAATGGTGTCATACCATCATATACCCGAAGAAGTTGAGCAAGCTAATGTGGTGTTTCCGAATCAAGGGCAGAAATATGATCCGTACTCCAACACCTACAATGCGGGTCGGCGAGATCATCATAATTTCAGTTACGCCAACAAGCAACCTGCAATTTCTAATCCTTCTCTCAATCAACAAAGTGAGTACCAATTCTTGCAAAGGCCGCAACAAGAAACTCAAGGCATGAGTATAAATGACAAGTTGAACCTTATTATCAATGCAATGATGCAAGATAAGCAAAAGACGGAGATGGCTATGAAGGACATGCAAACACAAATGAGTCAACTAACTACTGTCGTGAGCAAATTGGAAGCACAAGCAGCTGGAAAACTTCCTTCACAATCATTAAATCCCATGGAAAATGTCAATGCTATTGAACTAAGAAGTGGAAATCAAGTGGAGAAACCGGCAGCATCGCCGGAATCCCATGAACCTAATTCAGAGAAAGAATAGGACGAAACAGTCCCTAACAAGGCTAATTCGGTACCAAATTCTAACTCTAAACCTCTTGTTTCTACTTATGTTACTCCTACACCTTTTCCTAGCAGGTTTGCAAAGTCAAAGAAGGAGACATTGGACAAAGAGATTTGGGAGATCTTCAAGAAGATCGAAGTGAACATTCCACTAATTGAGGCGATAAGGCAAGTTCCTCGCTATGCGAAGTTTTTTAAGGGAATTGTGTACGAACAAGCACAAATTGACTGGTAATGAGGTAATGAGTGTGGGGGAAAATACTTCGGCATATCTTCAAAAGAAACTCCCACCTAAATTGAAAGATCCTGGTAGTTTTACTGTACCTTGCACAATTGGTAAAACAAGATTTACAAAAGCTTTGCTAGATTTAGGAGCATCTATTAATGTTATGCCTGCTTCAATTTATGAATCGTTAAATCTTGGTCCTCTTAAAAGTGCCGGCGTAGTTATTCAACTTTCAGACAGATCTAATGTTTACCCGAAAGGGGTCGTTGAAGATATTTTGGTGCAGGTCAATGAGCTTATATTTCATGTCGACTTCTATGTTCTTGATATGAGTGATGAAAACTCATCCTCGTCTACACCTTTGTTGTTGGGTAGACCATTTATGAGAACCGCTAGAACAAAGATAAATGTATTTGAAGGTACATTGACAATGGAATTTGATGGAGAGGTCGTTCGCTTCAACATCTTTGAGGTGATGAGATATCCAAGTGATGTGCACTCATGTTTTGTTGTGGAGGAAACTGACGCTAGCTAAGAATGCAAGTGAGATGAAAGTCGGGCTGACGACTTTAAACCAAGCGCTAAGTGGGAGGCAACCCACAGGTTTTGTATCTTTATCTTTATCTTTTTGGTTTTCAGCATTATCTTTGTTTTTGCATATCATTTGCGGAATTTCCCACCTTGAACTTTACTTTGAATGACTAAATTTACATTGAGGACAATGTAAAGTTTAAGTGTGGGGGAGCATTTATATGTTTGTAGAGTGTGATGCCTTTAGTAAAAATAAATATAGAAAAACAAGAAAAATTTGCTTTATGAATTCAGAAATCTAGAAACTTGTGCCTTTAGGATGACACTACCAATATAAGTGGATGGAACCATCTTTATTGCAGGAGTTAAGGAACCCATTAACTAAAAGGACGGACATAGCTCATGAGTTAGGAATAATATGATATTTGTTACCATATCTCGGAATGTCACCATATCACCTTCTGTTTTTTTAAGCTACCCCTTATCTTCGATTTTTCGAAATGGCCAATATGCCCTTATATAATCGGGAACCTACACCATAATCGGTAGGTTAAAGGTGAATCGGTAGGTTAAATTGAAACTATACCTACCGATTATTGTGTAGATACTTCGGCTAATAATCCCTTTTATAATCGGTAGCTTATC
>JAJJWW010003021.1:0-27430 GCA_023531295.1 Papaver armeniacum
TTCAGTCTATAAATAGAGGGCTTTGGATAATAGCTAAGGACATATACTAGGCACATAAAACCTAGAGAAAGCTTACGAAAATACTTGCGCAAGCTTAGCAAACAGTTTAAGGTTAATCCACTGTTTAGAGAAGATTGTGAGCGTAACAAAGAGAGAATTGTAATAGTTTTCTTGTTCATAATCTAAGAGAAGATATTTTCTTGAATTACTACTTATGTTTGCTTTTTTTCTAAGTTTCTGTCTATTATTATTCGAATTCCGCCTTTATAGTAATAGTTACCAAGGTATAGATATCAATACATATCAAGTTGGCATCACGAGCAAGGTTAGTTTTTAGGGTAATTCCCTGTGGTTTATGGTTTTCACTAGATCTCTCTATATGAAGCTTGGTGAGGTACTCGAGAAGTTAGAAGACGTTAAGAAAACAAGGGGATCAAGGATGACAAAGTTAGATGGTGATCCTAAGGAAGGCGAACCACAAACTATAGAAGAAAAGGTTGTTGCGTTGCAAACAGACATGAAGTCAATTCAAGTTACCCTTAAGGAATTGAGTGAATGTATTCATTCTCATACACCCAACCCGAAGAATAAGAAAAAGGTTACACCTTCACCTGAAGCTTCGGAAGAAGAAGAAGAAGAAGAAGAAGAAGAAGATGAGGAAGAAAAGAAGAAAGAGTTTCTTAAAAGTCCTACATCAACTAAACCTCAAGGTAAGAATCAAAATTGATTTTCGTGTTGATATTCCACTTTACGATGGGAGTGTCGATGTAGAAAAATTAGATGATTGGATTGAACGTCTAGAGATGTATTTTCTTTCTTTGAATATGGTTCAAAGGAAAAGATTGCTTTCGCAGCATTGAAGCTACACAAGCATGCTCTAACCTGGTGGAAAGCTTATCAAAGACAAAACCTAGGTAAATGAGTATTGTCGTAGAAAAATTCAAGGCGCTTGTAAGGGAAAAAGCTTTTATCCGGTTGGCTACCTTGAATAGATATGGTTCAAGTGGTACAACTTGAAGCAGACTTACAACCAAACCGTGCAAGAATATACTTCGGAATTTCAGAATCAATCTATGATTTTGGACTTAGACTTGGGAGTTATGTTATCTACATGAAATAAATTTCCGGATTTGTTCTCTTGACGAGAAGCCGAGTAGAGTTTGTTTGGAAGTTCTAACCAAATAAAAAGAAGAAGACCTAGGAAGGTTGAATATGTTTGAACCACCATTACTAGATGACGATGGAGATGACAAGACGATCTTGCCACTTGTGGAAGACTTGTGGTTTGATAGAGAATAACCACTCAAGGAAGACTGCATAATGGAGCGAAGAGTGACTAAAACATGACAAGTAGAGAAATAGTCTTTTCTGATTGGATGTAAAGGTCAAGTTCCTAGCAAGGCTAAGTGGTTTAACAAGGAAAAAGGGACTCTTGAGTTCCCTAACCTTCATTTTTAACTTTCACAGGAGTTCAAGTTCTTAAAAGGGGGACCCATGATACAGGTGTATCCGTACTCCTTTAGGGAACTTCGTTAACCTCAAGCTAAGTTGAGGAAAAAACCTATTCTAGGCTTGAATCCTTGTTTAGGCAGAATTCCTAGTTAGGGAAGAGTTTTGTTTTAGGAAATACTCTTAGTTTAGGAAATAGATTCCTAATAGAAGTCCTTGGTCGGCTGAGTACGATGAAGGCTATAAATAGATGGCTTTGGCTAATAGTTAAGGACATATACTAGGCACACAAAACTAGAAGAGAAAGCTTACATCAATACTTGCGCAAGCTTAGCAAACGATTTAAGGTTAATCCTTGTTTAGAGAAGATTGTGAGCGTAACAAAGAGAGAATTGTAATCGTTTTCTTGTTCATAATCTAAGAGAAGATATTTTCTTCAATTACTATTTGTGTTCTATTTTTTCTAAGTTTCTCGTCTATTATTATTCTGAATTCCGCCTTTATAGTAATAGTTACCAAGGTATACAGATCAATACGTATAATTTAGTCACGCGACATTGTCTCATAGATAGAAAGGTGAAAACTTGAGTACAGTCTTCACTTATCTTTCGTTGATGGAGTTCTCCAAAATCTTCAGTTGATCGCCTTCAAACGGTAGAACGCAGTGATGTATGATACTCAGCTACACACTTGTATCCTAATCCGAGACTTGACTAAATGTAGATTAGAAATCAAGATATAGTTTTGATTAACTAAATTTGACAGCAATCTTGAGATAACAACACTTGTGAGTTAGACCGAGCAATGGTCTAACAATAGTCTACTAAGTCAAGTCTCGGATTAGGTTAGATTTTGGTAGTTGAGTATCATAAATCGCCCTTGAAGACTAAAGATCGAAGAAGACATTTGAAGAACTTCATCAATCAGGTATGTGAAGAATAAACCATTTTATTTACTCACTATCTTACTATTCTATCTTATGAGACTATGTCGTACGACTTCTAGTAGATTTACAAAGAAGAAATGTTGGGTCACACTTGTCTTGTTAAATATCTCGAAATATGATTCATTCATAGATGTTTATTGTTCGAGAATTAATTTGTGGATCAATTGAAAATTGCCCATACAAATGATTTTATCATTTGAGGATATTTCAAACATCAAAAGAGAGAAATTCAGAATAGGTCACTTTGAAAACAATATATATCTGGGTTTCAGAATACAAGAAAGGTTGGCTAACCAGCTGCAAAACCGTAATTTCGAATCAGGACTGTTCACAAACCGTGGTGATATGAATTTTTCATGTTGGTGTAAAACGCTAACAGTTGGCGAACCGGTTCAGGAATCGAGTTCATATGAGTTCTCGAGCTGATTAGGGTTGGCAAACTCGGTTCACAAATCGTAGCACCTACCAACGATCCCAATAGAACTTAGCAGATGCTCAAAGACTTATTTTTTAAATATGTTTAACATTGTTATGACTCTCTTAAGTACCTTAAATACATCATTTATCACTAAAACACTTTTGTATGAGTATCATGATCAAATTCTTAAGCGTTTAAATGAACATCAAATTGCTTATAGTTCATAAGGCATATTTTCCAAAAGAATGTCATTATACACGGTTTCGTAGCTGAACCACTGTGTATATTCTTATATGTAGTTTCAAGATAAACGTCTCACATGATTATTTGAAACCCTAATTAGGGTTTCATCTAAATGGAGAAAGAGCTTTTTTGAATCTCAAGTTATATTAGCTTGAATTCTAAGCAACCCCTAGTCCTGAAAAACTATAAATACATATGCTCTTTTCAACTTGAAATTCAACCGACACCTTGTGTCCTAATTGATAGCTAGAGTCGCCATCTATTAATCTAAGTTTCTCTATAAAACTTTATTTATTAGGTTTTCGGATAAAAGACTTCGATTTGGGGATTCGTGGAATCCGAGGTTCGACTATCTTTTACCGTGTTAGTTGTTTATCTGATTTTTCTTTTATGTTATCGAGGTTTTCGTAATTTCTTTCAGGAAAGATAGTAGTCATCGCAAAGTTCTTTTCATCTCAGATTTGTGATTCCTCAAGATAGATATCTGAAAATTATTCGTAATTTATAAGTATTAAAGATAGTTTTTGAGAGGTGGTAAAGAATTCAGGCTTCTGATCTAAGTGAGTGGAAGTGTTCTGGATTTGTGAGGTTTGCTAGCTTTGTCTATTAAAAACAAATTTCCAAGCCTTAATCTTTGATAAAAGGGATTTAAAATAGTTTTATCCAGTTAGAGGAAGATTAGTATCGAAAGTCTTCACTTAGGTTAAAGCAACTTTGGGGATGTATGGTACCCACAGCCAGCCCCAAAGGATCATCCATGAAGATACATGCCTAACCAGGCAATGACTCCTCATATATTTGACCACCATTGACGCACAAATACGAACTCTTGGTTAATCTGTTAGATTTCATTTCGACTTTTAACTTTTTCATTCAATTTTGGCAAAACTTTTTCATTTCATAGTTTCATTTTCACTGCGTGTTTAAATAAAAATTGTAAATGGAAAATCATTCATGCAGTTGCGTTATGCTGCTGGAACCAAAGATATGTTGGACAGATATACAGAGGGGAGGAGTTCCTGCGCGGCAAACTATATCGTGGGAAATCGGTTAGCCAATATCTCGTAGAAGTTGAATGTTTGCTTGTAATCGCATTTTGAAATTCCGTGCTTGTATTTTATCAATTGGGGGATATAAAAAGTAATTGGGGGATACAAGAAAAGGACAAAAACCGGATCCAAATATCAATTCGGGGTCACCCCTTATCTAAGTATTTTTTTAAATACTAATCTACCCCTCACTAATCAGGTTTAGTGGTTAATAATAATTAGTAAAAATCTTAAGATTTTTTATAAATGATTAGTGTGTGTTTTATTTGTTTTTGGGTGAGTGAGGTGAGAGTAGAAGGAGGGAAAAATATTTTGAGAGAGAAATTTTTTGTGGAAAATGGAGGATGATTGTGAAGAGAGGATTGTCACGCCGAATCTTTAGCTCAACTACAACAAGGAGCATATCTTGAATCTTCAGCTAACGACAACAACTCTCAATTGCAACTCATTGTTGAGCCAACACCCTTGAATGATGATTTTGACGAGTATGGAGAGTTTCATGAAGAACCAACACAAGAAAGTAAACTTGCACAACATACTAGCATCCCCAACACACAAGTAAAGTCGCTAAGATGTCGAAAAATCAATTTTTTCTTTAAACCCGCCATTTTTTCAACCGAAAAACCTCGATGCCGGCATGGTAGTTGTATGAATACCATGCCAGTAGTCAAGGTACCGGCATGGTATTCATACTACGACCACGCCGGTACACTTATATCCCCCAATTTGAATTATCAACCTAAGCATGGAATATAACCAAAAACTATGCCGGACGGAGTTAACCTTTTTACCTAACAAGGAATATACTACGGAATATTCAACCGGCATGGTTTCATTGATCGCCTACCATGCCGGTATTGAATGAAAAACATACAGAAACAATTCCATCCCAAACCAAAAACCGGCATTGAAACTTAATAAACATTAACGCCCGGAATTTAGTACCGGCGTGGTTCAATCACTATCGATAATGCCGAAGAACTAAACCGGCGTTGTTAAGTTACAACTTTTCAATGCCTGGTACCTACAAAAACATGCAGGAATAAATGTTTTCCAAAGCTCAATTCCGCATTCAATATCGATTATTTTTCAATGCCGGAATTGTGTACTGGCTTGGAACAAAATGTTACGGTAATGAATGGTATCCTTGCTTCCGCGTTGTAGTCTTACGAAACACATATGCCTAATAGGTTTCAAATTTGGTCTTCCGCTTTGGTAAACTTATACTATGCCGGAACAATTGTCGAGCATGCCGGCACGGGTTTCCGCATAGTGTTTTAATGTTGTTTGGAACTAATTTTCATTCGATCCTTAGGTGGTGCCATATATTGATCCAACAAATGCAAAGCCGCTTTATCGGGATACGTCGGAATACTATAAAATCCCTCCGGTATGTGACCAAATAATACTTTTCACCTAGTATCTTGAACATTACTAATGGATTGCTAGTAGTGAACCTTCTAATGAATGCGAAATTGTTCTTATGTAGGGAATAACTGATCGAAAGGAAGCAATCGCTTGGGCTAAAGAGACGGCTCTTAAGAACATGTGTGTGTTGGTGAGGAACACCGAAGGTTCGAATAGGCGTTTTGAGATGGCTTGCGAGAGAAGTGGGAAATACAAGGAGAAGAATAGCCACAAGAGAAAGGATTATGTATATCCAAAGAAGACTAATAGGGTATACAAGACTCATTTACGAGGAAGAATGATTGCCCTTTTAAGCTTGTATTCCGTTTAAATGACATTAACAATTGGGACCGTGAGGTTTTGTGTGGCTGTCATAACCATCGGGATCCGAAAGATTTTGTTGGTCACTCCTTAGTTGCGAAGCTAAAACCCGACGAGTTCGAGGATGTAAAGAGATTGACCAAAGCATTTATCAAACCGAGACAAATTCTCGAGAGGCTTCAAGGAAAAGGACGGACTAACGTGTCTTCTCTACGTACAATTTATAGTGCACAAGCAACTATTAGAAGGGTGGAATGGGAAGGGAGGTCCGTTATGCAAGAATTTGAGAAGATAGCTTGGGATCACAACTACACGCGTATCATTAAAAGAGGGCCCGACAACAAGCCCCTTCAAATATTCATTTCGCATCCGTTGCTTTCACAGCTTGGCAAATACATGTTGTGGTGTTCTTTTGATGGATTGCACCTACAAGACAAACAAATACAATATGCCGTTGTTCAACATCGTTGGGCAAACCTCGGACAAGGTAACATTCACATTGGCTTGGTGTTTAATGGAAAACGAGAGGGACCATAATTATCATTGGGCATTACGACAATTGAAGTTGTTCTTCCGGAAAATCAACTTCCGAGGGTCATCGTAATCGATAACGATGCCGCATTAATGAGAGCAATATCCGACGCCTTCCCGGACGCACAAAATTTCCTATGTACATATCATATACGTAATAATGTGATAAAAACTTGCCATGCCTTGTTTGAACCCGCAAAGGCGGATATTAAGAAGAGAATGATGGTACAACTAGAGGAAGATGTTCGAAAGAACAAACTATCCCCCGAAGAAGAAGAAGATGAGAGAGGCAAGATAAAGGAGCGAGTGGACAAAGAACATGCGGAAAATCATAAAAAGTGGTTGGAATTTCTAAAAGATTGGGAGAAAGTTTATTGGTCTCTTACCGAGGTTATGTACGAAAAGAGATTGGAGAAGTTCATTGCCGATTGGAACGAAGTTTATCCGACCGCCGTCCGGTATTGTCTGACTCAATGGTTGGATAAGTTCAAGGAAAGATTTGTACGTGCATGGACAAACCGGTATAGATAGACACTTCAAGACGGAAGCAACTAGTGCAGCTGAGGCCGCTCATGGGAGATTTAAAGATCTCATCCAGTCCGGTCAAGGCAATGTGGTTACGGTCACCGAGGCAATGGAGCAATACTTTAAGCAAGATATCAATAGGATCAAGGAGGCTTTTGAGAAAAGCTCAATGGATAGGTTGACTCCATTTCTTCGTTATGGTAACTTTCTCCAAGGAATAGAATTCAACGTCTCTCATTGGGCAATAAAACATATGATGAGACAAATGGAATATGAGAAAAATTACGGAAAACCGGGTGATGTGTGTATTTGTCCCGACATGTCTTCATTGGGGCTTCCATGTCGTCATATGCTTGTTAAGTATGAAAACTCGATACCTTTGGAGGTTATTGATCCGTTTTGGAAGCAACTATCTTTCGACCTCCTTCGGGAGATCCCGGCAATCTCCATGGGATACGAACGAAGCAAAGGAATTCTTCAAGCTTACTCGTGGCACCCTCGGTAAGCCGACAAGTCTTGTTGAGCCAACTAAGGCTAATTGCTCGTCCATGGATCGCACAAAGCGAAGAGCCAAGAAAGGGAGATCCAACAGAAGACCACAAACTAAAACAACAAGGAAAAAACAAAGGGTAGAATTGAAAGAAATGACTCAACGTGAAGAAGAAGAACTCGCGGCAAGTAAGAAACGAGATCTAACCGCATGTGAGATTTCGGAACAAAGGTTCGTGGAAGCGCAGTTCCAAACAAAAGAGGTAGGCCGCGGAAGGAACCGCTAAGTCAACAACTAACCTGTGAACCGTATCCACACCAAAAGCCAACTCATCGGAGGTTCCAAAGAAGAGGGGTAGGCCGCCAAAGGTATCATCATCCAAAGGAAATAGAGCAACAAGGTGAGCATTCCAAGCCATACCCATAGTCGATCTAGCGGAGGTTCCAAGGAAAAGGGGTAGGCCGCCAAAGGTAACATCATCTTGTGACAAAGAACAACAAGGTGAGCATTCCAAGCCATGCCCATAGTCGATCTAGCGGAGGTTCCAAGGAAAAGGGGTGCCAAAGGTAACATCATCTTGTGACAAAGAACAACAAGGTGAGCATTCCAAGCCATGCCCATAGTCGATCTAGCGGAGGTTCCAAGGAAAAGGGGTAGGCCGCCAAAGGTAACATCATCTTGTGACAAAGAACAACAAGGTGAGCATTCCAAGCCATACCCATAGTCGATCTAGCGGAGGTTCCAAGGAACAGGGGTAGGCCGCCAAAGGTATCATCATCAAGTGACAAAGAACAACGAGGTGACGAGGCTAAGGAGGTGACAAACCAAAGTGATAGCAAAGTTGACGTAGTTTTAGTTCGAAGGAGAAGGGGTAGGCCAAGGAAGTACGGACTCCCATCACATATCGAAGACATTGCAAGTGTAGAGATTGCAGAGGATGGTTTGGATATATTATTGTTACAAAAGGGTAATATGAAGATGTATAAGGATCCTGCAATGTGTAGGACAATTAGAAGTTATCATACCAAGATACGCCTTACATAGACCAACTTCCTGAGGTTATTCGCGAGTATATTTTATATACGGATGATGTCGACCGAGATGGAAATTGTGGCTATCATGCCGTGATCGAACAATTAGGAATCTTTGACACGGCGGTTAGTAGAGGTATGACACCATGCAAATATGCTAGAACGAGGATGGCCGAACAACTTGTGAACAAGAGGAGCTTTTATGAGCAATTGCTTGGTGAAGGCGAGGGTTTGATGATATGCATGCTCAAGTATTGGGGCCCGAACAATGATGAACTTTCTTCCTTCTGAATATTGGATGAGAATGCCGCTTTGTGGGCATCTGGTGGCGGATACATTTAGATGTGTTGTTCATTATTTTACCCCCACCGTAGAATGTACATTTACCCCAAAGTGGCAAAAATGCGAAGGATCCCTTAAGAAGAGAAGAGTTGTTTTGGCGTTCGTGAACGGTAATCATTTCGTTATTCTAAAACTCGTAGAAAATTGTCCATTGCCACCTGTTTGTGGGATGATTAAAAACAAGGCTCTAGATCCCAATATCCTGGAAGGGATGGATGGCATTGTATGAGGAGAATCACCAATTTTGGGATGCGTTGGCCTTATCAAAAAACCTCTCCCAGAGGAGAAGATGCAACTTCATACGTGTGGAAGCGACGATGAATAATTTTGATGTATGTTGTTCACTAGTACGCAAAATTTTCTTTTTTTTTTTTTGGAAGTGTGAATTGTAAACATTAAATCATATTTTGATGCCAAGTGCCGGCATAGTTGTGTTTTATATTGTCTACTCCGAATGTGTGTACCGGCGTAGAATCTTGTTTGAAACAATGCCGATATGATGAAAAAACTTCCAGAGAATTCAGCGACCTTTTCCGGCATTGACATTAACCTCGCATCGTGCCGGTTTTTCTGTCAAAATCGTATTTATCATGGAGATTACGTAAAACCGGCATAGTATCCAAACACAAATAAATGCCGAACTCTGTCATTTAGAGAACTAAGCATTGTGTTTATCGTTCTCGAGCATGCCGGTATGAAAAAAAAACTCGTAAATTTAGGGGATTTGACACAAATTTAACAACATAAAAAATATAATAAAAATACTAGAATGTATAAAAGAACAAACTCCTAAGTTTTGTGGTTCCAAACCGAAAACAAATCAAGCAAACACATTGTTCAAGACTCACAAACAAACATAAACCAAACTAATACTATAGAATAAACACACGATCACTCGGTTCTTGGCTTCTTTTGTACCCTCTTCTTCCTTTCGCCCCACAAGTCTTTTGCCTTCGGATCTTCAATTTTGTCCATCTTTTGCTCGACGTTCGCATTTCTTTTTCGGGTCAAGACTCTCCTTTCGTGTTCTTTTTCTTAAAGAACTTTGTCAAATTTCCAATCCGCCGACGCTGTTAAGGAAATTTTAAACATGTACTTAGTATGTTCGATTGTATAAGTTCATAGACATAGATTAAAAGAATGGTAATGAACAAGACGTACGTACCAACAACGTAACGAGCCGTACAAGTGCGGGTACAGCTTTCCTGAGTTGTGGAGGCATGTGCCGGTGGTGGAGGAACAACTACTATATCCGGGCGTACAACATAAGGATGCGTGAACTTCCGATGGCCTCTTAGGAAGGTTGGTTCAGTCTCATAACCGTTCTCGCCCAATTCCCAATCAGCCCTATCCAACACAAGTCCTTTTTCTTCCCTTTCACTCCAATGTGCAAGAATAGGTTTTGGGTCGTAAACCACGAGAGTATGGTTCTCACTTGATTGGCATTGAGGAAAGTCATGAGAGAATTTCGATAAGATGTATCCGTGAGATCTTTCTCGCTTGTACCCAAGTTGGCGCATTACACGGCGAGGGTTGTGCATAACAAATCCTTTTGGATGAAATAACGGTCCGTTGTAAATGAAACATTGTCACGCCGTTGAAAGTGAACTCCTCCGGCATTCCTATATGGATCAAACACTACATCTTGACCTCCACCGAGTCCAAAGCCAATCTCATTGCTAATAACCGTTTTTTGTTATTGGGCCTTGGGGTATTGTCGAAGAAGTATTTCTGACCTAGAGGCCTATTCTCTTGATATTCAGTGAAAATCTTCAATCCTTTGTACCGTTTGAACAATTTTTTGAAGTGTTCATAAGCCCACACCTACGCCAATGAAAGAATCCAATGATATGTATAAGAAAATTAATAATTGGAAACTAACAAATTTAATCACAACAATCAAAAAAAAAGTAGTTGACTATACCGGAGTACAAGTTGAAATTCCCATTAAATTGACGGCGTTCGCCTTAGATGCTCGACGCATTTCGCCAAAAAATGTGCCAAGAAAGCAAAGGCCCCATGAATACTCATGAACCTTTTCCAAAGGATCCAAGTATTGTAGGTTGTTCATATGCACCCTATTACCATTGGCGCAGTGGAATATAATGTGCCCAAGATGAACAACATATAAGCCGCGGCAGTTTGCTCGGACTTGTTCGGGATTCAATTCCTTGTTCTTCGTGTTCCCAAACAATTCAACGAGTTTGACGAATGTGATAGTCTTTGTCCTGGGAACGACTAGTCTTGTACATATTTGCCAAAGTGGTTTCCTTGTCCCATCCAAACAACTTTTTAGTCGGGCCTCATAGATCTTGTCCCATTCCAAGTCCTTAGAGTTATCTCCTACTTTAACGGGTTTCCCGAGAACCTCAAGACCTATTATCCTTTGGACATCTTCGTGGATGATGGTCATCTCGCCAAAAGGAAAATGCATGGTATCGTTTCACCATAAAACCTCTCCAAAAAGCAGCTTTGCCGTGACGGTGATCGTTGGCCACATAATTTTTTATCGCAGATACAACCCGAGACATGCTTTGACTACAGCCTTTAACAAGCGCCACACTCAAGCTTCAAAGGCCATACATCCGATTGTTGATGGCGGCTAACACTAAGGCATTCTTGTGGTCCTAAAAACACAAATAAGTAAATTACATTCACTTGATCACGTATAAATAATATAATAACAAGATGCAAACGTCTTACATAAGTTTGATATATCCGGCGAGCCCAAGAGTATTTGTAGGCAAATAAGAGTTGCGGGTTTATCGGTTCACCCCAATGTTTGCCATCATCGCGGTCTGGAATCATGTCATACTTATCATGAAAGTGGGATGGGGGTGCCTTTACACTGATCTTAGGGGCTTCTACTCCTGCATCGGTCCGTCCTAAGCCACCGCTTGTGAGGATGAGCCACCGCTCGTTCGTGTACATGATATGTTTCCCACTCATCATCATCATCACCGCTGGTTGGGTAGCTTATAGGTTGATCCCGAATTGTGACCTTAGCAAGAGTCGGATCAGACGGCTATGTCGAGAAGACTTACGTTTTGCTTCTAAAACAACTTTGCCTTTTCCTTTGCTCTTTTGTGGTGCTCTAGACCTATGTGACAATATGTAAACCGAGTTATATAATGACAACCGGCATAGAAATCGAACTTAACAGAGTTCCTAAGATAGGTGCCGCATTCTAATCAATTAATATATGATGCCGGTTGTCTTTGAATTTTAGACGGAGAATGAACATTTTTTTCAATGTAACACCGGCATAGTAAGTTAACATAACGACAACGCCGGCACTTAAAACCGGCATTGTTAAGAAGTAAGCTTAAATGCTTCAGATCTGTGGGATTTTAGTACAGTAGATTTTAACACGTAAAACGGCATAGTATTTATGAAACAAACAAAGTTTCTGTATGTAAAACCGGCATGGTATTCAATTAAATGTGTATGCCGGTAAAGGCATGCAATAAAACTGGATTCAGACATATATTCAGGCATGATTTTCAAATTGTATTCTACCGCCAATCAAACATGCAACTCGAATTTCAATTTGATTTTCAAAGACTAAACAACCAAGTTTCACTTTGTGTTTTCTACTATGGGCTAAACCCTAAAAGTAAAAAAATTCAATTCAACATATACATCACTTACCGCATCAAATTTGTTATTTCCACCTCACCATCGACTCTTCGTGCACTTGTTGCGCTTTTGATTTCGATTTACCACCATCATCAACAGCTTTTTCTTCAGATTGGGTATTGGTTTTTCACCGGGTTTGCGACGACCCATTGGGTTTGAGAATGAATGATTTCCTTTCTATAAAAATGGAGAATGAATGATTTCCTTTCTAAAACCGTCACTTAAATAGAATGAAGGAGTGTGTAATCGACGCATAAACCGGTATTAAGGATTTTGTAACCGCCAAATAAGTGGGATAAATTAGTTTGTAAATCACAAATAAGTGGAATGAATGAGTTTTGTAACTGCCACATAACATGTGTTTATAATCGTTAAGATGCCGGCATTGACAAATGGAACATTTCAATGCCGGTATTATGACAATAAGTATTTGGTGAGCAGAATTCAACGGAGGCACATGTAACGGTATAGTATTTGGTTTATTTTTCGATGTCGGATAAGGAAAGAAAATTGATGAAATAAATAACATAGACCACATAAACTTTAGGAAATAAACTTAAAAACATTAACTCAAACCAATTGCAACTAACATCATTTCTTGGAACGAGATTCAATAAGCATAGCAGCTTCGAAATGCCTAAAAGGCTCTTTTCTCCATTTGGTATATGCGTCCTGAGCTTGAAACCTATTCCCTCTGTATCTTGCAAGAAACTCGTTGTATTTGCGACATAACTTTATGAGTGCAATTGTTCGATTTTGTACATAGAGATCACCGTAATCCATTCGGCCTTTCTTACCTTCCAAGTAGTTATTCTTGTAAGGACCAGTCCTAACAAAACCCCAAAAAAGATTCGAAGGGCGGTGATCTTCCCGGGAAATCGGATACTATGTAGTAATTTTTAATCCACTCGGTTTCTTCCTCGACATCCGCTTCTATCTTAGATTGTTTTTGGCGTTTAAGGATTTCTTTAGCTTCTTTGCGATAATGTTCAAGCTTTGCTTCCTCTTCTTCTTCTCTTTTTCTCTTAAGTATCTCTTCTTCCATTGCGGCAATTGACTTGGTTGTTTCTCCTTCCTTTTAAGTTTTTCTAGTATAAGGGAAACTGAGTTGGTGGTTGATAATTGATTTCCCAACGGAGTGGATAGTTTGTTCTTCTTGAGTTTTTCTTTTTCCATGGCAATGATGGAATCGGTAGTTGATGAAGTATTTTCCATTGAGGTATCAAGTGCAATGGGTGAATCCATTGCATTATATAGATGATTGCACAACGGCTATTTAGTGCCGGCATTGTCAGTGACCTACAATCAATGCCGCCTCTAAAGCCGGTTTATGGTTCAAAAAAATAGCCGTTGTGCACTCGATTTTTGAACATTCCCAAGCATTGGTATAAACTTATCGTAAATGCCAAGACTAGGTACCGCATAGATTAATATACTACATACTAAGCCGGAATCATTAGGCAATTGAAATATGTTTACATACTAAGCCGGAACTATAATTTATTTCGAACGTAATCCTTGTCGACGGAACAACGAATGCACTTAGCACGTGCATCAAGTTTTTAAACCACTTGGTGGCCCAAGTGGACGAGTTATAGTCTCGTGAGGGCTTACATAGAGGTATACCCACAAAACCTTACGAAATACCTAACGGATACCCTAAAAACCTAAGCAAATTACACTAAACTATCAATCTTCTTAAGAAGAATCCGCTTCCGATTCCCCCAACCGGTGGTACTCAGTGACTTTGGTTACAATATGGTTCACGTTGGCTTCAAACATGAATGGTTCTCCCTTTTCCTGTAAGTAACGCGTTTTCACGGCTTCATGCTACAAAAACAACACACAAACTTTGTTGGTTACATAAAAATTGAAAAATAGTAGATTGTGCCGAATTATTCATAAAGATACTTACGAGTTGTTGGGGGACAACCTATTGTGATGAGCGTTATCGATCCGGTACTTCATTTTTAGATACTCAACCACAAAGCATTTAGATGATGTCGTGTCGTTGCTCGATTTGTTGAGCAGCTTCTTCCTTTCGGGTTACCGTAATCGTGAACAAACTTCCTAAAAATCTTCAACCACATGGAATCACGAGTGCTCGCTATCTATAGTTGAAGGACGAGTTTTGAGTACCATGCTTGGGTGATTGCTAAATCTTCCTCCGAGTCAAACGATGCCATTTGTTGTATGTGGGATTAGGTTCTATAATAAGCTATTTATAGATGACTATTCTAGGGTTTAGGGTTTCTTAAGTTAAGATTCTCAAGGAGATATATAAGAACGCGAGTTTTTTGCTATTTGGGTCCAAGAATTAGCTCTCTTTATATAGAGAAAAACCTCAACGGATAGTTTTTTTGAAATTACATAACTTCCGGCATTGTCGTAACTGTGAAATACAACGCCGGTAAATACAACCGGCATTGTATCTGATAAGCTTAAAATGCCGGTAATAGGAAAAATTTTAACAGAGATTGCGACAAATATGCAACCTATACCGGCATGGTTTTAAAACACTTCGAAACGCCGGTAGATGCAACCGGCATTCAATCTATAACAAAGTCTATGCCGGTAGTTGATGAATTCAAAAAAAAACGGCTAGTTTTTTGAAAAATAAGACCGTTGGAGATTCATCTCTATATAATACCCCCATTCCTTTGGAAAATTATACACAAACCAGCAACCAAATAACAAAAATCATTCTCTCAAGAAAGCAAGCACGGTTAAAGCTTCACAAAGGATGGGGGATTCATCATCTTCCTCTATTTGCAAAGTAAGTAGATTTACTAACAATATGATCTTCACTACTATGACCCACGACTAATATAATCTTCTCTTACAGAGTCATCATTGCAAGTGTCAAATTTGCAAGTCGCCTTCTCATCTAGCCATGGACTGTCCTTTTATTTATTCAAAGTGTAGAAGCTGTGATGGGACACGCCGGTTTTGGATTGCAAAAACTGATGATGCTGAAAATGGAAGAATGTTTCTAAGGTGTTTGAATCACCCAAAGTGCGATGAGTTTCAATGGTTTGACAGAGCTGTTCAACTAGCAGAGTCAAGAGAAAACCACAAGGGCCAATGCAAGCCAATCGATGGGTGTGATGGGTGTTATATGAAGGGAAAGGAATATGTTGAAAGAGAAGAAGAACCAATGAAGTTGATCCTTGACACCCCACTCCCGACGATGTCTTCGAGAGGTTCGAGAAAGGCTCAAAGGTTCCGTAATTGTTGAAAAGGGATGGAAGTAGATTATCTTTAGCATGTTTTAATTAAAAGATTCAAATCCAATGTAATAGATTAATTATTAGGAATAAAATAGAAGAGCATTCAAAATGAATTTTTATTCAAAACAAGCAAAAGTGTACCCAAGATGGAAGTATTCAATTTTACAAGGCCGGTTTTTTCGAAAACTATGAAAATTTTCAAATTATCAAAACCCAAGATAGATGTCGAAAAATACTACCGTGCCGGTACCATCGAATATCTATACAGAACATTGAATTTTTGGTATTCTTGTCCCGTATGGTTTTATAAATACTTTCAACGCCGGTTATAAGAACCGGCATTGATGTTTAAATATTAAACAATGCCGGTCCCAAAATCCGCTTTGTTATCCTAATTTATCTATGCCGGAAATAGTCACAAATAAATCTTGCAAGGATAACACGCTCAACATAAACCAACCAACTTGATTTTGCTATCAAATGTTCTTAATCCAGTATCCTAAACCAAAAGCAAACCAAACAACTAAAGAGTTTAACACAAGGTACAAACGAAAAACAAGTTTGGAATTGTTCAAGACGTGACAACCACGATCCAAAAAAGAAACACAACTAAAGAGTTAAATCACGGGTCTTTTGCTTCTTTTGGGCAGGTTTCTTCTTAGTTTCCCGAACAAAGCTTTTGAACTAGGGTCGGTTGCTTCAATTCTATCAAGCTTTTGCTCGAATTCCTTCATTTCTTCAAGGGACAAGACCTCTCCTTCCCGGTATTTGCAACCCAACATCTTCTTTAACTTGCCAAGCCGACGCCGCTAGTTTAATATAACAAACACATAATTAGTATACATATATGATTATGTGTATATTAAACGACGAAGCAATTAACAATACTTACAAGCAATCCAACGGTGTTATTTAGTTGGGTCATCGTAGGGGGTGCCTGTAAGGGAGTTGGAACCGGAGGGTTTTTCTCGGGAGGAACTTGGACGTCATCCGGCGGACGACATAAGGATGTGACCATTCCAGGTACTCTTCCATGTAATCGGCATCAACTTCATCACCGTTTTCAGCAATCTCCAACTTTTCCCACCGACTAAAATCTACCAAACGACGTGGTTCCCTATCCCTCCAATCTGCTGGTCCGGTTTCTGGAACATACTCTACATGCAACCGATTTGGAGTTGAATAACACCGAGAAAGGTCGAGATCAAAACATTGAAAAGAGGCCGTCCGGAAAATGCTAATTGCTTATATCCAAGTTGACGCATCACACGCGTAGGATTAGCCATAACGTATCCTTTTGGGTGGAACAACGCCCATGGTAAAATGCAACGTTACCAAACCTCAAAACTCGCCGGTTTCCTCTAGCCTCCTTGTAAGGGTCGAACACAACATCTTTGGTACTCATTGCGTCCAAAGCCAATCTCATATCGATCAGCCGACCCATGTTACCGGCTTTGGAGTACCGTTGAACTCGTATCTCTTAGCTAGAGGCGTATCGGGTTCGGGAAGATCTATGATCTTCAAGGAGGGGTAGGCCTTGAACAAGGTTGGGAAGTGTACATAAGCCCACACCTATTCCAATGTGAAGCAATAAGTTTTGTTTCTAAGTTCACGATAAGAGTACATATGAACAATATACACAATAACATAAGTTTAAGAACAAATTTACCCGCAAAGAGAGTGAAATTCCCGACAAATTGGTTGGTTTTAGCCTTAGAGGCCCTTCTCATCTCCATCATCAAATGTGCCATTATCACGGTGCCCCAAGAATATCCATAGACATCTTCCAACGGATCCAAGTATCGAAGGTAGTTCGCACTAACCCCGTTGCCATTGGTGTCGTGGAATACCCTAGTTCCCAAGATGTACAATGTAAGCAATGGCAGATAACGAATTTGTTTAGGGTCCCATCCATCCTCCAAACTTCTTTTCTTTGTCTTTTCAAAATTCTTCTTAAGCAAAGCGTCAACTTGATTGTCTTTGTCTTACCGACGTGGATTCATAAAAGCTCTCCACGTAAGTTTTGTAGTCCCAACCAAATAGCTTGTTAGTCGACGTGCAACTTCGACCATTCTAGGTCTAGAGACTCAACTCCTTCGCAATTGATTTGCCGATAACATTCAAGCCTAGAATGTTCTCGAGCATCTTCGTGGATGAAGGTCATCTCCCAAAAGGGAAGTGCATGGTATCGGTTTCACCATGATACCTTTCGACGAAGCAATTGACAAGAATGTAATCAAAGCTTCACATAATTTTCAACCAAAGCATATAGACAGTAATCCTTTACTATTCTTTGGACCTCTTCACATTCCTGACAAGTCCCAACCATCCGCGGCTTGGTTTCGCAAACACGCACAGCCTTCTTATGATCCTACAATTAGAGAGACAATACAATTAAGAGATTTTACATAAATACACAACAATACATATGTACAAGATAGAAAATGCTTACATAGGTTTGATAGATAGTACGAGCCCACGAGTCCTTGTATCCAAATAGTATTTTTGGTTCCGGAGCTTCGCCCCAAATTCTACCACGATCAAGGTCAGGAATCATGTCATCAATGTGAGGAAGGTGAGAACCCTTAACTTTCACTTTGACGTTGCCCTTCCCCTTCTTGCCATTGTCTTGTGTTGGTTGTTGACTTGGGCCACCAACTTCGCTTTGGCTTGCTAATTGACTTTCCTCTTCATCTTGCTCATCTTGCTCATTGTGCTCACGGATTGCAAGTCGACTACGGTCAACACCACTCTCCCAAATTATCCCTCTTGTACCAGCCCCCAAACGAATCTTACGACCTTCATCTTTTCCTCGAGGAGGCAGAGACTGAGGAGTATCAAGACCGTCCCTCCTTCTTCTCTTAGTGACAACATCTTTATTTTTTCTTTTGTTGGCTTCCTTTGCTTTTGACCTATATCGTAAGCACACGGAAAGCAATGAATATAAGACAACTCAACTTCAGTTTTAGTACCGCATTGAATACTTTAAACTAGACAACGCCAAGACAATGTTCCTAAGAAGACACATTGATCTGTCGATAGTGCTTTGTACCAACTACCGGCATACAAATGAAACCTAAAATCTATGCCTAATTGTTGACAATGTTCCCGTATGTTTTAAGTCCACTACCGCATTCTCTAATTATTTAAAAACAACGCCGTGACAAATAACCTAAGCATGTAAAGAAACCAAAATCTATGCCTAAGTACTAGTGACAAATTCATACACTCTCCCGTATGTTTTAAGAGTACTACCGCATGCTCGAAATATTAGAAACAAATGCCGTAGACTTAACACCGCATAGAATGAATCCAAAAACAATGCCAGATCGGTGGCAAATTCATAAACTCTCCCGTATGTTTTAAGTCCACTACCTAAGATACACGAATTATTATCAAACACGCCGGCATACTACAAACCGGCACCGTATTCATCCTAGATTGAATGCCTAAGAGGAAAATTCAGTCTCTCGGTTATTCTCGGGGTTGTAAACCTAAGACCGTATTCATCATAGATTCAATGCCGGAACTCATAAACCTAAGACCGTATTCATATAAATTTCAATGCTTGCAGATCGAAACTCAATCGCTTGAGTTAGGTTCGCGATTCTAACTGAACCCATTGCCATAGATCGATTTAAACACCTAAAAAGTAGTTTTAAATGACTTACCTTCTCACGTAAGCCATATATTTGTGTAGTTGATCGTCGATAACGTTGCTTCTTCGTGTTCTTGCTCTTGAGCAATCTTAGCAAGTCTTTCCGCCTGTTTTTGTTTGAGAATCGATGATGTTGAGTTGGATTGGGCATTTGGTTTCTTTCGTGGAGGCATTGTTAATGATTCGGGTTGGTTAATCGACGAAGAAATTTTTGAATCGACGATTAATCGACGAAGAACGATGAAGAACATGAAGAACATCGAATTTTTTTTTTTCAAAAACTAAACCTAATAAAGGCTTGCAGATCGAATTAATGAAATGGGGGATATATGTTTTGGTTTTTTGATTTTATTGTTTTAGTAGAGAGGGTATTATGGTATTTTCATAATGTTTTTTAATTAACCAAAGGGTATTTTAGTATTTTCATACCCAAAAATCACCCCTTATCGACACCATGGGTTGGGAGAAGTAATCTATATCCCCCAATTACTTTTTTTATCCCCCAATTCCGATTTTGCTAGGTACTAGTAATTGGAAGCTATTTGAGACATGTAGCATTACCTGTAGGGTCAACATGGTTTAGGTTTTCAGTGAACTTAGGACCAACCTAGATCGATTAGAAGAAACTTGTTTAACCATTTACTAATGGATTGGTTATGGTAAAAAAATTGAAAACGAGCATTCTCCAACCGGTTTGGTTTCAATCTAAAACCTAACCAAAAACTAATGTAAACCGGTTATGTTCAACCGTTAGATTAAAACCTAAGATTTAATCTACACCCTTCGTTTTTCTTAACCCTAATACTAGATATCATCTATCAATTTCTTAACCTCACTTTAGTTCTCTATTTTTTTTTCTTCGCCTCCTTCTTGAGTTCACATAAAAGAACTATCTTCTTCCTAATGATGTCAAGATTTGTTAAAAAATCAAATCATGAATCATAATATCATCATTAGCGTTAAGATTTGAATTGTCGATTTCGGAAAACTAGGTCAAATATTTATTTTGGGATGATATCATCATTGGCGTTTATTTTATTTTGGGATGCCTCATTCGGAGTTATTTGAACCGGTACCAATAATTGTCGTTATGTGGCCTCCATGGGTAAATATCCTTCGTGTCCAGTCTCCGGTGCAATAAGTCGGATTACCACTCTACTGTACACCACTACTCCATGACCCACTAGTCTCATGACTCCCACTTACTCCGCTTCATTGTAATTACCACCGTCAATCCTTGGCGCACTTTTTTTGCTTTTCTTTTGGTAAAACTCTCTCTCCTCCTTTTCTTTTTTTTGATGCAAAAAGTAATATATTAATCAAACAACAAAGTACATAAGATTTATAATATCTTTTTTCTCGAAAATATTGGTCTTCACACTAGATTGCCAAGTCCTTATCCCAATTTCTTGGTGGAAAGATTTGAATGTTCTTTGCTCGAGCTTCCTTAGCTATGTTGTCCGCCGCCGTAGTTATATCTTTCTGCTAATATAATTGCACTCGAGCTTGAGGGAGTTTTTATAGGATAGTTTGAGTCTCTTTTATTGTGTTTTTCTCGCATTCCATTCGGGAATCACTAACCATATTGATGGTTTCAGCTAGCATTTTACAACAAAACTTGGAGTAACGCTTAGATAAAATGTTATTAATGAGCAGTGAGGAAGCTTTAATAAAGCTTTTGATTATGGAACGCCTGAAAAAGCCACATGCCTCGATCCTGTTTGCCAATGTGCATAAAAGTTTCGTCTCTGAAAGTATAGGATAAAAGTATATCCCATTGTGGCATTTTCCTTTCTTAAAAGCAAAAGATTTATAAACAATCAATCCGATGTTAAGCTTGACCAATTTACTTTGTATGTCGTGCCTACTGGACCCTTTTGCTTTTCTTCAAATTTTCTTGAGGATATTGTTGTATGAATTTTCTTATTTGCTCTATGAGGTAATTTGGGTTTGGTTGGTTTTCAAAGACTGTAGAGCACCAATACTTCCATATGAACCAAAGTGATTGTTGCAATATTTTCCTGTGAGGAGGTTCCCAAAATCTGGTCTATTAATCCACTCTTTAATCAGTGTTTCGATTGAACTGTAATAATTCTTGAGTTTACCACTTCTAAAGATAGGCCAAACCAAACACTCTAAATAAGTGACAAGTTCTTATTAGGTGTTGCTCTGTTTCTTGTGTTTAATGCTACACATTGGGCAATCCGTATTGAATTCTTTGTTGTGTTCTCCTAATCTTGCATTAGTTGGGAGAGCTTTTGGGCTAATTTCCAAAAGCAGATAATTTGATCCTGGGATCACCTTGATTTTCAAATCTTCCGCTAAGGAACTTCTTTCAGGTTACTTATTTTCTTGGTCTTGCTAATCAGAAATTGTAGATATTTTTCACGAAAGTCCTCAAGAGTGATGTTGCCATCGAATCTTATCTTGTTCTTGACTATTTGGAGAAATGGCTAGAATTTTTTCTTTTATATCAGTGTGAAAAGATTATCTAATTTATCCGATCCCAATTTTCATCTCTGTTGTGATGTCATTTACCCTTTGTGGAATAGGTTCAGTGATTCCATCGGTTGTTGAAGACCATTTTCGGTTGGAACCCATTTATCCTCCCATATCTTGACCGAGCTCTCCATTTTTGACTTGCCAAACAAAATTTCCTTTAATGAGGCTTAACCCTTTTTGTATGCTTGTCCAAATCCAAGATAAATTTGATTTCTAGAAAACCTCTAAAGGGTGGTTATTAGGAAAATATTTGGCTTTAATAATCCGACCCGAGTTGATCGTGCTCGAGATAAGTCTACTAGCCAGCTGTTAAGAGGGCAATGTTGAATTGGCGTGGGTTTTAATTCCAAGACCTCCTTGTGATATTGGTTTGCAAATGTTTGCCCAATGCTTTAAAATAACCTCCCTCTTTTTTGTTCTTATCTTTATTCCACCAAAAGTCTCTTTGATTTTATCCATTTTGTCTAGAGTTTCCTTGGAAGATCAAGGATCACGTATCTCGGTAAGTGGGGTAACCTTGTAGAGCGATTTTGCTCAAAGACCGGATTCTTCCGACTTGAGACAAGTAATTTTGATTTCCAGCCTTCAGAGTAGCGTATATTTTGTAGAAGTGGTTCAAAATTTTCCTTTCTTTTTTTTATCAAAAATAGAGAGGTGTTCCTAAGTATTTATCATTTTTTGTCATCGGCTGGACTTTGAGGATTTTATTTATAATTTCCCCCATGTTTTGGATGAATTCTATTCTTTGAAATAAATCAGTTGATTGAAGGTTCACCATTTGACCCGTAATATTCCCAAATTGGATAATATGTCAAGAAGGTTTTTTTGCTTCTCCTAAGTGGCTTTAGTGAATAAGAAGCAGTAAATGCGCAAAGAATAGGTGAGAAATGTTGGGGCATTTTTGTTTATCTTTAGACAGGATATTTTCCTCTCCTAAACCGCCTTATCTAGAAGTCTAGAAAGAATCTCCCATGCAAATTAAGAATAGGTAAGGGGAAAGAGGGTCACAATCTTAGACCTCTAAAAATTTTGAATGTAGACCCGGAGAACCGTTTAGTAGGATGAAAGATGTTGTAGTAACACATTGCATTATGAGATTAATCCAGGTATTGCTAAACCTAGCGTGAAAGGTTTAAGAAAATTCCATTCCACTCTACCGAAAGCTTTGGAGAGATCTAATTTTAGTGCCAAATGGCCTTTTTAAGCTTTGGAAGTTTTCATTGTATGGATAAGCTGTGTGCTATGATAATATTGTCTGTGATTTGTCTACCTAGTAGAAAGCACCATTAGTTCGGGGAAATTATCTTATTCGGAATTAGTTTAAGACGTTTAGAAAGAAATTTTGGAAATTATTTTGTATATAGTATTACTCAGGCTAATGGGTCTAAAATCCAATGCAGGATTTGTGGGGTGGATATTTTTGGAATAAGAGTAATGCAATTAGTTTAAATTAGAATTGATTAACCCTGATTTAAAAAATTCTTGAACAGAATGAATTAAATCCGGGACCCAAAATATCCCAATTCGCTCTAAAAAGCCTACCGGAAGCAGAGTCCGGGCCTGGGGCTCCCTACTTGATTCATATTATTAAGAGTGTTCCAAATTTCTTACATTTTGAAGGAATGATGGTTAGAGAATGATTTTCCTCTTCGGATATACAAGGATCATTAAATTAGATAGGTCTTCTAAATAATTTGGTCAGAGTTGCCTATCCGAGTGAAGTGGTTTATCGAAGTTAATTGATTGATCTCTTCCAGAGATCCAAAGGCCTAAGGTTCTCTAAGAGTATGGATGGCATTTATTCTTTTCCTATTAGAAGTTTGAGCGTGGAAAAATACAGTATTTGGTCGTATTCCTCAAGAATTTATCCCTAGAAATTTGGTGGTGTAATCATTTTTTATCTTGTACCACTCTCCTAATTCTTCTTGAAGTTTTCTAATTTTTCTATATTTGTAGGAAAAAGGGCTAGGATTTGTGTAGAGAATCGATTCTCTTGTTTAGGGATTTTATATTTTTGTGAATAATATTCCAGAAAACATCCAATTCCATGAAGGAAAGGTCGGGGAAAGAAGTTGAAGTTTGGAATGGAGGTTAAAATTTTGATCATTATTGGAAAGGAGTGACCAGGAGTTAGTAATTATGGAGGGAAAAGATGGGTGAGAAAGCCAGGATCTAAGGCATCTAAAAGGTTTTTTTAAGATAAAATTTTCGGGTGAGAATCCAAGCGGGAGCGGATTATGATCTGAGCCTACTCTAGGGAAGATGACTTACCTTAGTATTTGGGAAATTCTGTGTCCATTGAAAGGATGTCGTGGCTCTTCACAATTCTTTAGCATATATTGGCCTCTCCTTGTCTCTATTATTTGACCGGAGTGGAATGGAGCTCCTCAGAACTTTGCATCTTGAAGGCCTAAGGAGTCAATTGTATGAATTATGAAAGATTTTGTGTTTGGAACTAGGTTTATTCCTCCTTTGTTTCTCGTAGGATCAAGTATCACATTTAAGTCTCAATTAGTAACCAAGGTTTATTGAAATGTCACACAGATTGCAATATATGACCATTGCTCGATTTTGTCTTTCGCTTCCACTGCTGCCATAAACACATGTTAAGATGATTTCTTTTTCTCCAATTTTTGTATCAAAGTGGCATACATTTAGGTTTGATATCGTTATTTATTTCTATATTATTGTGCCAAGCTATCGCTAACCCCTTCGCAATTCCACCAGACAGACTATAACCCAATCAAAACCTACATTTTTTAAAAAAGGTTCCATTCTAGATTCTTTGAGCTTTGGTCTGATAGAAAAACTATATCGGGTTTATAATAAGAGTTTAGGTGATTAAAATGGTCTTGAGTTATTGGAGTTCCAATACCTTGAACATTCCAAGAAAGAATCCTCATTATCAGGATCCAAAAAACGGAAAATAAAATGAAAAAAAAAGCGAGACACGGGGAAAAGGGATTGAGAAAAAGCAGGAGACAGACTAGATTAGGCCTTTCTCAAAAGAAGTTTGTAAATTACCATGAAACCAAAGCAAAGAAAAAAGGAAATGATAGTAGTAGGACATAAAGATATCCGATAGAGTTAAAGAACCGTTAGCTCAAAAAGTATCAACCATTTGAAACTAGAATGATATCTAACAAAATTTTAGGCGGGACTTAAAATTTAAAAAACCAAGGATACGGACGAGGAAGGAGAGATAATTATACAAAAGAAAAACAGATTCAAGGGATCAATTCGATTGAGTAAGGGTAAAGACAATTATACACAGGTCCACGGATTTTAAAAAGCGAGAGAGGGCTTCAAAGATTCCCTGACTTTCTAGCGAGAATATACAAAGACTTAAGTGAATTATATTACAATCGAGAGAGAAGCAGAAATATTTGAGAATCTAGGAAAACTAATTCTGAGAGATACTACTAATATACAGGAAACACTATAGTACAAGGAAGTGAACTATGATAATAAACCTAAAGATTAGGAAATACTAAAAAAAAACAATCAGGGAAAGAGAGGATACAAACAAAGCCTAGGCCCTAATGTATTCCACGATCTTTGTTATGCTGATATGGATATTCATTTTGTAGTTGGATTGCGGGAGTTGTCATTATCTGAAGTGCATCCAGGTGGATTGGCCTTTTTGAAACCAACTATGTGGTTGTTCCATGAAATTGACGGTAGGTTCAATAATTATGACATCGCTCGCTTTAGTTGCTTCATTGTTTCTTGACACTTCATTGATCCTCATTCTTTTATGACTGGCATATTACTTTCCTCATTGAAATACTTCTCCATTGAGTTCCAGTTGTTCAGTAATCTTGATCACTTGAGAAAGTTGATGTTTAGATGGAGGATGGCATACTTTGTATATCCAGGTATCTGGTTAGGTGAAGAGGAAGGCTCGGAAAGTCCAACATGTTATGTACTTGTTGAAAGTTCGCAAGTTGTGATCTTTGTGTTCCTGACTTTTATCTCTACATCTAGTTCTCTTTTCAAGATCAGTGAAAGTCACTTCGAGGCCCAGAGAACTAGTTGAAAGAGGAAGACAAAAGAATCCTCATTCCATTCCATACCTACTGCTCCATTGTCTGGTTGACTTCCTCCAAATTATCATAGGCAAAGGGATCATGATCTTGATTTTCATCCTCTTCTTGTTGTTGCATTTCACCTCAGTGATCTTCCATTTCGACTTGTTGTTCTTGGAGTTAGCGCATCTTTGTTCACAGCAATTTCAAATCTTGCACATTCAACGATTTTATGTCAATCAAATCACAAGAACTACAAAACAAAGTGATGGGAAGTTATGGAATTCAAAGCTCACCCCATTAAAAACACCAGAGCATTTTACTGCATTAAACTCAAAATCGAATTGGTTCTCCTGGATATTGACAAAGATTTGATATTGATAGAATATTTACCATTGGGATGGCTAAATGGAAAACCAAAAGATGAAATATGATTATTGAAAAAAAGTACCTCCTAAGATTTTCACTAGAGACTTGTTGTGAAAAAAGGTTGTGAATTGTGACAAAAAACATCTCCATAGTTGGAAACAGGTTTATGATATCATCATGATTTCTAGCTTTTTTATACATAAAAAGATCCCAAAGACTCTTCTAGTATCAAAGCTGATAGAATTCTATTCATCTCATACGCTCGAATTCAAATCTATTGGAAGAAGAACAAAGAAAGCGACTACTAGTTCTTTTGTTGAAACCTACCCTCATTGAAAGAAAGGAAGGGCTCGGAGATATCAAAGTTTTCCTATTAGCCTGGGATTGGAGCAATAAACCTACAGAATAGTGCTCGTCCACGACGCCTATTGTTTTGAAAACGATAAGGGATAATTTGGCTAAGGACAAAATCATTACCATTACTTAAAACCGTAGAATTGTGCGGTTGATCGGAGTTGAGAGTTGATCGTCATCACCATGCCAAGCACATGGTGAAAATGATTAAAACCTAAAGCAGTATAAAACCACAACAACCAGAGCTTAAACTTTGACAATAAAACCAACAAGATGCGATAAATAATGAAAATACTAAAGATACTTTAGCATGAGATACAAAACTATGGGACTAAAAAATCCCAACTACGAGAGTTAAATAGGAAAGATTGTTTTGCAATCAGTAAGAAATCACGATTGAAATCTTTGATTTGTTTACCAATGAAGACATGATTAGGTTAGTTAAGAAACCAAAAAGCGTTGTTGAAAGAACACAACCAAGAAATTGCTCGGATGTAAAATTAGTGAAGGAAATTAAGCCAAATGGCTAATTGAGATTAAGAAATTCCATAAAAAAATTATGAGATCTAAATCAAAATCAAACTAGGGTAAGCTTTTTAACGGTAATCCCATCACTAGTTAATGATTACCTTGATTAGCCATGAAAAGAAGCTCCTGAGCTTGCCAGATTAAACGTGTTGCAGTTGATTTGCTCACTAGAATCATTTCGATGCAAACTTCAAGTTCTCCGCCTCCATAAACAACCATTAAATCCATATCTAATTGAAAAAAAGCAGCAATCAGTAGCCACTAGGGCCTATAAACACCTAATTAGCTAATCATAATGAGGAAATCACCAAAAGATGAAGATGAATTTGGCTCGGAATCGAGAGAAGAGGGAAGGGTTTCTAGAGGAACG